>CM008283.1:47608909-48121238 GCA_002319775.1 Fagopyrum tataricum
CTAATGATGAAAATCTTCAGGTGAACTAAATATTTATGGTCTTTCTTCACTAGGTTGGTTTTTCTGTCTTCTTTGTGATTCATACTTTCTCCTAACACATTTTTGCAGCCTTATGCAGCAATTAAGGCCAGAGAATATCTTGACAAATCTGCCATACATGAGACCATGGTCAAAGTGGGTATAGCACAATTCTCTTCATTAAACATTCTTGTTTTATTTGATTGGGCTGTCTAAACTAATATTTCTCTTTCCCATATTGTAATGATAGTTCATTACAATACCTGAAGATTTGACAGTTGTTACTGAACGCATGTAGGGTTGTTAACTGAGTCGAGCCAAAATATAAACCGAGCTTTAAAATGTGTTCATATTCAGCTCATCTAGAAAATGAACGCCGAGCATAGTCCGAGTAACTCGGGTAAAATAACAACCCTGCAGTTTATTCTAGCAGAATGAGCCGAGATTTGACATAGGCCAAGCCTAAATTTTACAGATAAAGGAGTCAACCTTAGGGTTCTGCACTATATTTTGTGATGACGATTACAATAATTGTGGGTATAAATAGGTCAATAATATCTAAAAGATAAAAACGATACAGATAAAATATATTGGGCCTAATAAAGTACACCGGACTCCACTACCCAACATTTTTTCACCCATCACTATGGTTGTTATATTAGCCGAATGAGTTGAACCTAAATTTTAATATACTTTAAAATGTGTTCAAGTTCGGCTCATTTAGAAAATGAATGAGTCTGAACCCAATAGCTCGGTTAATATAGCAATTCTACAACGTTATTGTAGCCAAACGAGCTGAGTTTTAGCCGAATGATCCAAAAGTTGACACACTCAAGCTCGGCTCGTTTATAAACGAGTCTGGATCAAAATTTTAGCCGAGCTTTAAATTGTGTTCATATTCGATTTGTTTAGAAAGTGAATGAGCTTGAGCCGAGCTTTTTTTGAACCAAGCCCGAGTAGCTCAGCTCATATAATAGTCCTACCCATCATCCGGTCCATGACATGACCCATCATCCTACCCGTATATTCACTTATTTGACCACCTGATTAACCTGCAAAAAACTCATTCAGCCGGTGTAGTAGTGTTATGACATTGCTGGATTAGTTCCCTCTTTGAGCTATTCTACTAAATAGATGCTTGTTTCTAAAGTAGGAGATTTTTGTACGTGCTGGATTATGTATCTACTAGACTTGGGTTCAGTGCTTTATTGGAAACATGTAATAAATTTGTTAGCAAGTGAACAATTCAAAATGACAAATTGACAGTCCTTGTTAACTGACCATCCGTTTAAACACTCGACCCACCTCATCTCCAGTGGATTAGGTGATGAGTGAAACCTTAGGCGGGTGGATGGTGGGTTGGGTGTAAAAACGCTCCACCCATCCACCATGTGGCCCATTTCCACCCATAAATATAATCTGAATATAAGTCCTTCAACACTATACGTATGAAAGAAGATTTCTTACATGATGATAATAGTAGTTAGCTGTTTGGTATTTTCATTTTTTGTTTACTATATTCGACAATATTTTCTCTCTGTCACAGGTTAGTGCTTACATACTCGGAGAATTTGGGTATATTCTGGCTAGGCGTCCTGGATGCAGCCCGAACTCTTTAAAGTCATACATGATAAACTTCCAACAGTTTCGTAAGATCATTTCCCCAGATTACTTCTGATTACCTGTTGTGTTATATATTGCAGCCTTATTAGAATGTTAATGGACCAAGCTTATCAGGAATTCGACAATTCCAATTCTTCTCTCTTCCTATGCCAAGATATTGATGCATACTCAGCCTGCTGACCAGGAACTGCAACATCAAATTTGGGTAGTATTTCACAAGTGAGATTTATTCTGGTTTTCATGTAGTTTGATTTCGTTAGTACCTATAATATATTTTTGGATCTGTTAAGAGCTCTTATAAGCCTTCTGACTGATTCTTTTATTTTTAACTTTTCAGATATGAGAGTTGCATTGACGCTGAAATACAACAACGGGCAAATGAATATCTAGCTTTGAGTACCAGAGGTCCTGCTTTGATGAATGTTTTAGCTGAAATGCCAAAGTTTCCTGTGTGTGAGGTATATGCTTTTGCTCCCCTGGTTGGCATGTTATCCCTTTTGGAATCTCAGACAGCTTATTTTGTCTTCCATGGAAAAGCATCTAACATGTAATTGTAATTTATCAAGTTAACATAAACCAAATTATAGACATTAGATGATCGCCTTACAGTTATTCACATTTGGTCGAATTTAGTCTGCACTGATCAAGAAAGCTGAAGATGCCGAAGTTGATACTGCAGAACAAAGTGCAGTCAAGCTGCGGGCTAAACAACAAACATCAAATGCTTTGGTTGTTGCCAACCCCTTGCCTGCCAATGGACCTTCTCCAGCAGTTTCTGCTCAACTTGGTATGGTGAAGATGCCTGGTATAAGCAATAATGAGGTGGGATCAATTTTCTTCGATTCAATTCAAAGCATATTTCACAAGCATTTTTTACAGCAATGCAAGCCTTTGATTAGGCATGCTAGTATCTGGAAATTTGACATGTTGGTTTGCATCTCCACCATTACAGAGTCTGACAGGTTCCCATGATGTCACCCCCTCTCCAGATTCCCTTCGAGATCTTCTGAGCCCACTTGCCATTGAAGGCCCACAGAGTGCTCCTGTTCAATCAGAGGAAGCCATGCCCGCAGGGCAGGAAAATGTTTCAGAAGCAATTGACGTGTTAGCCCTTTCACCTGTAGAAACACAGACAAACACAGTTCAGGTAGTGGTTTTGTACTCTTACAAACACTCCTCCCAAAATAATATCATTTTTTGGATGTTGACATGTCCATCTGCACTATATCTATTTAGAATATGAACAAAGGGCATTCTTAATCTGATACAATTTGTAATCACTGTAAGCGTTGGCTTCTCTTGTTTAGTTCTTTTACCTTTCTGATGAGAGGAGAGAGGGGATATTTAAGATACAAGAGTAAATTGCACAACCATCCATGAAGTAGCCGCTTTTCACAAAACCACCAGACAAATTTCACTTTTCTCACGCGTAAATTTGTTTTTTCTTTCAATCAACCACTCATTCCTCATTTTATGCTTATAATATTAATTATATCTGAAATATGTTAACTATCACTTAAATTCATAAGCATAAAATGAGGGGTTAGGTGGCTGACTGAAAGAGAAACTTTTATTTTTTGGGTGTAATTGTGAAAAGTGGAATGTAACTGGTATAGCCTATTTTATGGATGGTTTTGTACTTTCATGTAATTACGCATCATAAAATATGATATTTGCTTTCTAATTGTCTTTTTTGTTATAGCCAATCGGAAACATCACTGAAAGATTTCAGAATTTATGCCTCAAGGATAGTGGAGTTTTATACGAGGATCCTCACATCCAGGTTTTTAATCATCTCACATTAATTTTGAAATTTGAGCCGGACTTCGTAGGGAATTCAGACCGAAGAATGTTGCATGTATTGTTAAAGTGAGAGCTCATAATTGTTGCTTTGATCATTTACTTGGTGAGATTTTTCATGTCTATTTGTCAGATTGGAGTGAAAGCAGAGTGGAGACTACAGTATGGCCGTCTTGTCCTTTTTCTTGGAAATAAGAGTACTTCTCCTTTGGTCTCGGTTCAAGCGTTTATATTACCTCCGGTCCATTTAAAGATGGAACTTTCTCAAGTACCAGATGCTATTCCTCCACGTGCACAGGTAAAGATCAGCTAATATTTCTTATATAAAGTCTTTATGTATATAGACTTGATATCTTGTAATATAGTTCTTCTGTTTATTTTTCTTGATGATGCAGATTCAGTGCCCTCTTGAAGTTGTGAATCTCCTACCCAGTAGGGACATTGCGGTGCTTGATTTCTCATACAAGTTCTCCACCTCCTTGGTACTGAACTTGCCTCATGTCACGCCACTTATCGCTACATTTTTCTATGAGTGCCTCGTTTTGATACCTTTTTCCACAGGTTAATGTCAACCTCCGACTTCCTGCAGTACTAAATAAGTTTCTGCTTCCTATATCAGTTTCTGCAGAGGAATTTTTCCCACAATGGAGATCCCTTTCAGGGCCTCCCTTAAAACTCCAGGAAGTGGTATGCTGAAAAACATTTGTAGCTTCAAATTTCTTGTTGTCATATTGATAGCCAGCGTTTGCTCCTGATGTTGCATTTTCCCGATTATGCATAAACAGAATCATGTCAATAGACTCAATACTTCACTACTGTTTTTGTTTATGTTAAAATGGAACAGGTAAGAGGCGTCAGGCCAATGCCTCTCCTGGAAATGTTAAATCTACTTGACAGCTACAGGTTAATGGTTTGTTTAGGACTAGTATGTCTCTAATTGCTGCAATAAAGTATTTTCTTGTAGTGTACAATATGATTCTTAATGTTCTTCTTTATGTTTCAGGATCCAATCCCAACAATATAATAGCATGCTCCACATTTTTCTCTGACGCTACACGGACAATGCTATGTTTGGTACAAAATCATCCCTCTATCTGTCTATTCGCATGTTTTCTATTTTTACCATTGTCAATATATACAAGTACTCATTTGGTTAGACGTGGGAAATAAATAGGAAATAACTTGTTTGGTTCAAATGAACTTATATAAGAAATTATTGCAATAAAATCTTAGGTACCTCACAAAGGTAAGTGCACATCCCAGGGTTCTCAATTCGTTAATTGTCGTGTTTAAACAAACGTAACGTGGTAATGTTAATTGAGATTCTACTTTCATCTATCCTCTCATTCACTTCTAAGAGGGTTTTCGTGTCTAATATCTGAGATTCTATTCTAATCGGGACCATAACACAATAATGAGAAAAAGATATCGATCTAACATCTTGATATTGTGACAGATAAGAATAGAAACAGATCCAGCTGACAGAACCCAGTTGCGATTGACAGTAGCCTCTGGAAATCCGACTTTAACCTTTGAGTATGCATTCACAACCCAATAATTGTTTTTAGTTCACTTTCTTGCCATTTGAAGAAACTCCGTAATTATTTTCTTGGCCTACAGGCTGAAAGAATTCATCAAGGAACTACTTATATATATACCAGTGGATACTCGGTCATCAGCTTTACCATCATCTAATCCAGCCGAAATACTATCTCCAACCCAGCCTGCCAGTCCACCAGCACCGAGAACTCCATCTGCTTCGACAGATCCTGGTTTCATGCTTGCTGGTATGCTGAGTTAGCAGAATGTAACTATGTCAACATTTATTCTTGTGGATTATACAGGTGAACTCTCACATCCCATCACTAAAGCCTAACCATTGGTGACCAAAGATCACGGTTAGTGATTCTGATTCTTTTTTCACTGCGTGGTTGCATTGATTTCAGCTTCATTATGCTAAATATGAATAAGAGTTGCGAATTTGGCTCAATTTTCTATCGTGTGACTCACTGTATGGTTCTTGTGTGAAATTTTTTGGCTCGGGATCGTTCACTTTCTAAACAAGACAAGTATAAGCACATTTTGAAGTTTATTAAAATTTAGGGTCTCAATAAGTTGAACATGATTGTATGGTTTGTATCAAAGTTCAACTATAATAATATCAAATGACTAGACGAATCAGTCTTCATCTGAGTTGTTATAAGTTGTTATATGAACTGAGGTACTTGATCCCTTATCGGGCTTGACTCGCAAAAAGCTCGGTTCAGGCTCATTTGCTTTATTTAACCAGTTGTGTAAGAAGACATTTTTAAGCTCAACTAAAAAATTTAGGTTTTGCTCGATTTTAAACAAGTTGAACATACAAATATTAAAGCTCGGCTCGAATAACCGTTGTCATAGTGATTGTAACTATTTGGTATTTTGGCATTGTTGTCGTCTGTAAACCGTATTAGTAAGATTTTTGCAGTTTATAGGAGCTTAAATTTTATGTATGTCATTGGCTTATTACCAAAACAATCTCATACGCATCATCTTTTTGTATGTTTAGCAACAAAAAATGGTTTATGTTGAACAATCAATACATTTGCTCCAATGAGCTCAATGCCTAGTGTGAAAATACGGGTTAAACAGTTCCCGGTTTACTTGTTTAACCCGGTTTACTTGAAGGAATTAGGACGTGTTTGTTAGTAGATTAGTCAATTTATTTTAGATTATTATTTGGGGATTAATTTTATTGACATGTTTGATTGAAGATGTAAATTTTAAGAGAGATTATAGAGGAGATTATTAGGATTAAAAATGGCTAAAAAATAACCTTCCTTCAGCAAGGTTAAAGGGGATTAATTTCTTTTAATTATTATAGATTCCACATATACCTCACATAAACAAAACCCGACCCAAAAGAAAAACCAAAAGGAGCGTTTGTTCCATTAATCGCCGATCATTGGCTTGATCTCGATTTTATATGTGTGAAGATCCTGAGGGTGAATCTGTAAATTTCTATTAATTAAGCCCATTAAAAAACTCTTACCAAATCGCCCATCTAAATTATCTTAAATTAATTCATTCCTAATAAATCCTATGTAAAATTTTAATCTCTTTTAATTTCCATCTAAAATAATCTTCAAAATAATCTTAATCTACTAACAAACACACCCTTATACTTCAAATCTTCCGTTGAATTATGAAATAAGTTGATGAAACAACACCAATTACTACCGGTTGATAAAGTGTGATTTTATGATTGCATAAAAATCTTAACTAGCTCTTATTGTAGTACATTACTACATTTAGCTAAGGGGGCAAATTTGTTTTCTATTAAACGAAAATATGCGGGTATATAGAGGGTACGTTAAAGACGAGAAATTAATTTATGGAAGTAGTAAAAAAAATTCCTAGTTTAAGTGCAGAGATTAAACTATTATAATTAAAGTATGAATTATTATATCTTGAAAAATGACTCAAAAATGAAGTGAGTAGTCGAGAAGAGGACATGGTTGCATATGTCAAAGAATCAAGTGGTAGAATATTGGTAAAGAATGATAAAGAAGGAGGCATGGTTGCATTTGCATATGTTGATTTTTTCTAAGCTTGAAGAAGGATTGATCCGAGACATTTATATATATATATATATATATATATATATATATATATATATATATATATATATATATATATATATTCTCAAAACCGAAATTCTTTGAAATAATTTTACTAAAAATGTTTATCAAAGATTTTTATAAACTCCAAATATAAAAAATATTTTTAAACAACAATTATAACCACACCTTATCTTCAAACTACAAGAAATCTAATTTTTATAAAACACAACATAGCTAAACGTATAATTTTCACTAGTTTTTATTTTTAAAAAATAGCTATCAAGTGCGTCCAATTATTTTATTAAAAAAAACATTTGGCGATATAAATAAATAACAGTTGGGCCGAGTTAAAGTGGGCCAACTGTCTATACGAGCAGGCTCATTAGTCATTACTAGCCCATGACCGATTGTGATGGCGGGAATGCTCTCACTCCCCAGTTTACGCGCCACACACTCTCTCTCAATTGCTGAGAATTTTCAAACCCTAGAATTGTTGCATTTCATCTTGAATCCATCCTATCAAAGATATACATTTCAATCGTAATCTCGATTTCTTGTTACCGTTTGTCTCTTCCCAGTCTTGAGGTTTTCTTGACTGATCGGAATCCAGATTTTTTGTCGGCATTGAGTCTGAATTAGGGTTTTAGTGGCGAAGTTACCAGATGAGTAAGAAAGTATCCGATGTGCTTCTAGCGACAGTCCGATCGGTAATAGGTGAAGATTACACCGACATGGACATAATCAGAGCTCTTCACATGGCTAACAACGACGCCACAGCCGCCATTAACATCATCTTCGACACTCCAAGTTTCAGCTCGAAAAATGCAGTAGCTAATCTTCAAGAAAACCCCACAACCAATGTTGATGATAGAATTAACAACAGGACCCAGCTTTCTAGTTTGAATTCGGATCCTTCAAGAAATGAGAGTGAGATTTCTGATCCGAAGGGGGACGAGAAAAGTGGAGGCTTCAAGCTTTCTTGTGAGGTGGAGGAGAAAGAAAATGAGGGTTTGGTAGGGGGTGAGTGGTGGCTTGTGGGCGGTTGTGAGATGTCTGGGATGTCTACTTCTAAAGGGAGGAGAATTAAAGCTGGTGACGAAGTGATATTCACTTTCCCTTTAAACAGTAGTACTTCGTTGCCATCAACAGGTAAGGGTTTTGGAAGGGGAAGACAAGTGAGTATGTGTTCCGAGATTGTGAGGTTCTCCACCAAAGGCGGTGGTGAGGTAGGCTTGCAGATTTTACCATGATCACTGTTTAGGGATCTCGACTTAATAGTGTGTTTCCTATTATGCAGATTGGCAGGATACCTAATGAGTGGGCACGGTGTTTATTAACGCTTGTTAGGGAGAAGAAGGTTAGGATCGAAGGGTTTTGTAAATTCGCTCCTGATACTTTGAGCATTATGGATACAATTCTGCTGTCCGTGAGGTGAGCTAAGTAGTCTTTTGCCCTTTTTTTGCAATTGTAATGATTTTTTACATGTAAACTCAGCTACACAATTGGGATATAAATCAGGCTATTTTTTAATTTTTGCAATTTAGCGTGTTCATCAATAGCTCAATGTTGAAGAAGCGTCATCAAATGTCGTTGAAGGGATCAGGCAGTAACGAGGAATCAGTAGTTCATCCGCTGCCAACTTTGTTTAAGTTGCTTGGGCTAACTCCTTTTAAGAAGGTATCTTGTTGCATAGAATCCGGTTTCTTTGCATTCTGTTCCATAGTTTGAGGATGTTCCTAATATCTTTTGTGATATAAAAAGCACTAAAAATGCTCCTTGATATAACAGGCGGAATTCACTCCTGATAACTTGTATACAAGGAAGCGGCCATTGAACACCAAGGTTTAGTAATTGCATCCAAATTTGTCTTTATGTACTACGGAGCTATATGTTCCATGTTCTGTTTGTAATGCTGCTTGAACAGGATGTTTCAGGTTTGCATGCCTCATTGTTGCATGTCGCTGCATCTAGTAGTTCAGTAAATGGAAGCACAACTGACAATGAGGAAGCTATATGTGATGATGATGTTGACAACATTGTTGGAATTGAAGATAGCTCTCACCTGGAGGTATTCTCGCAGCCCGTTATATGTTATTTCATACCCCCCCTCTCATGCGCATGATTATTGGAGGAGTTTAATCTAGGACTACTGACTGCTTTAGGAAATGGATCCTCCAAGCACCCTTCAGTGTGAATTGCGTCCTTACCAGAAACAGGCACTTCACTGGATGGTCCATCGGGAAAGGGGCCAATGCATTGATGTGGCAGCTACAACCCTCCATCCCTGTTGGGAAGCATATCGCCTGGCTGATAAGTGAGTATTATAGCCTTGTTACATGCAAAATCACGGAAGGCTTTTGTCTTTGATTTTGTACTCACAGGAGAGACTTCTTGTTCATGCAGGAGGGAACTTGTTGTATATTTGAATGCATTCTCAGGCGAAGCTACAGTAGAATTTCCTAGTACCCTTCAAATGTCTAGAGGAGGAGTATGTTGTCTAGTGATATGCCATGTTTTATCTTCTCTTGTATTGATTGTATACCACTTACTACCTCATTTCCTCTTCTGATATCATGGTGTACACTGAAGATTTTGGCAGATGCAATGGGTCTTGGGAAGACAATTATGACCATATCTCTCCTCCTTGCTCATTCTGAAAAAGGTGGATCTCCAATTAGTCGAAAAACTAGCCAGTGTTCAAATGAGAGTGATGTTTCAGATGCATCCCCTGATTCTCTTAAGAAGATGACAAAATTTCCTGCATTTGTAAAGATAATGAAACAAAAGAACTTAACTAGTGGTGGGAATCTCATTGTTTGTCCAATGACACTACTTAATCAGTGGAAGGTGAGAAAAACTCTCATATTTGCATGGAAGTTGATATACCCCTAACAATCTAATATTATTTTATTTATAGTTTGAAGCATATTAAAATTTTCATCTGCTGATTGTCATTGATAGGCAGAGATAGAATCACATGCTCAACCAGGATCTCTGTCTATTTATGTTCATTATGGTCAAAATAGATCAAAAGATGCACATCATCTAGTTCAAGCGGATGTTGTCATAACTACATTTGGAGTATTGGCCTCAGAGTTTTCAGCAGAGGTATCTTGGTTGGTTGTATTGACTATTGAGTTTAGCAGTGATACACCTGGCTGCTTGGCACTTGTTCTTATTTTTTTACTGTGCAATATGTTCTCTTTAATTAGAATGCTGATGATTATGGATGCCTCTACTCAGTAAGATGGTTTAGAGTGGTGCTTGACGAGGCACATACCATCAAATCCTCTAAAAGTCAAATCTCTATGGCTGCAGCTGCTTTAACAGCTGAGCGTAGATGGTGTCTCACTGGTACCCCTATCCAGGTAATTCTTGAAATACTGGACTTTGTTTAAGTTTTCTGTGTATCTAAAAAAATTTATTGTGTTCTTCTTCTACATTATGTAAATTGGTTATGTTTGTATTGATCTACGTTGCTAAACAAATCATGCAGATTTTTATAGAGCTGTGTATTTTTGTGATTTTATATGGTACTTATAACATGCCAAGTAATCCAAAAAGCAAATAGTGATTCATGGTGCTATTAGTAACTTTACGATCTCAGGCCAAGGCAAACTCAAACCTATGTGCCTGAATGGAGTGACCAAAGTAAGTGGAAGCTTGTAAAGGATCCATCTTTAGTAAAAAAAAAACTCCTCCTAAATAGATGATAAATATCACAAGTTTGTAAAAGATTTATAATGCTCATTTTCTATTCAATTCTCCAAAAAATCAGCAGACTATTTTTCTGGATACTAATTGCTCGACTTCTAATCCAAATCCTTGATCTTGTCCTCATATACCTCTCTTGCTATTATTATATCATTGACATTATTTGCCCTTGCAAATCTTCAATCACTCCAAGTTATCGTGTTTTTTCAGTTTCTGCAAGTCTACTGTGTTTATTAGTAACTTATTTCTTTTCTGTTTTTGTTATGAAGTTGAGTCTTTATTGTTTTAGTGAGAACACTTAGTCAGAAGGTGGCTTAAGATCCATTTACGTGTTCTTTTGTTTGTAGAATAATCTTGAAGATGTATACAGCTTGCTGCGATTTCTGAGGATTGAGCCTTGGGGAACTTGGGCTTGGTAATTATTCTTCCTCTAAGCATGAGTATCACCACCCCCACCCCCACTCTGGATGAAAACTGAAACCTGTTTTGATTACTTTCAAGATTCCCTTTCTGGGGTTCTCCTTCCTGTATAGCCATTTGATAATAATTTATTTCTACCAATGTTGTACACTTGAAAATGAGGTACTGTAACTGTATCATGTCTGATCCATTCTAGCAGAAAAGAGTGTTTTATCTATTCACGAATAATTAGATATTAGTGTTGTGAATGCCAGAATTTGTCAGTGTGACCTGAAACTTCTGTTTGTGTCCTTTCGACAGCTGTATCATGTCTGATCCATTGTTGTAGGTGGAATAAGCTCATTCAAAAACCATTTGAGGAAGGTGATGAAAGAGGATTAAAAGTGGTTCAGTCCATCCTAAAGCCAATAATGTTGCGAAGAACTAAAAACAGTGTAGACCGAGATGGAAGGTATGATGTGTGTACTGCTGATCACTTGTCTACTTGGTTGGGTACGTGTCTATATTTTTTGAACTCTTGTTCTTCATTGAACAGACCAATTTTAACTCTTCCACCAGCCGAAATGCATGTGATATACTGTGAACTGACTGAAGCTGAAAATGATTTCTATCAGGCTTTATTCAAAAAATCGAAGGTGAATTGCCCTTCTGATTTCTGTTAATCCGTTGGTGTTTGTGATATTATTAGTATGACATTAGTCTCCAGGCTTATTTATGTACGTTTATAATGTTTCCAGGTGAAGTTTGATCAGTTTGTGGAGCAAGGACGAGTGCTTCATAATTATGCTTCTATATTGGAGTTGCTTTTGCGCCTGCGGCAATGCTGTGATCATCCCTTCCTTGTTATGAGGTTTTGGTTCATTCTATGCTGAATTTATCTTTGCATTTTTTTGACATTTCTATACAAGTTCAATGTGGACGTGATGATGCATTGCACTTACATATGTTCTTATCTATTTGATTGGAGATTACAGTTGGCATCTTCTCATCATTGTTGCAAAGTCAGATACTTGTTTGGTAGGAGAAATTATTGTTTTCAGATACTGGAAACATAGTATCAGAGAGAGTGTCCGTAGACTCTGATTAGACTGTTCAGATGGCTTTTCTTCATAAAAATGACCAAGGCTTCTGATTTGGATACGGTTCTTCTACGGCTTATTCCTTCTCTGAAAGGGTTATTTGGCTTCAGTTATTTGTTCTTCGAATAGTTTTATATGCTTAGTTTCGCACATAATCATGGTTCATCAGTTGACAGATGACATAATATGGACCCCTTGACTGCATATTGGTAGTGTTACTTTGCATGTCAGCTAAAGATGGCGCTTTATAGGGTCACTGTTATTGGTTTGCTAGCTACCTCGTCAAAATCTCCTTATGTTTCTTAAGTCTTGGTTTTTGATATCTCAGCCGAAGTGATACACAAGAATATGCTGATTTGAATAAGCTAGCAAAACAGTTCCTTAAAGGCGGGCAAGGTGCTGGTGAAGGGGAAGTAAAAGATGCACCATCTCGAGCTTTTGTTGAGGAGGTTGTGGAAGAGCTGCGAAAAGGGGAGCAAGGAGAATGTCCAATATGTCTTGAAGCTTTTGAAGATGCAGTTTTGACTCCATGTGCTCATCGGTTATGTCGAGAGTGTCTTTTGGCCAGTTGGAGGAATCATGCCTCTGGTTTGTGTCCTGTTTGCAGGCACGTATCATCTGTTGTTCATATTGCAGTATCCCTCCCCTTCACGCCCCACCCCTTGGTTGTTTCTCAGCTTTTTTTATAGCATTGAAAGCATTTTTCATATTCTCATTGCAAAACTTTTGGATGATTCTTCAGGAAAACTGTAAGCAAGCAAGAACTTATCACCGCCCCAACTGATAGTAGATTTCAGATTGATGTTGAGAAGAGTTGGGTTGAATCAACCAAAATAACAACCCTGTTGCGTGAACTTGAAAATTTGCGCTCATCAGGATCAAAAAGCATAGTATTTAGCCAGTGGACTGCTTTTCTGGATCTACTACAGATTGCTTTTACTCGGTAATTTCCTTGAAAGAATACTTTTGTTTTTTGTACATAATACAATTGTGAAGGGAGCCATTTTGCACGTGCTCTTATCCTTCTCTTCACAATGTTTATCCAACTGAGCTTCCTATCGGACATTCAGGTGCAAACAGGAACCAAATTGCATCTAATTTTGCTGCTGTATGTGCTATAGAACCAAATTGCATCTAATGTTCACTCTCAGTTTCTACTGATTATTGGTTTTCATTTATAAACAGAAACAACATATCATTTGCACGTCTTGATGGGACTCTAAATCTGCAACAGCGTGAGAAAGTGATCAAACAGTTTTCTGAAGAAAGCAATGTCATGGTTAGTCAAATTGACTGGGTACCTGAAATTTTTGTTTAATAAGAGGAATCAAGTTCAAGTTTTTATCAAGTGCCATAATTGGTCTATTTTTAACTGCCTTGGCTATACAGGTTCTGTTGATGTCTCTTAAGGCTGGTGGTGTAGGAATAAATCTAACAGCAGCATCAAATGCCTTTGTTATGGTGGGTACAGAAAAATCATATATAATGTAGATAATTGATTGTATTGTTTGTGTGTTATACTCTGTATTCATAAGGACTAAAGGCATATTCATATATAATTTTTGATCCAATTTCACGAGTCTTACCCTTTCATATTATTGATGAAAACCAGAGTCTTAGCTCAAGTTGGTCATCGAACAATGTTTGATAATTTTTTTGTTTTAACATATTGCAACAATATTTGTCCACAGGATCCCTGGTGGAACCCGGCTGTTGAAGAGCAAGCAGTCATGCGTATCCATCGCATTGGACAAACTAAAAGCGTGACAATCAAAAGGTTTATTATCAAGGTATGTATATTCTTTTCTGGCTAAAATAATTTTGTTCAAGGACTCCCATCATTATTCTCCCATAAAAAAAATCTCAACAGCTGAATGCTAAACTGTTGTGTACATTTGTGGGTTTTATAACATTTATGGATCTAGCAGGGGACAGTTGAGGAACGAATGGAGGCTGTGCAAGCACGAAAACAACGGATAATATCCGGGGCCTTGACAGATCAAGAGGTTCGATCAGCCCGAATTGAGGAGTTGAAGATGCTTTTCACCTAGGAGAAGAACACGTTAACCACTTTGTGATTATCCTGATGGGAGTGATGGCTTCTTGACATTGTCTACTTAACCCATTGATCCCCTTTCATCTTCTGGCTTCTGCACACCAAAATGCAACACGGCAATGAGGTTTGGAGGGTGGATAATATTGCTGCATTGTGAAATTTAGGGTTTTGATAGTGAAATTTTTGGTAAATGTAAATTAGTTGATAGGTTTATATTGTTTACTGTACGTTGGTTGTAATTGTGTGTAGAAGTATATGGAAGGGACCTATTACTGATTTTGCATGTAAATTTGAGGGTTGTTAATATAAGTCTACTTGGAACACATTTTGAAACTGGAGTGAAATTTAGGTTCGGCTATAAATGAGCTGAACATGAATGTATAAAGTTCATTTGCTATGTCTTAGCTATAATCATACATACCTTTAAACTAAACATTAGCAAACAGTCTATAGGTTTTGGCATCAAGGCTGATCTGCCTAACAGCAGCAACAGAGGCCAAGACTCCCAACACCGAGAACACGAGGGCAATAGTAACATTTAGCCAGAACACGAAGCTACGTTTCGTCGGTTTAAACGTTTTGTTGTAGAAGATGGCTGGGAGTACAAAGTCCAGTGGGATGAACCCGAACGCTCCGATAACAGCATTGATATCTCCGAAGAAAGGCAACATTGCAGCTATAGTTGTGGCAACGACAACTGATGCAGATCGAGACAGGATCCTTGGTACAATATTTCGCGGTGAGAATTGTTTCTTGCTTGGGTCCGCTAGTAGCTTCTCTAGTACCTCGTTTGTGGGTTGCAAGTAAACCTGTAAGAAAGTATGTCATGTTTTGATTTATTAGTTAAATAACTCAAGAGACAAATTTCACTTCACTAGCACATGAGTCATATGACCAACGATTATCTACTTACATTTTGTTTCACTAAGGATGGTTTTGTGTCAAATGAAAGGACTCACATCGATAATAAATACTAACGACACTGACCTAATATATAAAGATTGATAAGTTACTTTTATTGTCAATTAGTTTTAGGATAAAATCATACTAGGTTTATGTACAGGACGCTGGTCCCACCCACATCTGTGCTCAGAAGTACGAGGAACCCCCCATGTGATATTCGATCCATTTGGTACAGTGAGCCAATGTATGTCTATGTTTTCTTGGCTAACTAAAACTAAACCAAATTATGGATAATCAAGAAGTAAAGATATGGTTACTGGTCATACGACCATAAAGCGGGGGTTGTGTGCATATGAGTACACATGCACATTAGGTTCAAGCCTAACACATAAGCCTAACGGGGTTCCATCCTAAAACCAATTGAAAATAGGAGTAGCTCACAGACTCTATATTCACGATTTTTACTAACCATGCTTATTAGTTAAACCAAAAATTCGTTAATCAACTCATAATTCACGTTGAGAGGGATTGTTACCACGGTGGTTGTGGAAAGTTGGACAATGACAAAGGCATTGGTCATGTAAATGAACCATTTGGGAACAAACACTCTTCCATTGTTGTCTATGAAGTTACTCAATATCAAGCCTGCAGATTGATTACCAAATGCCCAGTAACCAGAGATCGCAACGCTAAAGAAAGTAACCAACACGACGGAATAGCACACGCACAACCCCTTGAACATCTTCCCCTTCACGGGCGGTGCTAGGGTTGCCTGCATGCACCATGAACGTACATAGTTACATATACATCAATTCGATCACCATATAAATAACGTGCATAAATAGATACTATATAGCTAACCTAAACCTCGGGAATAATCCCATTTCCTAAAGTTGTTGCTATGATTGCAATAGCATTAAGAATACCAAATACTCTATCCACACCATTGCCAACTATCGAGTAATCCTTATTTGGTCCTTTGGATGAATATCCTGTCAAAAGAAACATATGACATTTAGGCTAACTCTTGTATTAGGGCTAAGAGCCTATATGATGAATGCCCGAACGGATACATACTGTTGTGCGAAATTACTAAGAAATAACAAAATTCAACAAACAAAAAGACGGTACACACAAATTTATAGTGGTTCACCCAATAAAGGCTACATTCACTTTTCAGAGAGATTCTATTTAGGAGTTTCAGAATACAGATTGAACATTATCTAGGTTATTTTAGAGGTAGAGGGAACGCTACTAACAACTTGTGTCCCTTGGACACTCAACAACTTCTGGCATTTAGCAAGTCCAAACAATGTTGAAACTTGTTGCAAGGTACCGACTTGGTGAACATATCAATAGGATTATCAGGAGTCCCTACTTTCTTCACCCTGATCCGCTTCTCACTTCTTAAGAAGTGATACCTAATGTCAATATGCTTAGTCCTCTCATGATGAACTTGATCCTTGTCCAAACAAATTGTACTCAAACTTCACACTATACAATAGCCTGATCGTGATGTATACTAGATTACTAACCAATCCTTATAAATTGCACTCAAACTCCACCTGGTTTATCAACACTGCTCCTCTCCCTGATTCCAATGGCTTCATAGCATACAAACACTCATTTTTTTGCTCGAGGCTCTAGTTTACCCTCACTAACATGATAGTAAACAGTACAACCAAAAACACTAAGATCAGAATAGTCAACAAACTTACTAGACCACACCTTATAAAGTGTTTTGCAGTTTATGCCAATGTGAGGTCCGCAGTTTTTAAGTAACATGTTGTAGTCACTATTGTTGTCCAAAACCTCCTATCTAGTTTTGTATTAGAGAGCATGCATCTCGCTCTCTCTAGTAGAGTCTGATTCATCCTCTCATTTACACTATTTTGTTGTGGCCGGTGTATGTATGATTGTATGATGACGGGCAGTTTCAACATCCTTGCGGAATTGATCTAACTCAGACGAACAAAACTCCAGACCATTATCAGCTCACAACCTTTTGATCTTCTTCCTTGTTTGATTCTTTGCTAATATTTTATACTCCTTGAAGTTCTTGAAAGCTTCTCCTTTGTGTTTTATAACAAACAACCAAGTCATTCTTGAATAATCATCAATGATAGTCAAGAAGTACCATTCCTAGAGACTCAGTGCTAGCCGGACCCCAACAATCCGATTGGATGTAATCAAGTGTGTATTTTGTCTTGTGAATACCGTTTGAAAACTTGTTGTGGTGTAGTTTCTCAATGACACAATGCTCACAGAAGGCAAGATGCATGATCTTGTGACCACCAAGAAGATCTTCCTTTGCTAGAATCTACATCCCCTTTCACCCATATGAAAAAGTCTCATATGTCATAACCTATTCATATCATATTTGTGAACCTCTAAAGATACAACAAAAACAGACCCAAAAACAGTAGAACCCTACAAGAAATATAAAGTGCCCCTTTTAACACATTTCAAAATAACATCAGAATCCTTATAGACATTTAGAACTCCACATTCACCTTTGAAACAAAACCCCTTACTATCCAATATACTCAGAAATATCCAATTCTTAGTAATAAGTGGAACATGTCTGACCTCGTTCAATGTATAGAATCTACCTTCATTCACCTTATGACGTAGTTCTCTTGTATGAAGGGCAAACCTAGCGTTTTTTTTAGAGTAATGGTATCTTTTCTAACAGCAAATGATTGAACAAAGTTTTTATATGATGACGACAAAGATACCAACAAAATCAACGCAACGTCCTCGTCCTCAATCTTAACATCAATATTCTACAAATCTAGAAAAATTGTGTTCAAGTGATCTAAGTACTCATGAAGTTGCGTATCTTCCTACATTCGCAAGCTGAACAAACGTTGCTTCAGAAGCGACTTGTTGGTGAGAGACTTCGTCATGTAGAGGCTCTCCTACTTCAACCACATTTTGGATGCAGTATCCTGATCCGAAACCTCTCATAAGACATCATCTGTGAGACACAACATCACCCTTTTCCTTATCGGATTCCTTCCTTGACAACGGACCCCATAAGCCTTGTTGTTTCAACAACGCTCACATCTTAATCTGCCATACACTGAAAATGTTCCTTCTAGTGAATTTGTCGATCTTCATGTTGAAAGAAGACAACTTTCTTCCAGATTACAAAAAACCAAAGAACTCAAAGCTCTAATACCAGTTTGTTGTATAAAATTATTGAATATAATTCAACAAACAAGAAAGATGGCGCACACAAATTTATAGTGATTCACCCAATAAAGGTTACGGCTGTGTTTGGTATGGATTTTGACTGAGTGTTTACGAGTGTTTGAGAATTTAACGAGTGTTTGGCGCGCTATAAAACACTAGTGATTAGTGTTTGTAGGCGGGTCTCTGAAACTCTCATTTAGAGAAGGGTTTGGGATGGGTTCTGAGTGTTTCAAGGTAGAAAAATACTTTGTTACCCTGTCCTTTTACACTATTAACGAAAATACCTGATATATATATAACTTGTCAACATCGATTTTCACACTATTAACACCCTTCTCGAGCGCTTCCATGGCCCTAAATGCCTTCTAGAAGAGAGGGGCTCCATTTTCTCAATAAATTGGGTCGTGAATCCAATCCGGATGACATCCAAGTAAAGTCTGAGCTCCTTGTGCTGGTAAAGCTCAGTGTATCTCTTCCATATATAGAGTGTGTGGGTCCTTTTCGAGCACAAAATTGCTCTTCTTCTTCGTAAACTCCGCATCTGCCATGGGAGGGAGATTATTGTTGTTAGAAAAGGAAGAGACATCACGGGCGACGGCTTGGACGGAGAAAGGGTGGGTGGGTTTGAAGGGGAGAGATAAACGGGTGGGGTTGGAAATTGGGTCATTGGGAGTGGAGAGGGGTTTGCGCTTGAGAGTGTGGCGATGATGGGAGGAACAGAGGCCTGAAATGGAAGCCATTTGCAGCCTTTGTCATTGTGGAAAGAGGAGTTCATGATTAATTCAACAATGAGCACAGAAGAGTTCATCAAGCCCTTAGTGGAAGCCATTGGTAGAGATAGAGACAATGCTAATGTTTGTAAGGGGATGGGTGCCAAGAAGCAATTCTTAGTGGAGTATTTGAATTTGGAGGAATCTAAGATTCTATCTTTTTCAAGAAAGACTTGGAGACAAGATTGAAAATAAGAAAATTGCACTTGAAAGGTATTAATATATGGATTCCTTGTCAAATGCAAAGGCTTACCTTTGATTATTAATTCATTGGCCCATGCATTGAGATCTATGAGCTCGTCTATAGCAGATGAGATTGAAAGACATACTTTGATAGAAGTTGTTGAAGTAAAGAATGTTGCAAGTGCAATTCTTGGATTGTGCATCAAATTCATACAAAATCATATAAAGCGGAAACTTTTTTTTTTTTACTCTGTTGCCCTATCCAGCAAGGTAACTTTATGGGATCAGGTTTGGCTTGTTTGAGGTTGATTTTTCAAAAGTTGGTTCATCTTCTTCCGTTGTTAGCCAAACACATTCATGGATACATGAATTGAAGTCTCTATCTTTATTAATTGAGGGCGATGAATTGCAACATGTTAAGATGCTATGGAGAACTAGGAAGCGGAGATTTTGTGGTGAGGAAGATGACAAATTTGCCAAATTGGTAGAGAGACAGGGTAAGCATACAAAGGGCTTGTTGCTGTTGGACTTGAAGTTATTCAACTTGTTACTAGTGGTTATGTTTGAGCACGCCGTATTTAGGCACATGAAAAACCCTTAACATTAGTGTTATTTGCATTGTCCACCAAACACTCGTTACCATTTCAAAACCCTTATCACTAGTATTTTGGACAAAACTCTCAACAAACACTTTGAAACCCTTATCACTAGTATTTCAAGTGTTGCTGTCAAACACACCTTACATCCACTTTTCAAAGAGATTTTATTTAGGAGTTTTAAAGTACAGATTGAACAAATGTTATCCAAATTATCCAAGTTATTTTGGAGGTAGAAAGAACGCTACAATATATAGAATAACGAAATCCTAGATTTTTTAGGCGTCAAGTATAAGACTGGGCTAAACAGAAAAAGGCTCAAACAAAAATATGCTCAATTCAAGGCTTAAGTTTTGTAATCCTAATTATTGAAACAAAACATCTCCCGTCAACAGAAAATCCATAACCCGAATTACACTCATATTTGATCAATATATGTTCAACTTTTTTTTTAATGTCGAGTACTTGGTTGGATATCCGTCATATACGTTGAGATTTTCACGTAAGATAACCTAACATATTCACTTAATGGGTTCGGTTTATCATGTAATGAATAAAAAAAGGTTCAAAGTTGTGTGAATATTTAGCCCCCATTTGGTTGTAATTCCGGAAATAAAAACGGGATGAAAATGAATCTAGTCCATATATGCACCCCGTTCATGAATTTTTTTTTGTATTCATTCCTTGTGGTTTCATGCAAAGCATTTGCTCTTTCCATTTTGTTATCTGTAAAGTATCATAACTAATTAAATTCTACTGCAATTACTTTGAACCACAAGAAATTATTGCAAATTTCATAAACAAGGGTATACATATGAACTAGTTTTGTTTCCATTCTTTTTACGAATTTAAAATCAAACGAGACTTTAATAAAATATTACCTACTGCGGTTGCAAGAAAACTAAAGACTAGGCAAAGAACCAAAGAGACCAAATTAATGTGTCTGAGAGAGTGGAAGGATGGGATTTGGGCTAATATTAGCATTAACCCTCCAAATATTATCACAAATTGATACAACTTCATTGCTCTTTCTGGTTTTGACAATATGTAGATTGCCTGAAAAAAATATTTTAAACAAAAAAATTAAAATATGGTAATTTATCTGTATAACATATTAAAGCAGAAGCAATTATATTTCACGTATCATTCATTTATACCTCGGATGACATGTGTCACTTTCTCATAATTTACCTGTTTATTTTTATTATATTTTTATTAACTAAAATTTAGCTATTATTATCATATAAGTCAATATGAAATAAAAAAAATTATTATTCTAAAAGGCAACATCTACTTCATTGATATTATTACCTTCTAAACACATTTTAATATTGATAAAATTTTATTTTCAAGTATTCATTTCCTAATATACTCGATTGAATGTTCTTTCAAATTTAATTTTTAAATTATCGAAAATTATATTTATAATAAACCAAATAAAAATGTACTTTTAATTATAATTGTTTGAAAATATAATTATAATTTTTATCACATTAATTAAAAAAAAGAAGGTGCAAAGCACAAGAATTATATTATACTACTATTAAAGTCACAATAATTTTTGCCACATTCACTTCCTCATTCATAGTTTGTCACATGCCATTTTTTAGAGTTTAGAATTTTTGATAAATTAATATAAACATAAATATTTTTTTTCCATTTATATACTTATTACAATCTTCAACATACTTTTACGTGATTTCTAAACGTACCGTAAAAATCGTTATTTGTCGCCAAAACAATGCACTTCGCGTGCGTAGTTGATGGGACACTCAACTAAGCATATGAGGAGCGTAGTAGTAGTAGTAGTAATACAATTTTTTTTCCACTACTACTATGCTCCCCATACGCGTAGTTGATTTTTTTTCATGGACTTCAAATACGCACCCATGTGCGTAGTTGGAAGTCACTCAACTACACGCGAAGTGCGTAGTTTTGGGGAGCGATTTTCGTCGGTACATCTATCAACTCCTATTTAAGATTCCCACAAAAAAAACATTTTTGTAATATATTCTTATTCATTATTTTTGGAATTTTTTAAAATTTTATTTTTAAGATTATTAGATAATTTATTATTCTAATTTTAACATGTAAATATATGTTTCTATATTAATTAGAAAATAATAACTAAATCTAAAAATGTATTATAAGTGTTATATTTTTTTTCAAGATAATTTAAAAAATACCTTATATTATCTTATTTAATTAAAAATTTTAATGTACTATATTTTAACATTTATATTTTATTCTAAATTTTTCTTGAAATTTTTTAATAAATATTCCACTTTATCATCTTCGTAAATGGTCTAATAACATTAATTTAGTTTTACACTTTTTTATTGTATAAAATATGTAAAATTAGAATATATAATATTGTTTAAATTAGTCTTTTTTTAATTGTTTGTTTAAAATTGTAGTTAGTTTAATTTTAAACTTTTAACTTATCTTTGAGTTAATTAATTAAAATTTTATGATACATTAACTTTTTTAATTAAAAAAAAATATTTATCCATTAAAATTTAAAACTATATCCTTGTTTTGACACGGAAACTACACGGTAGTATATATAGATTATAAAAAAAACTTATAGATTATGATTTTCAATTGGTGTTCATTTATTTCAAAGTTGAACAAATAAAATCAAATTGATTCTAAATTTGAATGATAATTTGATAGTTGATATGATGATTAAACAAATGAGGTTTTTATACTGAAAATTAGTGAATAAGATCAACAATATATAAAAGATAGTGAAACGAAATTTGAAGGAGCAACCTTTATGCATTGGCCTCCAAGAAGGGTGCTGAATGGATACGGGTTGGTTGATGGGTGGATGTACCACTTCCACCAACCACCCAACTTAATTAAGTTATCACTCACCTCGCCCATCACCTACCTAACACTTCACCCATATTTCACCCACCCATCACCCACCGGGTTATCGGATGGTTCGGGTGAAATAATCGGGTGTGAAGTAATTCTTTCGTTTTTAGAATTTTGAAAGTGTATGCCAATTTTCAAATTTAAAATAACACAAATAAAAACTACAAAACCACAAAATATTGTGCAAAATGATAAACCAACAAAAAAAAAGTTTTCCAAATAATACAAACCAACATAATGCAAACAAACCCAACATTTTTCGCATACAACAAACATAAATCAACATAAATCAAAATAAAACTCATCTAGAGCTCGATATAATGATCCACTTCAGCAACCTAACATAATAAAAGAGAAAAAAAAACAATAATTTGAAAATCAAACTTAACCATTAATTAAGGATAAGGACTCATCACTCGTCCACCTATACAAAAAGCACTTTCAGAAATCATAATAGACATGAGAATTGTCAAAATATCTTTTGCAATCTTTTGCAAAGTTTGGAACTTTAGATCGGATTTCCAAAAGATAAGAACATCAAATTATTTATTATCAAGTAAGACAACTTCTTGAAGATAGTAGTCCAACGCATGGATTACACTAGCCTTTTACACGTCTCTTTCCAGGCAATCTAGAAGCTAAACTTACATATTCTTGATCATCCTTATCTTCAACTAAGTCTTGATACTCATACAAAATATTCAACATCAAAGTTTTCAACTTTTCAATCTCAACAAAGACCTTATCACCGTATATCTTGTTAAAATATCATTCAACACATTCCAATTTGTCTCTTGGGTCCAAAATTGTTGTTATTGCCAAAACTCCACTTATACTCGACCAATACTTATCAAAAATATATTTATCCATACCATTGATCTTTCAATCAACACTGGAACACAATTTCAATAAAGAAACTTTAACCATACAAACCTTTTAAAAGAACAAATTAGTTGTTGGGTAGTTTCTCGCCGAAAAAGTACGTGTCACCTTGTGAAACTTAGACAATTTCAAGCAAATATATTTAATTGAAACCCACTCATCATCACTAGGTTCATCATCACTAGGAACATCAAAAGTAAACCTAGGATAATGAATCTTAAAGTTATCAAAAACTTCTCTATATGACAATGTAGTTTGGAGCATGAAATAGGTGGAGTTCCAATTTGTTTTACAATGATCATACATGCTAACTTTTTCCTTGATGCTTCTTGAAGCACAAAACATACATTATATACATAACTTCAGTTTTAGGAATGCAAAAGATCAAATCATACTCATTAGTTTTAGGAATAACAAAGCATAGAACATACATTAATGAAACTGTCAAACCACATTTATCCACAATTATGTTTATAATTTAAACGGGTGAAACGGGGCGGGTGGGTGACGGGGCGGGTGGTGGGTAGTTGGACCTCCACCCATACCCGCCCCACCACTCGAAATTCTTCGGATTTTCACCCATATTTTTGAGTCGGTTGATCGGTTGAGTCTGGTGGTTGTGCACCCATTTCCATCCCTAGGTGCAGCCTACCACTGCCCCATAACATACCATAAATTGGGTGGGTCCCACATAATACTTTCCCCATTTTGCCCCTGCAAATTTTAAAATAAAAATCCTTATTTACAGGAGAACGAGTGTTCTTACGAAAACCGAAAATAGTTCATATCTTTTCAAATATTAGTTTTTGGTCTGTATTTTCACTATTTTGTATCAATAAAATGTACACCTATTTTAATTTAATATCTTTTTTTATAAAACAACTCCAAAAAAAATCTGTAAACCAACTAAACTGATTCACATCATTTAAAATGTGATAAAAAGTCAATATTATCGTAAATTACATATATGTGCTATAAAATTTAACACGATTTAACCTTATACTTGTTATATATTGTGTTAAACTTATAAAAGAAAAACCATCCAACAAACTACCTATTTGACATTTCAAACATCTATAAATTATGAGTTACATGATTTTTTTCTTAAATAATAATAAATAAATAAATTATGAAATAATAATAAATAAATAAATTATGAAATAATAATAAATAAATAAATTATGAAAATGGTAAAGAAGTAAAAATATTAACAAGAATAGAAAGTTTTAGAGGTTCGAAGAAATCCGCAATTTGAAAACTCGGTTTATAGGAAGAAGTTGTTGTTTAAAACAACAATTTTATTTTATTGTGTACATAAGGTTTCTTGTTAAAAAGTTTGTGTGCATGTGTAAAAAAAAAAAAAGAGAAAATCGTTGTTTCAAACAAAAATTTATGTACAAAAAATTATTTTAAAATAAAATCGTTGGTTCAAACAACGGCTTCTTTATATAAATCGAGATTTTATATTTCGGGTCTTTTCGAACCTCCAACTCGTAAATATTCTTACCCTTTCCTTGATTTAAAGTATTTGATTTGATTTTATTATTTAAGAACAAAAATTCCCTATAACTTTATCTTCAACTTCAAATCTAACGGTTCACAAACTAACCTAAATTTGATATTTGACTTAAGATTCTGTTTCTAATGCCCTTTATTGTCTAATAAATAATACTCTTTTCGTTTCAGTAATATATGTTCATCCATCATTTTTTACACATATTAAAAAACATTAATAGAGAAACTAAAAAGAAAAGAGAATCGTTAATTTATTACACTCGTTAATACAAACATTTAAATGTTAGTTTTTTCATTTACACGAACCAAGACTATTGCAAGTAAAAGTTTTAAAATACTTAATGTCACTATCATTTTCCAAAAATAGTAAATTTAAAGTTTTATTGTTAAAAACTTTTAATATTAAATAAATATTTATGGACACATATTTTAAAAAAATGTTAAAAATTAAGTAGACATATATTGCGACATCGGAAAGACCCAATGTGTGATATGTCCTAGTACGATATTGTAGATGACACTTTCATGTACGTCATGACATAAACTAAAATTCCAACACGTAACAAAAGGATCAAGAATCGAAATTAATGGGTGGAACTTAGCTAGTTGCAGGGGCGGAGCCAGAAAAAATTAATGGGTGGACGAAATTTATAACTAAAAATATATATTTATAACTTTAAATTCATTACATATATGCGATAAAATAACTTTAACACTTTGTTATAATATTTTTAACTAAATTAATCGAATGATAGCTTAAATTATAATAATTTAACTAACAATTTTTTTTTCCACAGTTGTATGTTTATTTTAATTCTGAAGAAATAAAAAAGATGTTAATGATAAAAGAAATGAAGAACATAATGTAACTTCATATCTTCTTTGGTGGTTAAAAAATTGGTAATTTATTATTGTTATCCTCCAACAAATTATCAATGCACAAATAAAAAAAATGATTGACGCCAATTTATCAATTTAATAGTTAATTATTATCAAGTTAAACAAATCAAACTATAATTCATTAAATACTATCACCATTTCATACAATAAACTTTAATTTATTAAAAAATATATAAATTTAAAGGTTTATTGAATTTATAAAACAAATAAAAGCAAGCACAACAAAAAGAATCTATAAGTTTATTGAATAAATTAGTGTATCTGGTAACTAAGTGTGTACTAAACAATTAAATAAGCTACTTGACTACTATTAGGAGTTTAATAAATTATTCATGCATATATAATTAGTTAAATATACAATTAATAAAAGCATGTACAAAATATTTTAATAACTACAATGCAAAAATCTAAACATTTGGACATAAAACTATCGATCTATAGACATTAAAGAATTCATAACAATTCAACATTAAATATAACATGTGACAAGGTTATTTTATTATATTTATTTTGATTGATTGATGTAACACTCAAATTCGTAACATTCGGAGTGTTACTGGGCTAGAATATCACAATGGATCCTGACCCTGGCCTGACAACAAGTTCACTGAATCTTACAACAAGACACCAATAGATTAAATACAAAACATTAAACTGTTATAAAAGTATCAAAAGGTTTATACAACGCTGCTGAGTACAAACAAAACATAACGTATATACATGGTCAAAATAACCCGTAGCCCACGAGTACGACCCCAATGTACGGAGCCCTCAGCAGATTGCCCGCTCTGGATCACTCTGCAGTTCTTCTATCCTGCAAAGTATCTACAACACGGTATAAAACCGTTAGCTAACCATACACATATATAAAAAGATGCAGGAGCATACACATACACACACAGAAAGTACTAAACACCTCATCATGATATCACGCATTTACCCGGTTTATTATCTTTATAATCATCGTCCAACACTCAACTCATATATATAAATATCTCAATATGAACGTATGTGACACGAGGAATATAACCCTCGCCTCTCGGGAATAGTGCCAGCTGGAGTGGGGATCCGGTCCCACCTCCCGTGTACCCTATGGGAGTGGACAGGTGGCCGGCCCACTGATCCATACTGGCCTGCCCGAAGAGAACCTCCAGACTCCCGGCGGGATGAAAGGACAAGTTGTCACGGCCCTACAATGGGCAATCAATAGACCATAGGTCGGTAATAACAGTATCATAACACGGGCTATCAAGCATATACACACACCACTCATGCACACATCCAATATAAGGATGGCAGCTAAGTAAGTCATATGGACTTACCTCAACCTCGGGAGTATCAAACTCAAACGGCTCCGCTCTGGAGATCAACACAGCCTAAACAAGGTATAACACATATATCACACTCATATCCATAACAGGGTCACACCTAGACCTAAGGGATCCATAAGGATCATATTCCAAATCGTAAACCTCAAAGCCGTAACCGGCATAAACGATACCGTACTCAACCTCATTCTAACTTCATACTCATACCTAACATGCTACTAACGCTCATACTAGGAAAGGAAAGGATCTACCTAACTCTAGGTAGAACCGGGACAAAACGCACCTGCGTGATAAAGGGGACGCAGGGGCGGAACGCAGGCAACCACGGCCGCGGCGGCACTCAGCCGCGGGGCGGTGACAAGGGCCGCTGACAACGCAGGCAAGGCGCTGGCTCTGGCGCAGGCGCTGAGACAAAGGCCGCGGGGGTGGTGGCTTCTGGCCGCGGGGGCAGGGGCGGCGACAGTGCAGAAGATGATCCCGCGATTCTTCTTTCACTCTTCACGTGATCAATTCACGTCTTCACTCATCCAAAGTTACATACAAGTATATACATACATAAACCCACATCAATACACACCTATATATGCATCTAAATCTAAGCTAAGGAGATGGAATCAAGGAAAGGAAAGAGAGGAAGCAAGATCACTTACCACCTTAGGAGTTCTAGGCTGCAGGGAGAGATCAAACACCTCAAGAGCTGGCCTCCAAGCTCAGCATATACACAATCATCAACAACAACAGCCACCACACACAATTCTCAAGCCAAACTCTTCCAAACCAAGAACAAGATCAAGGGAAACAAGGAAAGCAAGGGGGACGTGAAGGAAGCTGGAAAGGAAGTGAGGAGGAAGCCCTTGATCAGCCAAGGGAAAGAATAAGAGAAAGAAAGGGTAAAGCACGGGTCAAAGAGTCAACAAAAGTGGTTGCAGCCACAGGTGACCGCAGGGGCGGGCTTCCTGGTCGCACGGGCGGAAACACGGATGAGCCGCAGGGGCGGCCTCACTCACACGCAGGGGCGGCTAAAGCCAAAAGTGGCTCCAAAGGCTAAGGCTCTTACACCTCACCCCCCCAAAAACAAGTTTCGTCCCGAAACTTGTACAAACTCCGAAAGCACTTAGACTCAAAACCGGGATACACTCTCTCTATCAGAGGTATCATATCTCGTACATAATGTATCAACCCATATGACACTATACCTCCAAAGATCACACTACTATCCGTGGCGTAGAGGGACATCTCTAGCCAAACTATCATCGGGGCATGGAGAAGACATCTCCATCCAAACTATGTCCATCAAAATAGCATGGAGGTAGGAACCATCTCCAGCTATCCCTAACAGTCGTATCACAATAGCATGGAAGTAAGAACCATCTCCAACTATACCTAACAGTCGTATCACAATAGCATTGAGGTAAGAACCATCTCCAGCTATACCTAACAGTCGTACTAGCTCAACAGGATCTAGTAAGATCATAAACACATCATAGCTAGCACGAAAATAAACATAGCATAGCATATAAGCACATAAGCACATATGCACGTAACCATATCGCTCCTCAGGCTAGTCCTAAGACCTACTCCTGGATCCTATAGGTATATATATCCCCGCCTATAACTCTGGATAGTTCCTCTGGATACTATCCTCGGTCTCTCCCATAGCCTCATCAGGTTCTCGTCTCAACCACTGTATCCTCAACACAGGAATGTTCTATAAACGCAGGCATCTCATGCCTCTGCCTAGAACTTTAATAGAATGCTTGATACAGATGTGGTCCGGCCCAACCACCAAATCATCATAACTCACAGTGTATCTCGGATCTGGTACGTAGTCCCTCAGCTGAGACACATGAAATACAGGGGGAACACCCTCTAACCTCGGAGGCAAAGCTAACCTGTAAGCTGCACTCCCAACCCGATCCAAAATCTCGAACGGTCCGACATATCGGGGCTTAACTTCCTCTTAATGCCAAATCGCCTAACACCTCGTGTCGGGGACACTCCCAGCCACACATGGGCTCCAACTCTGAACTCTAGAGGTCTACGCCTCCTGTCAGCATAAGACTTCTGACGGCTCTGTGCAGTCAGCATACGCTCTCTGATCAATGCTACTCGAGCCATATCATCCTGAATCTGATCAGGTGCTAAACCACTGACACTGATCTGCTCATCCCAACATAACGGGGTACGAAATCTCTGCCATACAGTGCCTCATAGGGCCATCCCAATAGATGTATGCCAACGCACAAACTCGCAGCATATCCTCCGGCGTCTGAATGGTCCTCTCTGACTGACCATCTGTCTGAGGATGGAACGCAGTCATAAAATATAAACTCATCTCCAGGGCAGTCTGAATCTGCTGCCAAAACCTCGAGGTAAATCGTCCATCTCGGTCTGAGACGATCGTCCTCGGTACACCATGGAGTCTCACTATATGCCTAGTGTACTCCTCAGCCAATCTGCTCACCGGCCACGTCTCCCTAATAGGAATGAAACGTGTCGTCTTCGTCAATCTGTCCACAATGACCCAAATGACATCAAAACTCCGGCTCAGTCTAAGCTCGGTCAGAAAATCCATGGTGACGTCCTCTCCCTTCTTTTGTGGAACAAGAAGTGGATGGAGCTCACCTCCAGGTCTGCAATGCTCTATCTTGACCTGCTGGCAGGTCGCACATTGTGCCACAAATCTGGCCACATCGGGCTTCAGCCCACCCCATCAATATAAACGTCTCAAGTCCTGATACATCTTACTCGTACCTAAATGTACAGAGTAAGGTGTACAGTAAGCCTCCTGTAAAAACCTCCGTCTCAGCTCTGTATCAGCAGGTACACAGACGCGACCGCGGCGTTTAAAAACTTCATCTGCTCCTAGCAGGAACTGTGGTGCCTCATCCCGAGACATCCTACCTCATATCCTCATCAAGGTCTGGCAGGTCTCCTGCTTCTGTTGGATCTCACTCAACAGATCAGGTAGAACCTCTAAAGTACTCAGCCGGGCATCCTCATCCGGAAACTGAATGTCCAACTTTAACTAGATCAAATCCTTCAATACCCTTTGGTTGTGCCCAAACAGGAGCAGAAGTCAAACGTCTCTTCAGTTCTTCAAAACTCTGTACACACTGATCAAACCATACAAATCTGGTAGTCTTCCTCAGCAAACTCGTCAGTGGACGGACAATCACAGAGAATCCCTCCACGAAGCGTCTGTAATACCCCTCAGCTGATGATATCCCGAACGCCGATCAATCCTGGAAAATACTATCGTTTCTTGAAGCTGCTCCAACAAGTCATCCATACACGGCAATGGATACTTATTCTTAATGGTCACCTTGTTCAGCTCTCTGTAATCACTACACAGTCTGAACGATCCGTCCTTCTTCCTTACGAAGAGGACAGATGCTCCCCATGGAGATATACTAGGGTGAATAAAAACCCTTCTCCGCCAACTCCTCAAATTGCTTCTTCAACTCCAACATCTCAACAGGCGCCATCCGATATGGGCCTTTGAGATCTGCCTTGTACCAGGTTCTAATTCGATACTAAAGTCCACACTCCTCTAAGGCGGCAAACTGGACAGCTCAACAAACACATCTGCAAACTCACAGACCACTGGAATATCCTCTAATGCTGGACTCTCCCCCTCCTTCATGGCATAACACCAGAAGGCCTCCCATCTCTGTGCAAACAGTCTAGCTACTCGTATCGCACTGATAACCATACTAGATTTTCCAAGGTCCCATCCTCGGAAAACCTCTATCTGTCCTAACTCGGTAGAGAGGTAACGGTCCTCCTATCTATATCTAAGACTGCAGAAAGTCCATCCATCCAATCCATACCTAGTATGACTTCTTCATGCTTTAATGGCATGACAAAGAAGTCAACTAGTAAAATACGGGTCCCTACAGAAATGGGACAGTCACGAATCTCATGGGTACCTCTGACCCTACTACCATCGGGTAACCCTATACTAAAGGGTATCCCCTCAATCATATCTAAACTCAAACACTCAATATAAACATCAGATATAAAAGAAGGCATAGTTCCATAATCAAACAACTCTAACAGGTAAACCATGGATCATAATGGTACCTGTAACAGGCGGTGCAGCTGGCTCCTCTGCACTCCTCAGCTCAAAAACTCGGCCCTGTGGCCCTCTAGTGTCAGTGGTGCTCCCACCACGACCTTTGCCTCTACCCAACTCAGGAGCAGATCCCTGAGTGGTAGGACGATCTGGGACTCTCTGTTGTCCCTGTATCTGTTGTTGTTGAGGTGGCCTCTGCCCACCTCCCGCTATACTAACAGGAGTAGAACCCTGCTGAGACGAAGCTCCACCCTGTCTATAAAAGACAGCTCTGTGACCTCGTCCACCACAAGTGAAGCAAGTCACTATCTGCCTCGTACACTTTGGTCTGATATGTCCATACTCTGCACAGTTGAAACACTGTCGTACCCTATTTGTAGCCGGTGCAGATGAGGGCTGACTCTGGCGGCTTTGGCCTCGTCCTGGACCAGCAGCTCCTCCAGTACCACTGGTCTGCCCAGTACGCTGTCTCTTCTCAGACCCTCCGGTCTGAAAAGCTCTCCTCTCACTAGCCCGCTCTCGCTCATAGTCGGCGGCTCTATCCTGGTAGTCCATCAAGGATTCACAATGAAATCCTGCCATATAGGCCCGGGTGACATCCCTCAGTCGTTGGGAAAACAGATATACATGCTGATCCACAGAAGGTGCAGCTGGTCCTAGTAATGCCAGCTCCTCCTGGAATCTCCGAATAGCCTCTGAGACTGGTACATCCTCAAACCCAACCTCCACAAAATCCCGTAGTTTCTCCCTCCTCAATGAGGCAGGCAGAAATGCTCTCTGATCATAGTCCGCATCTGAACATAACTGTCAACCTGTGCTCGTACAGACCTCCACCAATGTTGTGCTAAGTCTCTGAACAGAGTCTGCACCAACTCTATATGCCTGTCTGCTGGACACCTAATAGACTCTAGAGCTGAGTCCACATGTCCAATCCACAGCTCAACCTCGAGCCCCACCTTCCTAGAGAAAGGGGGTACACCCATCTGGTGAAATGCCTTCAACCAAGTGTCTGGTCTAGGCCCTCTATGCTCCTCTGTAACTCGAGCAATCTCAGCTACAGGTGACGGTGCAGCTGGCACCTGTGTAACCCCATGGGATCTCTCAGATGATCCCTCATGTACTGATAGATCCGGAATAGGTCTACCTGCTCTGACAGCCTCCTCCACTCGTCGGATATAGTCACGAAACTCTGGTCCTCCCATGGAGACATAATCCGAGGCATCTGACTGGACTCGATGTGGACCCTGTCCCCCAGCTATGCCGTTCCCAGTCTCAGGAACGACACTCTCGGCAACGTCCTCATGAACCACTTCCGCTGCGCGTGGATCAACAGCGGAAGTCCTACCTCGTCCTCTACCTAGAAGGGGTCTACCTCTACCTCGTCCTGCTGCAGGTAAGGCTCTAGTCTGAACCATCTGCAGAGGACGTAAACCTAACTCAGAATGCTATATATATGTCGTATGTATATATCAAATCAATCACAACAGAATATCTATCTATATATATATATATTGTTGAGATCTTCAGAGGGGCGATGGCTCATGTACACGATATCCCAAAACATTTTGTACTCATTTCAAAACCAAAACCTTTTGAAAAGTCAAACCCCTTTCGGGTTCTGTTTATTTATCTATTCGAACTTTATTGTAGATTACTAGTACCATTGTTGTCAATCTGACCTCTGATACCAACTTTGTAACCCCCCAAATCCGTAGGACTCGGAGTGCTACTGGGCTAGGATCTCACAATGGATCCTGACCCTAGCCTGACAACAAGTTCACTGAATCTTACAACAAGGCACCAATAGATTAAATACAAAACATCAAACTGTTAAAAAAGTATCAAAAGGTTTATACAACGCTGTTGAGTACAAACAAAACATAACGTATATACATGGTCAAAATGACCTGTAGCCCACGAGTACGACCCCAATATACGGAGCTCTCAGCAGATCGCCCGCTCTGGATCACTCTGCAGTTCTCCTATCCTACAAAGTATCTACAACACGGTATAAAACCGTTAGCTAACCATACACTATAAGAAGATGCAGGAGTTTAGGTCGGTAATAATAGTATCATAACACGGGCTATCAAGCATATACACACACCACTCATGCACACATCCAATATAAGGATGGCAGCTAAGTAAGTCCTATGGACTTACCTCAACCTCGGGAGTCTCAGACTCAAACTCAAACGGCTCCACTCTGGAGATCAACACAGCCTAAACAAGGTATAACACATATATCATACTCATATCCATAACAGGGTCACACCTAGACCTAAGGGATCCATAAGGATCATATTCCAACTCGTAAACCTCAAAGCCGTAACCGGCATAAACGATACCGTACTCAACCTCATTCTAACCTCATACTCGTACCTAGCATGCTACTAACGCTCATACTAGGAAAGGAAAGGATCTACCTAACTCTAGGTAGAACCGGGACAAAACGCACCTGCGTGATAAAGGGGACGCAGGGGCGGAACGCAGGCAACCGCGGGCGCGGCGGCACACAGCCGCGGGGCGGTGACAAGGGCCGCTGACAACGCAGGCAAGGCGCTGGCTCTGGCGCAGGCGCTGAGACAAAGGCCGCGGGGGCGGTGGCTTCTTGCCGCGGGGGCGGCGACAGTGCAGAAGATGATCCCGCGGTTCTTCTTTCACTCTTCACGTGATCAATTCACGTCTTCACTCATCCAAAGTTACATACAAGTATATACATACATAAACCCACATCAATACACACCTATATATGCATCTAAACCTAAGCTAAGGAGATGGAATCAAGGAAAGGAAAGCGAGGAAGCAAGATCACTTACCACCTTAGGAGTTCTAGGCTGCAGGGAGAGATCAAACACCTCAAGAGATGGCCTCCAAGCTCAGCATATACACAACTATCAACAACAACAGCCACCACACACAATTCTCAAGCCAAACTCTTCCAAACCAAGAACAAGATCAAGGGAAACAAGGAAAGCAAGGGGGACGTGAAGGAAGCTGGAAAGGAAGTGAGGAGGAAGCCCTTGATCAGCCAAGGGAAAGAATAAGAGAAGGAAAGGGTAAAGCACGGGTCAAAGAGTCAAAAAAAGCGGTTGCAACCGCAGGAAACCGCAGGGGGCGGGCTTCCTGGTCGCAGGGGCGGAAACACGGATGAGCCGCAGGGGCGGCCTCACTCACACGCAGGGGCGGTTAAGGCCAAAAGTGGCTCCAAAGGTTAAGGCTCTTACAATGGATGAGTAATAGTATACATTTGCAAGATAGAAGGTAGATGATAACATGAATTATCGACCTAGTTTAGTAGAGCATATAATTAGTTTTCCCTTTTCCCGCATGCATGTTTTAGCCTTAAGTTGTGTTCTTTATACTTGTTTAATGCAACTTTGCGAGTATAGATGTCTACACACACTTTTCTTGTCTTTGTAGGTATTTTGGCGTGTTTCAAAGCTAAAACGATGCATTTGAGAATCAGGACTCGGGATGGACGCTTAGGAGCGATCACGCAGGCACGGGAAAGGAGGAAAAGACGAGCCAAGACGAAACGCACGAGATTGGAGCAATCTCGGTCGAGATCCACATGATCTCGGCCGAGATCCGAGAAATCTCGGCCGAGATCCGAGCCAGCTCGACCGAGATCCCATATCAGAAGTTTCTGTCGAAGAATCTCGGTCCCGATCTCGGCCGAGATTTGTTCCATCTCGGCCGAGATTTTTCACATTTGACCGAGATTTCTAACCGAGATTTCGTCAACGCTGGATCACGAAGCAAATCTCGGCCCCGACTTTCAAAAATCTCGGTCACCGACCGAGATTTCCGACCGAGATTCCTGTTCGCCGATTTATTTCATTAATTTTCGGATTTGTTTGAGGGCAGCCCGTTGCGGGATATAAAAAGAAAGCCCTAAATGATTTCCGGGGGTTCCCGTTTCATTCAAATTTCGAGCTCCGTTGGAGAGAGCTTTTTCCCCTTTTCTTCTCCCTTTGCCCTACACCATTGTTGGCCATTGTTGAACTTGTTGGAGCTTTGAGGAACTTCGCGAATATTGGGGAATTTGACGTTTTGCTAATCCTCTATCAATAAAGCTGAGTTTCTTCTTTAATCTCTGTTTAGATTCTTGTTTATGCATTCTCTCTTGAATTGATTGGATTGATTGGATTGATAATTGCTTCTTCCATTGAATTGCTTGGGTTGATGATTGTTTCTTCCATTGAATTGAGTGGATTGATGATTGCGTTTGAAATGTCGATTGTTGGCTAAAACTCTTGTGGATCCAAGGTGAATTAGGATTCGTTATTACCCGGACTATGATGGAATTGTGCTTAGTGCTTGGTTTGAGTAGCTTTGAAATCCTATGGTTGGCTTGTTCTTAAACCTAGTTAGAATTCATCTAGCTAGTAACCTAAACCGGAATTAAGACCTACCCGGTAATGTTCCGCTTAGATACTTGAGTGTTCGACCATAGGTAATAGAGGTGAAAACCTCTATTGGGTTGAGTGTGCCTAGATTTTGTCCTAAGTAGGGTAGTACCTGAGACTTACCCGGTAATGGTTTACCTTTCCCTTAGTTCGGAATTTGGTTTGTTTAGAATTTCCTATCTCTCTACCTTGAGACTTACCCGGTAATAGGTAGTTGGTTTGGAACTAGATAGTCTTGAGACTTACCCGGTAATAGACTATCAGTTTAGAAACGTTCTTCCCTGAAGTTTGTAACCATAGATCTTTTGAGAGATTTCCTGAGTCCGTGCGTATAAACGATGACCTTGAATCCTTGGAATCCGCATTTTCTTTATTGATATATTTTCGTTTGTTTGTTTTACTTGGTTTTCGATCAAATCTGTTATTTGATTGCGAACTTTTACAAGAAAACCCTTCAAAACTCCTTCGATCTTTCTTCCCTTCTTTTCCAACCTCGTTCTTTTATTTTGATTTACGCTATCTGTGATCACATCTGGATTCCAAACATTTAGTCCCTGAGTTCAACCTTGGAATACTTACCCTAACTGTAATTGACCCATACACTGTGGGTTCGCTACAGATTGGGTGTTTATTTCTTGTTTATAAATTTAAAACATACCATGTTTTTACTAACCTGTGAGCTTTTATCATTCTTGATAAAAGTTTACAGGGGCGTGAAAATAGCGAACAAAGTTTTTGGCGCCGTTGCCGGGGACTAAGTCATTTGTTTTGTTTTGTGATTTCTTTTAGTGTAAGTCTTTCTTTTACTTTTGATCTCGTTTCTGGTTTTGTTTTTGGAATTTTCAGGACTTTAGGTATCCTTCATAGTGTATGCAAAGAACTCGGGGTTTGAAAGAACTAGTTCCGTACGATCCCGAACCTGAAAGGACACTACGAGAGAGACTAAGAGCCCGGAAAGCTTCTAAAATGGCTTAAATAAGATATTATGAAGCTGAACTCAGAGATGCTTTAGAGCAACTAGAAGCTGAGAGACGGATTGCTAGAAAAAGAGAGCAAACTACATAAAGGGAAATGGCTGCAATGAGAGCTCAAATGGAAGAGATAGCTAGAGCCATGAACCAGAGGCCAGTTGCAGCTCCAGCTCCAGTGTAGCAAGTAATTCCAGCACCACAATTAGCTCCAATTCCTCCTCGAGTTGAAGCTCCTCCACAAGCTCCACCCCCCACTCCTCTCAGACCTGTCATTCACCATCCTTTTGTGGAAGTTCCACAAACACTTGGACAGAGGATGGATCCTACCCAAAGAGTTAACCGTCCTGGAGTTAACTTTGGAGATCCCGCGAATCATGAGCATGAGCTGCGACCGCAGGTGATACAGATGATTCGCCAGAATCAGTTTGGTGGAACAGAGACAGAATCTCTTCACCAACACATGAACAACTACGAGGCTCTTATGAATGCGGTAAGTCCAGCTCGTATGGAAGGTAACAATCATAAGATAAGAGGTTTTTCTTTCTCTCTTAAGGATAAAGCTTTAGCTTGGTATCAAACTATTCCATATGGGCGGATTAACACATGGGAGGAGATGGTGTCTGAATTCCTCACTAAGTTTTTCCCACCCTACAAGACTATTGAACTTAGAGGGAACATAAATGCTTTTGTAATGAAAGATAAGGAGAGTTTGTATAAGTCTTGGGAGAGGTTCATTGACCTTACGTTGGAATGTCCTCATCATGGGATCTCTAAGATTGAATTGCTAGAGATTTATTACAAGGGACTTGATGAAGATACTCAATTTAAATTTCAATCACTTTCTGGAGGTACTTTTATGGAAAAACTGTGGATGAAGCTTGGGAATTCATTACGAAGCAAGCCAAGACTATTGAAAAGTATTCTCACAGGAAAGTTGAAGAGAGAAAGACTAGACCCGGAGTCTATGAGGTAAACCAAAGCACTCTTAATGATTCAAGGTTAGATGCTTTACAAGTTGAACTTAAATCTTTGAAAGAATTAATTGCATCTAACTTGAAAGCTCAGCAAGCCGAAGTGCATGTAGCATCCAAGGAAGAGGATGCGAATTACATGGGCAAAGGTAACTACCAAGGAAGTTATCAAAACCAAAGAGGTCATAACAACAATTATAATATGAATAATTAAGGAAATAACTACAAGCCTAATCATAATCATCCTGGTTTTTCTTATTCTAATCCTGAGGGTGCTTTGAACCCTCAAGCTTCTTCTAGCAATGCAGGCTAGCCGTCCAAGCCAGCTGAACCCGCTCAACCAAAGGATAGAGTTGAAGCAATGTTTGAGCAATTGATGGCTAGGATGAGAAATCTAGAGAGTACAGTCACTAGTGTAACCAAAGCCCAAAAGGTTTTAGAAACTCAAGTGTTCAAGAAGGCCGAAGACGCTCAAAGAGATCCAGGAAGACTTCCTGGAAAAACTAAAAATAATCCCAAGGGGCAAGTCATGGCAATCACTACAAGAAGTGGATTGGAGACAAATGATCCACAACCAAAGGTTTTAGATAAAGGAAAGCAACCAATGGAAGAGGAGCCTAAGGAAAAAGAGAATGTCTACATCCCTCCCCCTCCATACAAACCACCACTTCCTTTTCCTAAATCCCGTGCTAGAGCTCAATTGGACAAATACTTTGGTAAGTTCCTTGACCTTTTAAATAAATTGCATATTAACATCCCTTTTGTTGATGCTATTTTAGGGATGCCTGCCTATGGAAAGTTCTTGAAGGAAATCCTCCCAAACAAGAGGAAGCTAGAGGAATATGGAGAAGTCAAAATGACCCGGAGATCTACTGACCTCATCCAGAGGAACAGTGAAAAGATGCCACTAAAATTGAGTGATCCCGGATCTTTCTGTGTCCCAATCAAAGTTGGAGATGGAACGTACAAAGAACTTTGCGATCTTGGAGCTAGTGTAAGTATTATCACACTCGTTTTATGCAGGAAGGTTGGACTTGGAGAACCAGTAAAGATGACTCTTTGCATGGCAGACAGAACCACCACACGTCATGTGGGAATCATTGAGGATGTTCCAATCCAATTAGAGAAGTTCTTTATCCCTATTGACTTTGTTGTTTTGGATATTCCTGTTGACTGTCCTGTTCCTATCATTTTAGGGAGATCTTTTCTTGCTACCTCTGGATGTTTAGTTGATTGTAGGGATGCTACCCTTACATTTAGAATTGATGAGGAAGTTGTGGAATTTAAACTCCCTCCTTTGATTAAGGGACCCTTGTTTGAAGAGGATATGTACAACATCCTAGAGGATGATGAAGATGATTGGGAGATTATAAATTCAATTCTATGTTCTGACCCTCTTGAGCAGGTTTTGACCATGAGCATCATGACAGTAGAGCCAAAAGATGAACTGTTTGAAGAAGTCCGATCTTTGAGTCTTCTCCCCATCAACGAGGAATCAAGATTCGAAGAATTGACAGAAGCAGATGGCATCTCGGCCGAGATCCAAGAAATCTCGGCCGAGATTTGGCAACAGAAAGTTTCAGTTTCAGAAGATCAGGGCATCTCGGCCGAGATTTACCCTATCGCGGCCGAGATTCAACTCAGCTCGGGCCGAGATCCTTCATCTCCACCGGGAAGAGTTGACCGAGATTTCTGAAGAAGAACCAGAGCCTCCTAAGGTCGAGATGAAGCCTCTTCCGACACACCTAAGGTACGCCTTTCTTGGTTCTAACTCATCTTATCCCGTCATTGTTAGTGCTAGCTTGAATGAACTTGAACTCGAGAAGTTATTGAAAGAGCTTAAGATGCATAGAAAAGCTTTGGGCTACACTATAGATGACCTCATAGGGATTAATCCTTCTATGTGCATGCATAGGATCTTGTTAGATGATGGACATAGGCCTTCTAGAGAACCTCAAAGGAGATTGAATCCTAACATGAAAGAGGTAGTTAAGAAGGAGATCCTTAAGTTGCTTGATGCGGGAATTATATTCCCCATCTCGGATAGTAAGTGGGTTAGTCCGGTACATGTTGTACCTAAGAAAGGTGGGATGACTGTCATAACTAATGAAAAGAATGAGTTGATCCCGACTAGGACTGTGACAGGATGGAGGATGTGCATTGATTATAGGAAGTTGAATCATGCTACTAGGAAAGATCACTTTCCTTTACCCTTCATTGACCAAATGTTAGAAAGGCTAGCCCAACACTCTTACTTTTGCTACCTAGATGGGTATAGTGGTTTTTTCCAGATCCCCATCCATCCGGATGACCAAGAGAAAACCACTTTTACTTGTCCTTGGGGTACCTTTGCTTATAGGAGAATGCCTTTCGGTTTATGTAATGCTCCTGCTACTTTCCAAAGATGCATGATGTCTATTTTTTCTGAATATATTGAAAACATCATGGAAGTCTTTATGGATGATTTTTCTGTTTATGGATCCTCTTTTGATGAATGTTTGGCTAACCTGTCTTTGGTCTTACAAAGATGTGAGGATTGTAATCTTGTTCTCAATTGGGAGAAATGCCATTTCATGGTTAGGGAAGGTATTGTGTTAGGTCACTTGATATCTAACCGTGGAATTGAGGTTGATAAGGCCAAGATTGAGACTATTGAGAAGCTACCTCCACCATCATCAGTCAAAGGGGTAAGAAGTTTTCTAGGACATGCCGGTTTTTACCGGAGATTTATAAAAGATTTCTCTAAAAATTGCTAAACCTTTGACTAACCTACTAATCAAGGATGTTCAGTTTGTTTTCTCGAAGGAATGCCTTGATGCTTTTTACAGGTTGAAGGAAGCTCTCATCACTGCTCCAATCATGCAACCTCCCGATTGGTCTCTTCCATTCGAGGTGATGTGTGATGCAAGCAACTTCGCAGTGGGAGCGGTGCTAGGACAGAAGAAGGAAGGACTTACTCATGCTATTTACTATGCTTAGCAAGACGCTGATGGAGCTCAGCTGAATTATGCAACTACTGAAAATGAGCTCATAGCTGTCGTCTACGCATTTGAGAAGTTCCGTTCCTATCTTGTAGGAGCTAAGGTGATTGTGTACACGGATCATGCTGTGATTCGGTACCTTCTCACCAAGAAGGATGCAAAGCCACGTCTTATCCGGTGGATTCTTCTCCTTCAAGAATTTGATCTAGAGATTAGAGATAAGAAGGGGTCCGAGAACTTTGTAGCTGATCATCTTAGCAAATTACCTCCAGAACTTATGGAAGGGGATGACACCCCTATTGACGATGCATTTCCGGATGAGCATCTCCACATGATGGAGAAATATAATCCTCCGAAATTTCAGGTGAAAAGGAACCTTGGTTTGCTGACATTGTTAATTATTTAGTTTGTGGTGAAATTCCTCCAGGTTTATCTCATTCCCAACGGAAGAAATTCTATAAGGATGTGAGACATTACTATTGGAATGAACCACTACTATTCAAGAGAGGACCCGAGAGAATCCTTATGAGATGCGTCCTAGACGACGAGATTGAGAGTGTCATCCGACATTGTCATTCATTGCCCTGTGGAGGACATGCTAGTGCTCACAAGACTAGTGCCAAGGTATTGCAATCTGGATTCTTTTGGCCTAATCTTTTCAGAGATGTGCAGATATTCGTCACTGCTTGTGATTCATGCCAAAGGACGGGCAACATATCTAGGAGGAATGAGATGCCTTTGACAACATCCAAGAAGTTGAGATTTTTATGTATGGGGTGTTGACTTCATGGGACCTTTCCCATCCTCATGCGGGAACCTTTACATTCTTTTAGCGGTTGATTATGTATCTAGATGGGTTGAAGCTATAGCCTCACCCACAAATGACGCTAAAGTTGTGATTAAAATTTTCAACCGAACTATCTTCCCTAGATTTGGCACACCACGTGTCATTATTAGTGATGGAGGGAAGCATTTCACAGCCAGAAAACTTTGAGTCACTTTTGTCCAAGTATGGGGTAACTCACAAGGTTGCAACCCCATATCATCCCCAACTAGTGGCCAAGTGGAAATCTCGAATAGAGAAATCAAGGGGATCCTAGAGAAGACAGTGTCTCGCTCAAGGAAAGATTGGGCAATGAAGCTTGATGATGCACTCTGGGCTTATAGGACAGACAAGACTCCCATAGTACTACTCCTTATCAACTTGTTTATGGAAAATCATGTCATTTGCCTGTAGAGTTGGAGCATAGAGCATATTGGGCCGTGAAATGGCTAAACTTTGATATAAAAGAAGCCGGAGAAAAGAGGTTGTTGGACATCAACGAGCTGGAGGAGATCCGGATGAATGCATATGAGAATGCACGGATCTACAAGGAAAGAACAAAGAAGNGGTGTCGTGGTAAAAAAAGATACGGGAAGAGCACTCAGAACGAGCTTAAGGCGAGGAAATTGCTATGAAAGACGAGAAACGAAGTAAGTCGAGGAGGAAACACGCCGGATGCCTTCTTCATTCTTACATTGTGAGTATTGTTTTTACTTTCATATTTATTATTCACATTAGGGACAATGTGAGATTTAAGTATGGGGTAGGATGCTTGCAATACTTTTAGCATGTTTCTTTTATTTGTACTGCATTTTATATGAAAATCCAAAAAATCAGAAAATTTCAAAAATTTTGTGCTTCTAGGATTGATGTGACCTTAATGAGGAAATTGTGTATGTTTATTTGGCTATCGATGTTTATTTGAGCTTTAATTGAATTAATGGCAATTATGGGATTTGAATGCCTTGTTTGTAATCTATATGATTTATTTGGATTACCTTGTTTAATCGGATTGATCTTGAAAAGTTGAAGCTATATGATGAGTTCTTTTACATTGCACAGAAATGACTTAGGCAATTCGAATTCTTCTTTCTTCTCTTCTTTACCATTTTCAGCACCTCAAACATTGAATTTATTTGCCCCTTATGACCCATCCGGGAATTAGGAAAGTGAAGTTTGAAGGTGTATGCTTAATTGTGAAAAGTGAATTATGTGCAATATGTGAAGAAGTTGTTTGATTTGTGATATGTGAATTGAAAGCAAAAGCTTTCTATGGGTTTTGTTGGCTATGAAGATGAGTAACTCGGCACCATTCACATAATCGGGTGTTTGTGTCTTGCCAAAGTCGGATTAGTTTTAAAAACATTACCTAGAGTTGATTTGGTATGTGCACTTTGGTGTAAGGTACGTGAAGGAAACTGAACACCAAGGTTTCGGCTATTGTGCACCTATGCCCTTCACTCAAAAGAAAAAAGAAAAAAAAAAGAAAAAATGCAAGAAAAGAAAGGATGTATGTCGAGAAAGAAGAAAGAAAAGAAAAATGTTGTGTTGTCCTCTTTCCCGGATTTCCACCACATTACCTATACACATCCTACCTTTATCACGTTTCTTGGCCTTTATTTGTTAAGTCCTATTGATCTTTGCATACATGTAATTGACTTCATGGCCTAAACTTGGATTTTTCATGAATTTTAAACATTGGTAGTTTAAATGATGATTTTGGATTCCTGCAAGGTGTGATTATCCTATATCTTGCCTATCTTACTTGACCTTATCGAAATATGTCTTTAGCCTTGTGACTACACTCTGAAAGTGATCATGAATAGAAGCACTACCAAAAAGAGTTTTTTTTTTGTTTAGCATAGATGATTCATGCTATCTTGCCTTGAATTTATTATTTGCTTGGGGACAAGCAAAGATAAGTATGGGGTATTTTGATAACATGAATTATCGACCTAGTTTAGTAGAGCATATAGTTAGTTTTCCCTTTTCCCGCATGCATGTTTTAGCCTTAAGTTGTGTTCTTTTATTGTTTAATGCAACTTTGCGAGTATAGATGTCTACACACACTTTTGGTGTCTTTGTAGGTATTTTGGCGTGTTTCGGAGCTAAAACGATGCATTTGAGGATCAGGCCTCGGGATGGACGCTTAGGAGCGATCACGCAGGCACGGGAAAGGAGGAAAAGACGAGCCAAGACGAAACGCACGAGATTGGAGCAATCTCGGTCGAGATCCGAGAAATCTCGGCCGAGATCCGAGCCAGCTCGACCGAGATCCCATATCAGAAGTTTCTGTCGAAGAATCTCGGTCCCCATCTCGGAATCTCGGCCGAGATTTTTCACATTTGACCGAGATTTCTGACCGAGATTTCGTCAACGCTGGATCACGAAGCAAATCTCGGCCCCGACTTTCAAAAATCTCGGTCACCGACCGAGATTCCTGTTCGCCGATTTATTTCGTTAATTTTCGGATTTGTTTTAGGGCAGCCCGTTGCGGGATATAAAAGGAAAGCCCTAAATGATTTCCGGGGGTTCCCGTTTCATTCAAAATTTCGAGCTCCTTTGGAGAGAGCTTTTTCCCCTTTTCTTCTCCCTTTGCCCTACACCATTGTTGGCCATTGTTGAACTTGTTGGAGCTTGGAGGAACTTCGCGAATATTGGGGAATTTGACGTTTTGCTAATCCTCTATCAATAAAGTTGAGTTTCTTCTTTAATCTCTATTTTAGATTCTTGTTTATGCATTCTCTCTTGAATTGATTGATTGATTTGATTGATAATTGCTTCTTCCATTGAATTGCTTGGATTGATGATTGTTTCTTCCATTGAATTGAGTGGATTGATGATTGCGTTTGAAATGTCGATTGTTGGCTAAAACTCTTGTGGATCCAAGGTGAATTGGGATTCGTTATTACCCGGACTATGATGGAATTGTGCTTATTGCTTGGTTTGAGTAGCTTTGAAATCCTATGGTTGGCTTGTTCTTAAACCTAGTTAGAATTCATCTAGCTAGTAACCTAAACCGGAATTGAGACCTACCCGGTAATGTTCCGCTTAGATACTTGAGTGTTCGACCATAGGTAATAGAGGTGAAAACCTCTATTGGGTTGAGTGTGCCTAGATTCTGTCCTAAGTAGGGTAGTACCTGAGACTTACCCGGTAATGGTTTACCTTTCCTTAGTTCGGAATTTGGTTTGTTTAGAATTTCCTACTCTCTACCTTGAGACTTACCCGGTAATAGGTAGTTGGTTTGGAACTAGATAGTCTTGAGACTTACCCGGTAATAGACTATCAGTTTAGAAACGTTCTTCCCTGAAGTTTGTAACCATAGATCTTTTGAGAGATTTCTTGAGTCCGTGCGTATAAACGATGACCTTGAATCCTTGGAATCTTTTCTTTATTGATATACTTTCGTTTGTTTGTTTTACTTGGTTTTCGATCAAATCTGTTATTTGATTGCGAACTTTACAAAAAACCCTTCAAAACTCCTTTGATCTTTCTTCCCTTCTTTTCCAACCTCGTTCTTTTATTTTGATTTACGCTATTTGTGATCACATCTGCATTCCAAACATTTAGTCCCTGAGTTCGACCTTGGAATACTTACCCTAACTGTAATTGACCCATACACTGTGGGTTCGCTACAGATTGGGTGTTTATTTCTTGTTTATAAATTTAAAACATACCGTGTTTTTACTAACCTGTGAGCTTTTATCATTCTTGATAAAAGTTTACAGGGGTGTGAAAATAGCAAACAGTAGAGTAGTAGAGTTTTGCAAGACGTGAAACATGACTTTTTGTGATGGGGTAGACAAGAAATGGACTATAGGAAAACCTACCAGGATTTTCGCTTGACATGGGAAAAAATATTTAGGTATATATTTTATTTTTCTGGGTCGGGGTGGGCGACTGCCTAGTCGAGCCACCCCTAGCTAGTTGTAGTAATATTAATATCTATTTGTCTTTTAGTCGTGACTATTCTATATGATAAGATTTTTGTGATGCACGACTTTTTTTGGTCACGAAAATATTGGGTAAATGTCAAGTTCATTTAGAAAACAAAATTTGTGTTTGGTATTAGATTATAATTTTATATTAATTTGAAGGATATTATTTTTTAAAATGTTTGGTATTAGATGAATATTATAGATTGATTCATTAAAATGAGTTATATGAATAAAATAACACATAAAAAATTGTATCACCTAAAATTAATCTATCGTAATCTCCATTTAGATTGATGTTCTAAAAAAATTTCAAATTTGATACAAAATACAACCTTAATCATAAATAAAATTCAATGATATATATATATTTTTTAGATAATAAAATCAATTAAAGTTTACTACTAGCTAGAAATGATTACAAAATATTTTAAGAACGATAATAATATTCGTTTTCATTCCGTTTTAAAAGATAAAAGTAAACGGGAGTAAGTGTTACGAGCAGTTATAGTTTATTATACATACCCAAGATGTCGAAGGCCATGTCACGAAATCAGAGTTGGCGATTACCTATCTCGGCTTGATGTTCGAGCACACATGACAACAAGTTGTACGAGTAGAAGGTTACGAGTGTGCCGATAACTAGGCACGCAATCCCCGCAATCCAGCCTAAGAAGGCGAGAGCATATGGAAGGCTTAGTAAGGCTGCGCTACGATTGATGTCGTCAAATGATATCCGCAATGCCACCATGATCCTGAAAATTTTAAAGATGAAGAGGAAACATACACCTTAAGTTTGAAAACATGCGTCAAATGATACAAAACGTCGGCCATCAACACAAACCCTAGAGTTATATACACTGCAATTTCAAAAATACACCTCTTATATTGAATAAGTAGAGAGACATTAAGTTTGAAAACTTACCTTTAGATTTGAGAACAAAAAAGAGCTCCAGCATCAAGCTGAATCTTCTGAGATTCATGGGTTGTTCTTAGATCTTCTGCGTAGACTTCTCCCATATCTTACCTCCTCTTTAAGTGGACTGCTTTCTTTCTTCTTTAGCTTGATAAAATGAAGGTGAGAGAAACAAAAATGATGAGGAGACAATGGTAACATTAGGGTCAGCTGTTTTTATACTTTTGAGTATATATAAGTGTTCTGGATAATTTTGTCAAAGTAGAAGTTTAGGTGATTTTGTGAAAATTCGCCTCTTTAGGGTGATTTTATATAATTTTGTTATTTTGGCCAGACCGTCCATAACGACGTCGTTTTGATAGGAAGGGGGGAAAAAAACAGAGGGTTTTCGGCTTCCTCTCCGCTCCAGAAACACTCTCGTCTGTCGTCTCCTCAACTTTCACTGCGCCTCGCCTCTCTCTCGAGTCTCGTCTGAAGCCTCTCTGCTGCTCGTCGGCCGTCGCTGCTCGCCTGCTCGCCTCCTACAGTGCCGCTCCTCCGCTCGCGGCTCGCCCGCCTCGCCTCCGCAGTGCAGCTCCCTCCTCTCAGAGTCTCAGCTTCATCCGCTCCCCTCCTCGCCTCAGTAGTTCCGCTCGGCCCGCTCCTCTGCTCGGCCGCGCCGCCTTGCCTCCGCTGCTCTGCAAACCGCAGTGCCGCTCCTCTCCTCGCCTGAGTCGCCTCCGCAGTGCCGCATTGCCGCTGTGCTGGTTTGCTGGTTTCTGAATTCTGACATTGCTCATTGCTGTAAATCACGGCTTAAGGTTAGTTATTTTACTTAGTTTTTCTTTAAATTTTATTGTTTTTAAATCAATTTGATTGGAAAACTAGTAGTTGTTTTATTGTTTAGTTGATTAGGTTTAATTGGTTGTTATTTGTTGATTAGGTTTAATTTGTTGGTATTTGTCGATTGAGCTCAGTTGGCATTTTTATAAAAAGCTCTGTGGAAGAAAAATATAAGTTTGGGGCAACTTTGTGAAATTTCGCCTCTTTTGAGGGTAATTTTGTGTAATTTAATTATTTTGGGCAGACCATCCAAAACTAGCGGAAATCGAGCATCAATTACAGAGCTCGTCTCGGGGATCGCCTTTCGCCTGCTGAATCCTCTTGCCACACCGGCGGCACCGGAATTTTACCTAGCTGTCTCAACAACATAGGCATATATATCTAGAGAGTATTTTGAAAACATTGTAAATTTCTGTTTCGAATTTAGGGTTTTATTTTGGAGTGTCAAAGTTTAATTGAATCTGTTTTGATTTCTTGTTGGTTGTCAATTGCTTAATTTTCCTTAATTTTGACTAAAGCGTGTTGCTTCAACGCGCTCTGAGGATGGCGGAGCAGAGAAAGCATCCAACTGAAGACGGTGACCGAAGAAAATGGCGGCTCCGTCGCTCCAAGGCGGACACTGTCCTGTATGCCTTGCTTCGACGCGCTCTGGTTTTGCTACTGTTAGCTCTCTCTCTCTTTGGTCAATTGGTTGTTTCCTTCTGAGTGAGAATTATCTGATGGTGTGATTATATGTAGAACTAATTAATTGCATAAACTCGCCTATTTTAGGTTTGTTGATTTGTAATGCTTCAATGATATACTGAAATTAATCAAATTAGTTTGAGCTGAATTACTTTGGCCTTTGCTAGCTTGATTTTGATTTATCATTCTTGTCTACATTCAGTAATAATGAATGCAATGCATTACATCTGATTGTATTCAAAATAGGAGGTCAGAAATAGGTTTTCATTGTAATTGAATAACTTGTGTTCATTCAGAGGCATATTTGCTTGACTTAGATTAAGTCTCTCATTGGAGTAAACTGTTTTTGCAGCTCCTGTACATCAGATGCAACAGTACTATCGAAGCGGAGTCCTTGATAATTGTTCTGGGAAGTGGAGCAACCTAGTTGACTGCTTAAGCCTTAAAACAAAACGATCTTCCGAGCTGCAGGTATGCCTGCATATGATTTTACAAGTGGATAGTACTACCTGGTTGTAGTTGTGTTTGAATGTGGTTGATGGAAATGAAAATGAAATGTGGGTTAGCTTCCAACTTCAGATTATTGGTTGTATGACAGTTTTGGATTTCATTCATGATGGGTTCCAGATTTTTAGATTTTTCTTAGGAAAAGTTGTAAAACCATTTTGGGTGAGAAGATTAGGCCTCTATCAACGAATATTTAATCAGAAGTTGGAAAATAAGGAAGATAGGTATCAAATCACTAAATGACTCAGAAAGATGAGTACCTCTAGATTATTCACTTGTACTGCAACTTGTTTGCTTTGCCTTTATCATCTGAAATACAAGTCATCTTAGGATGATCAATGGGCTTTGTAGTCCTTTTAGAGCTGTAAAATGGATGGTTATTGTTATATAAGCAAATCAATGACAAACGTTCAGTATTAGGAAATGCCTTAAGAAGTTTAGGAAGTATTTGAACAGTTCAAGTGTGGTCAAGCAAGTATTGGAGCGATAGACCAGAGAAAGGTGTAGACTGTAGAGGAGGTTTTACACTTTTTCAAATGTTAATTAAAGGCGTACTACATTAAAGAAAAAACTAGGACAACCACATTCATAGAGGGGACCTTATTCAAGAATTTAAAGAGGTAAATAAGGTGAATCGATCCGGTGATCGATCCGGTGAATGACCTATAACTGTATCCAAATTTGCAGATGCCAAATATGGATTCTTGTCTGAAGATGCGGATCAAAATTCCATGAATATATCTTGACAACTTACATTTAACCATATATTTCTCTATAGTAATATTGTCTAGCTTAGCTTGGTCTAGAATTTATAGGTTCTTGTCTTCTTGACTTCTTGGTTGTATGTCATTTCATGATTATTGTATGATACTATGATGTATTCCAGATCTTAAGTTTTTGTATGGAAAAAAAAAGAAACCATTAGGGTCACTGATAAAAGCATGATCATAGTGATTAATGGAAAATAACATTAACTTTGAGGTTAAATGCTATCAGTATCTCAGCTATCTTATTGACGCTGAAGACGTTTTCCAGCAATTTACAACTGTGTGGTCTGATTTATACACCGTTTATTGACATAATCCAAAGTTGGTGTGCCTTTTGCATTTCATTAAGTTTGTGCTACCATCCTCTCGCTACCATCCTCTCACTACCCTTTATTTGTTAAAACTAGTGTTTTGTTGTAGTAAGGGTTTGTTTGGATGTAAATAGTCACTTAACACATTTCCAAGGGAAGTTCTCAAAACAGAATCAATTATAGATTAATTACTCATGAACAGAAGAATTCCATTGATCTGAAAACTTTAAATATCAAAAATAAAAGTAAACCGGGAATATTTTGGGGTATTGCTAGGATAAAAAAAAAACTCAGACCCTAAACTTCAAGGATCAAAAGCTAAAAACTCTGGTAAATTAAGTCAAATTGTGATGCGTTTTCTATGGCCTTTAACAAGTCAAGCTATCTGAGTTTTTTGGCTTTCATTTTCAAGAGCTGAAAACTCTAAATTTGTAAAGGTGTTTATGTGTGTCTGACTGTCTGTCTGTCTGTCTGTGTTCGAACTTAGGCGTTTTCAATTTCCTCCCTCATGTTAAAATCGAAATATATATTAACTGGTGATAAGTGATAATTGAATGCAGGAAATACTGGAAACACGCGAGAAAGAAAGCAACCATATCTGGACATTTCGTACTCCTGAAGAAGCTGCAGCTAACTGGAGCGAAACTTTCGGACATTTAGATGAAATGGAATGAAAACACCTACAGACTTATAATAACTTATTTCAAATTTTCCATGGCAACTGAGGTGGGTTAGCCTACATTAAGAGCTAAAGAAGAGTTTCTCTTCTCGGATTATTCGAATCTCTGTTGATTTTTAACCCCACCTCACAAAAATTTTACTTTAGATTTTTTATTGAGTTCATATTTATTGGCCTTGCTTATATGTAGTAGTCTATAAGAACTCATATGCATTTTTGTTATCAGAAAGGTATTATATAAACAGTCATTTAACCCATTTTCAAGGGCTATAAGAACTCCATATGCATTGTTGTTATCAGAAAGGTATTATGTAAATAGTCAGTTAACACATTTTCAAGGGCAATCCTCAAAACAGAATTAAGTATAGATTAATTACACATGAACAGAAGAATTCAATTGATCTTAAAAACTTTAATTATTAGAAAAATAAAAAATAATAACCGGGAATATATCGGGGTATTGAACCCGACGTGAATCGAACACGCAACCTTCTGATCTGGAGTCAGACGCGCTACCATTGCGCCACGGATCCCGTTTGTTAACATTAATGTTTATTAGTTTTACTTACAAATTAATATTGTACTAAATGCAATAAAAAATTAAAAAAAATGAACCTGACGTGAATCGAACACGCAACCTTCTGATCTGGAGTCAGACGCGCTACCATTGCGCCACAGATCCGTTTATTGAGAATATTTTATACTGTATTACTTATTTTATCCCATTCTATTTCTCAATTTCATTTCTAGTTTCAAATAAAATGTATGAAAATTTAATAAAAATACCTTCCAAATATATTATAGGTGAATTTATACGACAACTCCTCATCGTAAATATTATGAAAAAACATGTTTCCACTGAAAAATGCTCGAGAAGTTTAGAATATACTTAATTGCTCTCTATAAATAAATTTAAAAAAAAACAAATAAGAAAGAACGTACGTCAAAATACACTTTTCTTCAAGAATTTCAACTTCAAAAATACCATACATAACAATATAAACTTCATAAAAATTACACCCCAAAAATAAATCATTCTTAGATACGTACATTGCATTTACGAGAAACAACATGGAGTATATGGGCAAGATAGTACTCTAGATCTCACAAATAAAGTGTTCTAATCGAACTAATACTCTATTCTATACATTAGCAAACAACTTATAGTTCTTAGCATCAAGACTGATCTGTCTTACAGCAGCAATGGATCCCAAGACTCCCAACGCCGAAAACACGACAGCAATCGTGACATTAAGCCAGAACACAAAGCTACGTTTACTAGGCTTAAAACGTTGCGTTGTAGAAGATGGCTGGAAGTACGAAGTCAAGAGGGAGAAACCCGAAAGCTCCGATCACCGCATTGATGTCCCCGAAGAAGGGCAACATTGCGGCTACGGTTGTCGCAATTACGACTGATATAGATCGTGAAATGACCCTTGGTGTGAGATTGCGTAGTGAGAATTGTTTCTTCTTTGGGTCAGCTAACAGATTCTCTAGCACCTCGTTTGTAGGCTGCAAGTAAATCTATACAAAAATATTACACTTGTTAGTTAGGTATTCACTAGAGGCTTGTTATTCAAGCCGAACTAACCGCGTTTTTAGTTCGGTCATGTTCAACTTGTCTAGAATCAATACTCGACAATGCTGAGTAGAACTCGGTCGGTTCAGGCAAGCCGAACCAAAAATCAATTTTTACGGTTTGATTAACGGTTCATATATTTTTGCTTTTTGGTTTACGGTTTTTGGCTCAAATCGAAATTAAAACAAGCCGAGTAATATACTCGATTTGTTTAATAAGCGAAAAGGTAGCAATCTAACAATGTTACTTGAATTTGTTTCGTCTGACTATTAATTAATGTTAGTTATTTGAGCCGAGCGAGTCAAGTTTTGGTATGTTATGCTTATTTAGAGTAACTCGACTTATATGTTATCGAGGGCAAGGTGATGAAAAGGGATTATTACCACGGCGACTGCAGAAAGTTGAAGGATGACAAAGGCATTAGTCATGTAAATGAACCATTTAGGAATCAACTCTCTTCCATTGCTGTCTGTGAAGTTCATCAAGATTTGTCCAGCAGATTGGTTGCCGAATGCCCAGTAACCGGAGATCGAAACGCTAAAGAAGGTAACCGACACGACCGAATAACATACACTTAGCCCTTTGAACATCTTCCCTTTTACCGGCGGTGCTAGGGTTGCCTGCATGCACCATGCACGTATGTACGTCAAAATATATTTCATTCTCAAAGTGTATATATATATATATATATTATATAAGCTTCACTTTGTAGCTAACCTGAATCTCAGGAATGATTCCATTTCCAAACGTTGTTGCAATGATTGCAACAGCATTAAAAACTCCGAATAGTTTATCTGTACTATCTCCAACTATGGAGTAATCTTTTTTAGGTCCCTTGGATGAATGTCCTGTAAACAAAGAACATATATTGTAACATAATAATATAATCTTCAGTAGACATAATCTCAGACTAGAATGTTTAAGACTGTACGTGAAATGATCGATAATCATCTAAAAGTTAATTAGAAGAATATATACCTATGTAGATGGATCCTGCAGCTGCACAGAAACTATAGAGAAGGCAAAGAACCAAAGATACCAAATTGATGTGTCTAAGAGAGTGAAAGGATGGCATTTCGGCTAATATTAGCAATAATCCTCCAAAGATTATAACAAATTGATACAATTGCATTGCTCCTTCTGGTTGGGATAATAGATAGATTGCCTGAAAATAAAAACAATATGATTTGAATTAAAACCATACAAACTAGTAATAATAATATTGATCAAACTTAATTCAAAAGACTACTCAAAATATTTTTTTTGGATGACTTTTATACTGTACTTATAAAATTGAAAATATAAACTCTCTTCTTCTTCTTTTGATTTTAATTATTTTTCAAGGTACGTTCAACCAAAAAAATTTCTTTACAAAAAAATATTTTGAATTATTTATAAAATAAAATTCAGATAATATAACTATAGGTTGTATAATGAGCTAGACAAGTTAATCGGGCCGCTCACGTTCGTCTCGTTAAAAGTTCGGTTTGAGCTCGTTCATTTTTTAAACCAGTCGAATATAAACACATTTTAAAACTCGTATAAAATTTAAGTTTGACTTGTTTATAAACAAGTTGAGCTTGATTATGTCAATGATTGACTCGTTTTGGTAAAGTTCGGCTCGTTCTATTAAAATAAAATTATAGGAGCATTATTTTAGCTGAACTACTTGGCTCAGACCCAGCTCGTCAAAAACTTGGACCGAGCTCGTTTATTTTCTAAACGAATTGAATATGAACACATTTTAAAGTTAGTATAAAATTTATGCTCGTTTTCGGCTCGCTCGGTTCATGCTCAACTCGTTCAGTTTGTATTACACACCTACTCAAAAATATAAAAAGAAGAGATAAAAAGTTGACGGTTAAATTTTAATTTCACATTTTGTCTAACCGATTTTTCTTATTTGTCTTTTTTTCAAAATAATGTTAAAAATTTATCAAAAAATACTACTAGTTAATTTATGATTATGTTCTTAAACTAAATAAAGAGTGAGTCAAAGAAATATATTTTTTATTGAAAAGGTGTCCATCAAAGAAAAAACATCGACACTAAATGTCACAAAAATAAAGTTAATGCTAAAAAAAAAGGATAGAATTGACAAATGAAAGGTGGACCAACCTTTATACATTGACCTCCAAGAAGAGTGCAGCCTACCACTGCACCGTAGCACACCAAAAACTGGGTAGGACCCACGTAGTATTTTCCCCATTTTGGCCCTGCATATATTTTTTTTTTCCACAAAAAATATCAGTTTCATTTTTTATTATAAGTTTATATTAATAATAATAATAAATAAATAATCTCAACAAGGTTTAGGTGAAAATAGCTGCGGAGGTATATCATGCTTTGTCGTCTTTTGATCGTCATTATCATCGAATTGTCAAAGCTGGTGGCCTAATTCTTTTTGTGTTTAAGTGTAAACCTAATTGTATTTTTGAATCTCAATTACAAGTCAAGATGGACATGTAAACCAACCTTTCAAATAGTATTTGTTTCACATTTACCCTAAATACTAGTTCTACATCATATATTTTGTAAGGTAAGTGTGTAGAGTTGGGCATTCCAATTTAATGGTTCAGAATTTTCCGCCTATAACCAAAGATCAGTTGCGGACAAACCCGAGTCCGAAAATATCCGGTAATTGATGATCCAAGTCCGATACAATTCGGGGATATTTTATGATCATAGGATACGGATCAAGGGGTTTTTTTGGGGGGAGGGGGGAGGGGGTGGCGTCGGATTGGATATATCCCACTAGTCGATTAATAAAGTCGGCTTGGATATCCTATCTGAATAAAAGTGTCATATATCCAGGTACTCTCGAATCGAATTTAGACGTGACTTTTATGAAATTATCGAATCAGATATCCGGAAATATCAACCCTATTCAACACAATCCACTGAATTTTACGGTTTTAGACTGAGATCAAATCGTTAACCGAAATTGTCAAAAAAAAAAGACTTGTGGACAGTATCTGGTCCAGTTCTAAAATGTATAATTGTGAACCAATTTTACATTACTGTATAAATTTAAGCGAATTTTAGAAAAATATCAATTTAGGGTCTGTTTGGTTTGAATTTTGGAAACGGAATGGAAACGTATCTAGTCTATACGTATACCCATGTTCATAAAGTTTTTAGGAATCATTTCTTGTGGTCTGAAATAATTGTAGTAGAAATTGTTTAGTTTTAATACCCTAGAGGGTAACAAAATGACGGAAATCAAGTGTATTTTGCATGAAATCACGTGAAATGATTCCATAAACATGGTACCAATGTGAACTGAATTCATTTCCATTCCGTTTGTGTTTTCGGAGTTACAATCAAACGGGAGTTAAACTAATCATTTATGTATGAGATAATTCATGATATGAAATGACTTTACAACATATACAAATTATTTTCAATTTTCATAAAACATAGCATCAGAGTTGGCGGCCAAAAGAGTTGATATGTAAGATATCGACCTAATATCGTAATATTAACGTGTAAATTGTTGTTGTGTTTTTTGCTTTAAATATTACCTTACAAATTGACTGAATTTGTAATTAATAAATTCTTCTCGTGATTTGGCTCAAAAGATCAAAGAATATCTAATACTTTGTTTTAAATTTAAGTTTTCTTATTTAAAAAAAAAAAAAACTCGTTGACTCTGAATTATTTTTTTTAATAACAAGATTTAATTAAGATTGATCACCTTTCAAATATGATCCAAATACCACTAGTTGAATGCAAAATCTAACAAGACCTTAATCTAATTGGCCTAATTATTATTAAATAAAGAAAAACACATCATATGAGATCACTCTTCATAGATTCCAATGACTATGTATTAACATATTTGGTACGTACGTATTATACGTATCTCTTCCACTAACACATTGAATGTCTCCTGCCCGTCATTTTGGACCGACTTAATATTCAATTGTACCCACCTTTTATGATTCATGACCTAATTATAGCATATATGGTACGTAGATAAGGTTGTGCAACTGGATCAAAACGATCCAAATGCTAGAATATTTTTAAAAAAAAATATCAATTTGAATATAGAGATTTCAGACTACGGTGTCAGAATTGAATTATTAAAAATTATTTTCGGATGAAATATTACTGATTTTATTAAAAATTATATTTATTTGATAGTTAAAATAAAATATTAGATATATTTTAATGCATAAAAGTTACATAATCATTTTCTTTCCCTAATCAAACCAATTTTATTTTATTTTTATTTTACTAATTAAGGCAAACACTAAAGATTTATATCTATTTATAATAATATTATTTATGAGATTTATCGATATTTTTTTATCCAATTTAAATAATTATTATTTAAATCATTTGGATATCTAATTCGATAGTTTTACTTTTTTTTATCATAGTGATCCGAAAACAAAAAGATGTATATATTTAAATCATATTCAACAAATTATTTTGATATTATACATATTTTTAGTATATGTTCCACTTGCACTGAGTGATAAGTTCATCGTAGACGTGTAGAGATCCAATTGCCATGCATTTAATATTAATATACGTCATCGGAAAAGCCATTTAAAATTCAAACGTATGAAACTATTAAATTTTAAAATCCAAATAATTTTATATTATTTAACATCGCTAGTAGTTATGACTATTTGTTATCGACCAAAGACGACTGTGCATTAGGTGACTAGTACAAAATAATATTTAATCATGATCGATAAGTAGAATGACAGCTTTGTGATAGCTAGAATATTTGGTCACGAGAACTTTGTGATATAAAGTAAATAATATAAAACGTATATGATACGAACCTAAGATGTCGAATGCCATGTCTCGGAACCGGAGTTGACGATGGCCTATCTCGGCTTGTTGTTCGAGAACACGAGACAATAAATTGTAGGAGTAGAAGGTTACGAGAGCGCCTATGATGAGGCAGATGATCCCGGCAGCCCAACCTAAGAAGGTGAAGGCGTACGGTAGGCTAAGTAAGGCCGGAGCTACTATCGACGTTGTCAAGTGGTATCCACAATGCCACCATGAACCTGAAAATTTTACATAAAATAAAACTCGTTTCGTTTAATCTTTAAAAAAAACTCTAAAATATATAAGCTTAATATTGAGAGTGTTTTTTTTCTAATGTAACACTCAATGTGTTTGTGTTCGAAAACAACACATGTTACAAGTCCACAAAAACTTTAACAACGTAACCAAAAATTCAATTATCGACACAAAATCCACACAAATCAATTAAGTGTCATGATTTTAATTTAGCTTGATCCGAATGATCCTCCTCCCAATAGAGCCCGAGGTCCTCCAGTGTGGACCGAAATGGTCTCGCGAAGCCGGTCTTCGATGATTTTAGTCCTTTTCTAACTTGAAGAGTAGCAGACGAGACAATAGGGGAGATATTTTTTTTACCTTTGATTTTTTTTATTTAAAAATATATAAACACCAGCAAACAAACCATCTAATAAATCGAGAAGTAAAGATAAAGACTTGATGATTTAGATCAAAACTATAGAATCAAAACTAGAATTAAGTACCTTCAGATTTGAGAACAAAAAGAGCACCAGCATCAAGCTGTTCCTTTTGGGATTGATGTGTTGCTATTTCCACATCTCCTGGGTAGACTTCTCCCATTTCTCTAGCTTGCTTCAAATATTGTAAGTAAACTTTGAGATTTGGAGAAGGAAAAGATAATGAAAATGGGTTCAAGACTTGAAATATATAGATATCATCATGCAATCATCACCAAGACTAATATTATTTTTTTTAAAAGTAGACAATAATTTAACATTAAAGGAGATTTTTATTGGAAAAATGAAGAATTTTCTGCATGCATGTGTATAAACAACTCATATCCACATGTGGCCGCAACTGAGGATGAGTATTGATTGTGTTAGCAGAATCTGCAAGTCAAATGTTATTATGTTTTGAAGAGAATAGTATGATGCATTAGCTGAATTTGTTTTCTTTGAATTTTTATGAGGGATTAATAATTGTGTACGTGGGTTAGGTAGGTGGGTTTTAAATAAGTGAAATTATATATTTAATATTTATTATATTCGTTCAAATGGTTAAAAAACAGTTTATAAAATGTAGGGTAAATCCATCCACTGAAAATGTAATTTAACATAAATAAATATTATAATTCAAAATACAAAAAAATGCTGACTGTGGGGTTCGAACCCACGCGCACTTATGTGCAGAAGATCTTAAGTCTTCCCCCTTAACCACTCGGGCAAACCAGCTTATTTGTCTTTATTCTATAGTGCACACCTTTTACTAAAAGACAAGTAAACTCACATATAGGGAACATGTTGGTCAACCTCAGTTTTTGAATTCGAAATGTATTAGTGTAACGTTGGTGATTAGTCAAGTTATGTAATCAGTTAGCATAAGTGTCTGCATCTAAGGCCTTGTTTAGGTACGTTACTCAATCGGGATAGAACCAAAAACGATCATAAATCACATATTTTATATTAACATATATAAAAAACCGCGTATATGTTTGTTTGTTAGAGAAGCTACACGCGAGACATGAGACAGCCTACTTATTCGGACTCGATTAAGCTTAAATTTGTCAATGTTCGTTTCATTCGATTAGATATATATTATAGGACCATTATATTAATCGAGTTACTTGGATTCAGCTTTAGAAATTCACAACAAGCTCGGTTTAAAATTTTAGTCCGATTAGTATAAAGTCTTTTAGGACCCTTCATTTTTATTTCTCCTAGATTCAAATAGAATCCTGCTAGAATAATAAGAGAGATACTTCATACTTCCTCCTGGTATTCTACCAGGATACGGATTATATCCTTGTGTCCATTTTGTCTATGACTTGGACAACTTCATATTTTAAAGCCAATCTACGTAATAATATTTTAAAACCGTCATTAAAAATACAGTACACGTATCGTATTGAACATGACACATTAAGAAATTTTGGTACTAAAAATATAAAAATGTAAAGTTTTCCAACAAAGTTATTAAAGATCATTTTTCATTGATAAGTATAACAATTTCAAATTTTCACTTGATTATTAATAAAAGTCAATGTCAAACTTAACAACAATACCTTATGGATGGATGGATATGAAAATAACTAATTATATTTCACGAAACAAAATGAAAAAGCTTTTACGAAATTTTGAGAATACTACGGAATATGTAAAACAACATAGAGGTAGAAATGAAGAATGGCAAACTTGTAAATTCCAATTTCCAAAACACTTTTGATATTCTATTTTAGGGACAAAATCTCAAGACAAAACTTAAGAACAATTCATTATAAAACCTTAATAGTAAACGATATCTCAGATTCAGTAACGTAACGAAACGAAATGCGAAACAAATGCTAAACCAGCCTTCCTCCTTCAGCACAACCCAAAAAAAATCCACCAGCTCCACATGAGATTTATAGAGAACGATCCATTCATCGAGACTTGAAGATGCGAGTAGTCTATTTGCCTCCGAACTTGCCCTTCTTTTTGTTTGAGTTGTTGTTCGAGTTGAAGCCGCCCCTGTAACGAAAACAAACATATTTAGATCACTAAACAGGAAGAGACTACATTTGTAAGCTTCGAGTCGGGCTTACTTCTTGGATCCAGAAGAGAATTGAGCGCCGACTTGGGTGATTTCCCGTTCTTTGCGGGGTGAGGTGTAGCAACATGGCCACCAGCATTCTTCTTGCCGTCCTCTTGAGGGGTAACTATTTTAGTCTTCTTAGGCTCGGGGTCTTTGTTGCAGGTGCGGGTCTCTTCTTCTCTCCAACCTAGAAGGTTTAAACATATACACAAGCTATTATTAATAACTATATTAGGGTTTGGATTTAAGGTATGAAGAGAATAATGAAAGCACAGTATACCGATTTGACTGGGGTTTCTTCCTCTTCATCTGACTCGTCTTCCTCAGATTCATCATCATCTGAGACATCTTCATCAGCAGCGGCCATTGTCTGAATAAATATACAAGCAATGTGTTTATGACAGCATCATTATGTTCTACTAATCAACTGAAAACTGTGTAACGAGCAAATAACAAAAGAGCATTATACAAACAAGAGTGCAAGCAAACAAATACTGTCAGGATGAATAAATTACATCATCAGAGTCATCACCATCTTCATCATCAGAATCATCATCATCCTCAGAGTCATCATCACTCTCTTCCTGAGGCTTGATCTCCTTCTTGGCAACAATAGCAGGCTTGGGCTTAGCAGCAGCAACTCCTGAAGAAGAAAAAGGTTAAGGGGAGATATAGCCGCAGCTTAACCATAGTGTATATGAATTTTTGGATAGAGATGATCAACCATTTTGTAAGTCTACAAGAGTTGGGGCCTCCTCATCATCATCAGAGTCTGAAAATTTTACAGAGAAGATGAGACATCAGTTTATACACAATAAAAAATGGATATATTGACATTAAATATTATCTGTTACTCCAAAACCTACCAGAAAACATGTCATCTTCATCCGTGGAAAGGGAAGAGAATGAGTTAAGGAAGTTAACAAAAGACTTTTAAAACTAGCAAGAATATTTGAATGGTTGAAGTTTCATTAAATATCAAAAGCAATAAATCCAAAGAAGCACATAAGAACTATATGAAGGATATTCGTCAGGCAAGAAACTCTTGTATCCAGTAAGGTGAACATTTCCATTCTTTGAGTTGTGAGAAAGCTCAAACTCTTTCTCAAAGACCAAGTCAAATGACAACTGAGGGAAATTGTCAGCAGACAGAATCCCAATCACCAATTTCTGGTCACCAGTCTTGGCATAGATTGTAATAGGATCACTTCCTTTCTTAATCTCAGCAAGGGTAGCCTACAACGTTAAATCAATGAAGTGTAAATTCAAGATAATGAGTAAGAACCTACAATGTATACACCAACTCAATGAATAGGCATACCTGTGAAAGGTGGACTACTTGGCTCACGCTAGGTTCAACCTTAACAGGCTTGTTACCTTTAAGTTCAATTCCTGAAAGAAAACAAACAACAATAACCTCTGACTCAGCACAAATTTAAGTGTACCTAGCAAAAATAGTAAACACCATTTCCAAATAAAGATGAACACAAATAGAATATCATAATAGCTAAATAGCTTCGAATATTTCTTGTCGGTAGGAAACAAAAGCAGAACGAAAACCATGTTTATCAGTTGTATAAGGCCTTGGTTATTGTTCTTCAATCAAACGAAAACGGAAACTAAATTTTCTTTCATTATCCACCTTGAGTACAACCGAACCTAAATCATGCAAGGCTATCACTAATGCATATGAGAATTTCATTACAGAATCAATAACAAACATGGAAAAGACGATTCATCCAAAACATACGGAAACTACACAGAAAGAACATGCCAAACAGAACAATGAAAAAGAGAGAATACTATTAATAAGCTAACAATCAACAGCAAAGCGTTATCGATTGAGAGAGAAAAGTTCGAATTCAAACAAGAATACACATGCGTTTAATTTAAAAAGCATAAAGACGGGAGAGGCAGCGATATAGAAAGACATACCCCAAAACTCCATTGATGGTTGTTTAGACGGGTTTTGCGAGGGTTTTAGGGAGAAATCAAGAGGGAAATGTAGAACCTGTGAAGAGAGCGGAGGGAAAGAGGCGGAAGAAGAGAGAGGGTTCAAAGGTCTTTATATAGATGCTTCCGCCAAATTACGCTCTGTTTCCCTCTTCATTTCGGTTACTAGGGTTTTTTCGTTTTCAAACTTTGCAAACTGAGATGGTATTTGGGCCTGTTTCGTGGCTACGTAAATGGGTCTGTTTTGTGGGCTAATTATTTGGGCCTGATGGTACAATTAGGCGTGTATTTATATTGGGCCTTAAGTTTGACATTTGAACATGTATAATGTTACAAATTTACAACACACCTTATAACTAAACTGGCCTATATAGATTTTCTTTTCTTTTCTTTTCTTTAAAACAGAGAGATAGTCCGGTCTAAAACATTTTTTGCGGACGAGAAACACGAAGTTTGCGTATGTCAGAAAAATTAGTGTTGGGTGTCGAGATTCTTATATGGATGAACTGGTCACCAACACAATTGATTTTTCTAAAGATATGTCTAATATGAATTTCGTCAAAAAAGTGAAGATGTAATCTGGAGTTTGATATAATAATAAATACATAATATTAAATCGGGTGGCAATTGAACCAGTACTTTGAACGACCATGGTAATGGCTGGATGAAACATTCTACCTGATCATACCCTTACCTTTCCGCCCAAATTAGAGTTTCACATACTCGAGTTTCATCGGGTCTTCGGTTTTTTGCCTATTGTACTTGTTTCGGTGCTTGGATTATTATGCTGGTTTGAGCAAAATGTCATTCTTTATTCTATGTTACGTGTATGAAAACATTTTAGAAGTTAACAACACTCGCAAGTTTTAGCCATCATCGATAATTTGGTTCACCATAGAGTGATAGTTGAATGCATCTAGTAAAGTTAATATACTTTCATTCGTCACTCAACTCATTGTTATACTGATCGACATACAATGACTCAAGGACGAATCCATCCGATCCACTTGATCTGCAATTATATGAGGACATTGTTGTGGCGGACACCCTCCGTCTCACTCCCTCGACGAGTTCCTACCACTATTGATGTTCGGAAACAACCCCGATTTCTCGTGATATCCGATACTCATCCGAATCCAAAATTACTACGGGGATTGTTAGACATACCGGCGAAAATCACTATTTACCACCATAACTACGTACTTTGCGTGCGTAGTTGACTGGATTCTAACTACGTATATGGGATGCATAGTTGGAGTCTATGAAAAAATTAAAAAAAATAAACAAAATACGCACCCTATATGCGTAGTTGAGTGAGTTCTCAACTACGCACTTTGCGTGCGTAGTTATGATGACAAATATCAATTTTGACCGGTACGTTTAAAAAACCACGTTTACTAATCATCCCGATTGACAGGCCTAGGATTTTTTTACGGCGTTGATATTTGGGCTTTTTTGGGCCAATTGGGCCGAATCTTGCTAACTCGTCAGCCCATTTGAGTAGGAAATTCATATCTTAACTAGAATATTAAATAGAAAACCATGGCCACTTATTCAAAATAATATCTCAATATATAATTACATATAAATTCCCAAAAAAGGTCAATAAGTAGGTAAGAAAATAGATATTAATCCTAATTTACCAACCTTTGTATTTTGACACATGCATTCATTTTGTGTACCAATGTACCATATATGCTTATATGAATAAAAGAATAATGTACTGATTTATTAGGTTTATCGTTAAATCCTTTGTATAAGTTTGAATTAGTAGCACTTGGCAAGCCTTAATTACGATTAATTCTTAATAATCTCACCTACCGCCACCTATTATGTAAAATTTAAATGTCGGCCCTTCCTTTTTTGCTTTAGTGTCTCACCAACCCTTAAACACTAAGATCATCTCCGGTAATGGTAATCAAATCTGTAATCATTTTAGGCTTCAGTTGACATGCAATTAAATTTTTGGAAAAAAATATTATTATTTTATCCCTTTACCCGTTTTTTTTTTCGTAATACGTGAATATAATATAATACAAAATTTTGTATATTTGGACGTACATGCGTTTAGGTTCAAATTTACACGTAATTTCAGTAATTTAAAAAAAATCAATTAACAGTAAAATGAGTAGATTACTACCTTATGAAAATACAAAAAATATCATACTTTATCTTTTTTATGGACCGAAAAATCACACCAAAGTATTAAACGGAAAAACAAAATGATATACATGTATATATGTATGCACGTTCCTATCAAAAAGCTTGTGGTTGTAAGGTGAAGGTTTTTTATTATGAATTTAAACTTTATACTATTTTTTTCTACAAAGTTTTAAAATTTTTATCAAATGTCAGTTAATTTGTTTGAGATGATAAGAAATATTTTTGAAGACATTAATGAATAAAATTATATATATATTTTCGCTTTCGTTTGGTATCATGTGACATGAAGGACTCGGTATCACATCCGACACCGAAACCAAAATTAATTGATGTGTAAGAAGTTTTATAAATAGACTTTTTAATTAATAATTCAAAATGAAAAACAAAATAACATAAACCCAAGAATCATATATTCCATCTCAACAACGACGATAACGAGTTGCATTCATGACATTTCGGTCGTAAAATATAGTAATAGTTTTACAAATTATAAACCAGACATACAACTCTTAGATGGTTTGATTGGTTGTTATTGTTTGAAATGTCCGGACACGTTCATTATATCCATTACTTGTCCGTTGGATGTCCTCATACAAACGTTTATAACTGTAACTATAAAAACCATATGTACCGCTTTATAAATGACAAAATATATTAAAGGATTCTTATTATTGTGCGCATAAAAATGTTTGTAAAACCTGTTAATTTCCGTTAGATTTTGTTGTATATGAAGTACTCTCACAAATCGTTTATACAAGAAAAAAATTGTCAAATGAAAGACAAAACAATATATTTTATCGTGTACACATCAAAATCCTCAAACAAAAATAGAATCCGTTTTCTTTAAACAAATTTAGCTATATGTGTTAAACCGAAAAATAACGCAAACACAATCACAAAATCGATAAAAAAAATCATGTAAATAACCCTACGAATGATAGTATTGATCAATCTTCAAACAAACGACGAAAGCATGTCATGTCACAAACTACAAACTACAATAACAAGTAACAACCATACATACACTAAAACCTATAAAATATACAAAAATCCGTGTAAGAAAAATCAATGGTGACAAACAAACACAACTTATAACAAACCAATATTCTAACATTTGTAACGCTTGTTGCAGTGCAGTGAAATGAATTACCTAACAAACACATGACACATTAAGTTACAAACTACGGTTACAAATTACAACATCGAGAAAGCAAACAAACTTCAACCTCATTTCCCATGAAATTACACTCAAGTGACTTGCCATAAATAAAATTAAGAGGGTTTTTTTTGGGTTAGAGAAATTCAGAGGGTCTTAACGTTACAACATAACAAATTTTAATTTCTTATTTTAAATTTGATGATCAATCATATGCGTTAGAGTGTTAGTTCTCGTTTGGTTTGAACTTTATTCATCAGGAAAATTGCATATTTTTACCCGTGGATTTCTTCAACTAATACGTTCATTTTATTTATAACGCGATAACTTAATATAAACCAAAAAAAATGTACTTTTCTCGACGGAAATATTGCAATCCACATGAAACAAAGGAAATATTGCAAAAATAACACCAAGTTACGGTCCGACACAAAAACGATAGAATGAAAATCGTTTGCATAAGCATGTACATGCACGTGAATTAGGTTCAAGCCTAACGCTTAAAATTAGTAGAGTTTCATCTAAATCAATTGACAATAAAATAAGTAGCTTAACAATCTTATATACTAGGCTTGATTTTTCTAACGTACAAAGCTATCATCTACAACAATAACAAATAATATATAATTATTCAAACGTTTAAACCTATTATAAAAATATATAAAATAGATATTCAAAAATTGATTGTTGATAAAGGAGTCTTACTCTTACTTGTAACATATCAATATTCTAAATATTTGTAACGATTGTTATGATGCAATGAGACAAAACACCTAACAAACACGTAACATATTATGAGTTTACAAACATAGAAAATGCAACCAAACTTCAATTCACGTTTTCCAAATGAAAATATACTCAAGAAACTTGTCCAAGAATGAAAATCGTGGGTTCGTACTTCTTAATATGATAATTAAAACAAGGATTTTTTCCATCGTTGTATTTAAGATTTTGATTTTTTTTGATATTTACTAAATTTTAAAATTCCTATTGATACACTCATAATTTTATTTGTTTCATCTTTATACTCATTCTTATTATATTATACTAAAAACTTATTATAAAATAATTCAAATTCAGAATAATAAATTTAAAACTAATTATAAACTCATTAAATTTTAAACTAATAAATTTATAATATAAGTATTTTATATATTTTTTAATTAAAAAAACTCAGACAAACAAATTTAAAGATAACTTTTATTTTTTGAATTAAAAAAAAAATATTTATTTTGATTTAAAATAAAAATATTTATTTTAAGTTAAAAATTAATAATTTTCTAAAAAATGTAAGAGTCCAGAAATTTTAAAAATATAATAAATTCTTATTTATTTTTGAATTAATTTTCTTCAATTTATTTTAATTTGAAAATAAAAAATAATTTTCTTATGTTTTAATTTTAAATTTTTAGTTTTAAATATAATTTTTTCATACTCTTAAAGTTTAAAAAAATTGAATTTTTAAAAAAAAAACTGAATTAAAATAAATTGTAGAAAATTAATTATAAAATAAATAAAAATCTATATTTTTAAAATTTCTAGATCTTACAATTTTAAAAAATAAATGTTATTTTTTAATTTATTTTCTATATTTTATTTTAAATCAAAATAATATATATATATATATATATTAAAAAAATAAAATCATATTTAAATACAATTTTCTGACTTTTTAAATTAAAAAATATATAAAATAATTGTATTATAAATTTATTATTTTCAAATTTAATGAGGTCATAGTTTTAAATTTATTTTTCTGAATTTTTTTAATTATTTTATAATAAATTTTTATTGTAATATAAAGAGGAAAGAAATGAAACCATGAGGGTACCAAGATGAATTTTAAAACTTAGTGGATATCAAGAGAAAAAGTCCAAACTTTGAGGGCACCAAGAAGAAAATTCCTTAAAATAAATTTAATTTTTTTGTTTAAAATCTGACAATTAATCATATAAGTTCGTTTTTTGTAGACATATATTATTTTTGAAAAGGAAACTTAAAAATATTATTATAGGGTGTCAATTTTGTCAACTGAAGTATTGTTCGTAGAAAATCGGCAAGTCAGATACATACAACGTTTTGTATAATAGGAAGACGAACAACCTGTGCGAGACAGTATTCGCTCTCCTCGTTTTACATATTTAAAAAATACGTATAAGTTAAAGGAATAGAGTGTGTGATATCTTCGCATATGAGATCGAGATACGAACGATCTTGTTGTTGGGACGACAACTTGCTGATGGGGAAATATAATCTGATTCTAGGATAAGTTGTGTTAATGCAGGAAGTTCATGGGTGTTGCGTAGACCAAATAAAAGCGCCGATGTCTCTGCTAACTCTGGTGGGAGCATGTTGTCCATGTGCTTTCTAGCCCATTAACACTAATCCATTGCAATCTCGAAGCAACAACCCTAGCGAGACACCGTCTACAACGATATGAGCATTGGTGTTAAGTTTAAACTTGCCTAGCGGAGGGGGAGACCATGTGGAAGCAAAAATCATCAATGAGCTGGATATGGACAATGCGTTGATTGATGAGGTAGTCAAGTCGCATGCCAAATAATCCCATACATAAGAGCATAATTGTTCTCGTAGCACAACAATTGGTGGTGTGTTGTCCTCAAATAAAAATCTTGTAACGAGCAATCTAGACTACCTTGCAATTTGTTAGAAATTTAGCTACACCTAAGTACCATGTTTAGAAAAAATAGTTGTTACTTGCTAGTGAATCTAAAGGATGGGAGATAGTGAGCAACGGTAGAAGATCCATAAAAGACTCATCATCCCCTGCAAAGGTGGAAGAAGGGCATTCAATCATAGTACGCCATACAATTTCGGCGTCAGCCTGGCATCTAGAGCATAGTGACGAATCAGTGATGTGTTTCTAATATTAAGTGTTGTTAACGATCAAATACAAGGAGCATAAGAGCCATCAAAAGATCTTGACCTTTGGCGGAAGATTCTTGTTCCAAGTTCGTGACCAACTGTGATGTGGTGACTGCTGTTGTAACCCCCATTTCCCAAACCAATAAGCAGATTTCGGTGTGAACATTTTTAATGGCGTCAAAGACCACATGTATGTGTCTGGAGGAAGGGTATTTGCTACCGAGTGGGATGCATCTAATCTATTGGAATGTAACTTGATCAAAAAGGGAATCAAGCATTAATATCCCAAATACCTTTAACATCGTCAATAAGATAAGACACAAAAATATTAGGCCTGACATTCGGGATCAGCGTCGGTGTTATTAACAAATGTGAGGATGAGGGTATGCACTTATCTGTGATGGGGGTGTCCGTGCCATAACCTATTCACCATCCCAAACCTTCTAAACGGAGAGATTTCATCTCCCGTAAACTACTCCACGAGTAAATGGGACGGTTTCCAAGGGGGAGTGAATGAAATCAGAGTGACAGAAATACCGTGTGCGAAACAAATGGTAAAAGGTTGAGGATTGGTTGTTAAACCAAATTCACCCCTGCGTAGCATGGAGAGCTTGGTTGAAAATTTTCATATCTCGAAACCCTAATCCTCCTTGGGACTCCGGCAAACATAAATTTGTCCAAGTCCTATAGAGAATATGTTTATGAGTTTCGCTGAATTCCCACCAGAAGCGAGCAATAAGTGAATGAATATTAGTAATTAAAGCGTCCGGGAGACGATAACACTCATAACATAGGAAGATATACTCTATAAGACATATTTAATCATTACTTCATTCCTTACACGAGACAAAAGACACTATTTTCAACCATGAACCTTCTTCTAAATTCTTTCCTTAATGTAAACAAATATGGTTCGTTTGAGCGTGACACAACCAATGGGATGCCTAGATATCTGATATGTTAAGGCACCAAACTAATTAATTCAACAAAGTTGCTAGTTCTGCATTACTTGAATCAAAACACATTCCTACTAAAAAAGACCTCACTCTTGTGCATATTTATTTGTTGATTGGACATTCTTTCATAGTGATTGAGAATATCATTATAGTGTAGCGCATTCTTGCGGGGTTGCCTTCGCAAAAATTAGGTTGTCATCTACCAAAAAAAACAAAAAAACAAATGTGTAATAGTAGATGATCTAGAGATTGTGATACTATGTAGGGAGTATAGGTAAACAACTCTAGAAAAGAGTGATGATAGTCCTTCTACACCGAGGATGAAAGTATTAGTGAAAGTGGATCTCCCTGACGCAAACCGCGAGAGGGTAATAAATGGCCTTCAAGTTGACTATTAACTTTGAAAGTATGGGATGCACTTCGTACACAATCCATCAGCTTATGAAACCAATTGCTAGCAAAAGCAAATCCGGATCAATAATCGCTCCAAATAGATCCATTCCATTCTATCAAACTCCTTACTCAAAGCCAATAAATCATTTTCTATAATGGATCTTCCGGAATAAAAGCGATTTGAGAGGAAGAAACAATAGATTCCTAGAACGGTTTCATGCAATTTACCTACAAACAATACCAGGCTTTGACAGTGTGAATGGATGTTGCTCATCAAAGTCCAAGTACGATGTTTATTTGATGTTTCGGGGCAGCCATATACACATACCAAATCAAGAGTTTCTGCATTGTTGTGAGTGACTCTAGTATGAATATGATGATTTGTATATGATATGAAAGAGAGTTGGACATGCCTCCATCACAAACCAAGACCAATAACTCTTGAAAGGCCGTCAACGTTAATGCACAAACCATCCGTTAAACCACACATGCGCTTAAGCCGTTCCTGAACATCCTTTGTAAATTTCCTCTCCAATACGAAAATTACACAAGGGCAATATTTCCAGGACCAATCCCGGAGTGCCCAAATAGTAGGGTCATTGCCCAAACCCCTACGGTTCCAACTGAATATTTTCATTGTTCTTCATGAACATGGCTCTCCGTCATGCTCGCTACTGATGGTAGAATCGCGGAGATGGTCTTTGATACGTTTGTCACAATCATTTGCATAAGGACCATCTAGTGTAGTGGAGCGTAAGCCTCAAACGAGTTCTCAACATACACAAGGACAGACGTTTCATTATTCTGCTTGTTTTTGAAAGTTGAAAACCATTCCTTCTCCTATGTTGTAATATCTTGACGAGTTCTCAGCTTGTGCCATGGAGGAAGCGTTCTCAAGGACAGACGTTTCATTATTCTGCTTGTTTTTGAAAGTTGAAAACCATTCCTTCTCCTATGTTGTAATATCTTGACGAGTTCTCAGCTTGTGCCGTGGAGGAAGCGTTCTCATCTAGGAACCAAATGGCAAGTCTGTATCTCAAGGCCAATGAGAGTATGTGCACTCCTTGTGCGGGTGGCCGATGTGGCCACAAACATAGCAATAAACATGGTAGATGTTCATCTCGAAGACCGACCCGTATAAGAGAGTTGTCAACCGCAAGTGTGACACAACGCTGGAGGGGAAAGCGAATGTCGATGGCAACTTTAATACGTAGACTCCTTTTAATACCCAGGAAATCAAATTCATCTAGTGCTTGGAAGGATCCCACCACATTTGCAATAGAAATGACCATTTGGCGCGTGCAACAACGCATTGTAAGATTGATTGCGTAATTCAGAAACAAGCAGTGTGAAAAGCTAACTCTTGTGGCCTGACTTTCGCATCAAGATGGTGTAAAAATAGCAAATTATCGTCAAAAAATCATGGTCCCTCACTCAACACGTAGTTTAAGTCATTAAGATAAAAAAAAAAACTAGAACACAAAGATGTCGTTGGCCATTTCCCGGACTGCAAGGCCTCAACATGGTGCCCACACTGATTGGAGAGTCACTTTCATAGCAGTTGCGTTAAAACGTTTTGGGTATGCAATGTCCCGGCTAAATAGAGGTCATATTGCGAATTGGTGTTGTCTTGGATAAATTCCGCATATTCCGTAATGACGAGTCCCTCATACTCGGAGAGTGTAAGATTGTGTAGAGTTTTTGTGAAATTTTCAAAAGTAATCATGGTAGAGGGTCGTTAGAAACAAGGAGAGGCAATGAAGACGAGTAGAGAGGTAGGTAAGGGGAGAGTAAGAAAACGGTTCAAATTAACGTGAACCAGAGAATCGTCAACAAAAAATTACCCTAATCGCCGTAAGGATGAGACACATAAGTTAGGGTATTAGTTGAAAGTGTAAATTTTCATTTTGTTTGTGATTTGGCAATTTGTATGATTTATTTTTTTCCAACTCACCCCAACCAATTAGTCATCGTAATTGTGTACAAAATTATATTTTTTTTGCTTTTGTGAGTAATTTTTCAATAATAATTTGTCATACATGTAGTTTTTCAATAAAAAAATTTGTATGTTGTTGCAATTTAATACATTGAGTTTTGAAGGAATAGTATTTAAATGGTTATAAGGGTTAAATGTAGCAAAACGATATATATACACGTGATTGTTGGGGGATGGGTCAAGGGAATATACGGGGGCTAGACAAGTCACCGGAACTTCCTCGCTCCACCACCCTCTTCTTTTACATTACACCCGTGATTTTGTTTCGATATGTGTTTATTTTACGACATACGTATCCATGATTTTTTGTTTCAAATATTAATATTAAAAGGCACATTTACAAGATCACACATGACAATATCAATAATGTATTTTTGGTTGATGTTTGTTATACATATAACACTCTTAGAAGCTTTAGGTACGGGAAAAACTATTAAATGAAAAACAATATGATACTGTATTTTGTGCGAACATGTAATGCCACGAGTGTACAATCGACACACTCAACCAAATTAACGGATATGTATACACAATGTAAAAATATATTTAACGGTTTAGAAATAACAGAATGATAACGATAAAAAGTCATACTTGCCGACCTACAAACGACAATAGTAACAATAAATTCACATTTTTCTACAAACGGAAAAAGTACCACACTTCAAAAGCAAAAATAACAAGTACCAACCTTTTAAGCATTAAAATACGGAAGTCGTTGTATAACGATAAAACCTCATCAGTTCACAACCGACAATAAGTAACAATCATTATAAGCACTGAAATATAAAAGTTGTTGTATAACGATAAAATTACACCGGTTCACAACCTACGCTAACAAGTAACAACCATTCTAAGCAATGATATATAGAAAGTCATTGTATAACGGTAAAATAGCACTGGTTCACAACCTACACTAACAAGTAACAACCATTCTAAGAACCGAATGTAAAGTCGTTGTATAATGATAAAATCACACTGATTCACAACCTACACTAATAAGTAACACCATAATAAGCACTTAAATAAGTCGTTGACTCGTTGTATAACGATAAAATCAAACTAGTTCACATCCTACTATAAAAGTAACTAACATTTGAAACACCAAAACATATAACTGTATGGAAGGATGTCGACGTACAACGACAAAATCATATCTCCGAAATAACGAGTAACAACTATTCAAACCGTTTAAACCTACTAAGTACATAAGTCGATGTACGGAAATCGATATTTGAAAATGGAAACAAACTTCTAACAAACCAATATTCTAAATTTTGTAACGCTTGTAAGGATTCGATGAATTAAAAGACTTAACAAACACATGACATATCCATACAAGTTACAACTTACAAATATAGCAAAAGTAACCACACTCTTTGATTCATTTCCTTGTTTCAAGGGAGCCCATTCTTCATCTTGCATTTACAATGAGGATGATTCATTACAGCAAATTAAGCTAAATATGCAAGGAAAATACTAAAAAAAAAACTATCTAAACTAAATTAAAATATGTTTTTCCTTGTTTTTCTTCTGCTCTTTTGCCCTTGATGTCAATTTCTATGGTCACTCTCACACTCGATAATGCTGGAAATATGAACGGAAGATAAGATTTGAGAAAAAAGAAAACATAAATATTTTTGTTTAAGATAAAAGAAAAGAGGAGAGATGCTAATCTCCTCGTGACGGGCACCAAGGCGTCATGTCCATAGGGTAACTACCCAAAACCCTCAGAAAGGAAGTAAATTCTTGGACCTCCGATAGCGCGTTCTGTGCGCGCGGATCCGCCATGGAAGCTTCGAAATCGACATAGAATAGGTACTCGAAATTCTTGGCAGTGCCGACGTTTGCACCGTCGACTAGCCTAATAGGACGGTTTCGGTGAGGCCTGCTCTCGATCTTAGTCAGTGAGATGTTCCTGAAAGCGAATGCAGACAGAACCTTGAAGAGCACTGAGGTTCCTTCCTTGTCGTGGGCGAAAACGATGCTGGTCTTGAACGGTCGATCGGTGCGAGGAATGATTGGTTCACGAGCGAGCATTACGAAGCGAGTGACGTTGCTGGTGTCGTCTTGGATACCGTCGGCGAGGATTTGTAAACCATAGAGATTGGCAGCGCGTGATGACGCTATTGCGGCGGTGTTGTGGAGGCTGTGGACGGAGACGTACTCTGCTGCTCCGGCGGTGTCGTCAACGGCTTCGCGAGTGACGTTCAGGCCGAGTTTTGTAAGTGTGTGCTCGCACTGAGCGAGCGCTTGAGGATGTGAGATCACTCGAGTGAGAAACTCTTTGCGAACTCCAGGTAGTGCGAGGAGGCAGTGGTGGACGGGGAGTTGAACCTCACCGACGATGTGGAGTCGGTGACGGAGAAGAAGATCGTAATTCCGGTGAATTGATCCGCCAAGGGAGTTCTCCACTGGGAGAACAGCTCGATCGGCGATCCAGAGCTCCACCGCTTGAAAAGCGACCTCAAATTGATCACAAGGAATGGCTTCACATCCAGGATAGGCTTTACCGGCCGCTGCTTCAGAGTAAGCGCCAGGAACTCCCTGGTAGGCAACACGGAGTGTGTTACCGTGCATCGGCGCCGGAGACAGGTCAGAGCTGAGTGGTTTGGGGAGTCTATCCGGAACAGTTGTCCTCGCTTCAATCGGGACTAGATCTAGCGTCGGATGACCATTAACAGCTGAAATTGGATCAGAAGATCCATCAATTCCATCTTGTTGTTCAGATACAACCTTGCTTGACAGAATCGCACAAGAACTCTGCCAATCAGCACGACTAACTCCAGCGATTGATGAGCCAGTCGAGAGACTGTAACAGCACTTCACAGCAACTCGTTTCGCTCCGACCCTCTGATGAGTCATCGGACGCGAACGAATCATCAATGGCTTCAGATTTGGGGCATTTGGTGGCTGCGACACTATCTGCATTTTCACTTTCCTCTCACAAACAAGTCAGATTTCAAAAACAGATCGAAATCAAGATTCCCTCTCTACAAACAATTGAAAATTATCAAATTGTTTATCTAATTTTCTAATCTATGAAATCTACGCTTGCAGTTCTACAAAAGAAGGAACTTTCAAGCTGAGAGAGATGGGGTTGTTGAAGGGGTTTATATATGCAGTGAAGGGTAGGAGGCAAATGAGGGTTAGGTGTGAGATTTGACCAAACCACCACAAAAACGCATACGCCTTCCCTGGCAACTTTTCGTGGGACATGCTTATCTTAACTCGAATTATTACTATTTTATTATTTTATTAATTAATGGTAGGTATTTTATAATATAATATTTATTCAATCAATATAATAACACTTCAAAAGTTTAAAAAATATATATTTTTGGCAGTTATAGATTGATAATTTAAAATTATTTATAACAAAACTGAAAATTTTGGTATAATAAATTGGTGAAATGTATATTTTTGGTTAAAATTACCATGTACGACACGTGTCCGATTTTGGTTGTTATTGAGGTAATTTTTTCTTGTTCAAATGCTGATTGCAGGTGAAGTGTATGAAATCTTTAATTCATAACAATAAAAAGAAAAGAAAATTCGTACGTGGCATCAAGACAAACTTGGAGCATGCATTTCATCTTTCCTGGTTCAGTAAATAAGTAGATATGCATTGAGTTGTTTTATGGGAATTATAAATATATTTTATGATTTGAACCAAAAAATATATATATTTAATGATTATTTGAAACTGTATTTGGACTTTGTTTTGATAGTTCATAGCCAACAAGAAACTAACAAAGAGAATACAGTGTACTTTGCCTGCAACATTGAATGGTTTTGCTTGGTTAAATTTTAAATATCAATGTTTGGTCACATTAATACGTGTTATATGATTTTTAAGATTTAAGAGACGTGAATTTAAATATATGGAATCTTAAATTCTTCGTACAAGTAAATACGGATGTTATTGATTATTAATCGCTTGTTGATATTATTGTAACCGTTAATTACATTCGTATAGGTTTTTTCGCATCACCGAGTTTACAATAAATGAATTTTAAGAGTTGTCGGACCCAAGAATATACTTTTTCGGAAATTCGGTATATGTATGTTTGAATTTTATCACGTGTTAAAAATGTGTGAATTGAAATGTATGTGCAATCTTAAATTCATGCAAGTAAATACGGATGTTGTCGATATTATTCACTTCCTAATACTATTGTTAACCCTTAACCATAACGGTATAGGTTTGTCCGCATCAGTAGACGACAAAGGATTTTCCAAGAGTTGTTAGACCCAATAATTTTTCGTTTGGGAATTCGGTATATGTATGTTTGGATTTTCTAAACGTGTTAAGAAGTGTGAATTGAAATATATGTACAATCTTAAATTCGTGCAAATAAATATGGATCTCTTGATACTATTATAACTGTTAACCATATTGTAACCGTTAACCATAACAATATATCATTTTACAAAGTTGTTATTCCCGTTAATATACTTTTTGTATAAAATTGGATATATGTGTGATTGAATTTATCACATGTTAATTTTGTTCTGATCGCGATGCATATTCTGTATGACTCTTACCGAATCAAACGATACAAAAGTTATTTTGACTGTGTCCATAAAATGGACGAGAAAATAACATTTCACGCAATCGATACACTATTCAAATAATTGAGTATCAAAGGTAGACGAACTATTGACGAGGAAGTTGAATGTACAAGGAACGAGTATTTATGTCGTTAGATATTCAACGTATAAGTCTAATAAAGTTTAATTTAAAACAAAATTATCAATAATAGAAATAGTACACCATCTTAAATATTGACATTTTTGTTGGTGAATTGTGTTGATCATCTCAATATTAAATGATCATCAAATATTTATAATTAAGAATGTCTATTATACTTTCTCTTTGGTTTAAAATAACTCAATATTTCTAAGCAAGAATGTTTATTGTACTATTAATCTAATTCATTAATTTTTCCATTTATTTGTTGATCGTACGTACCTACGCGGCATGAAGACAGTTTTGCAATTCATCATCTATTCTTCCTTTTTATTTTTGGGTATAGGAATCGTCTAATCTTCATTGGTTCAATCAACAAGTACTAATTTCTTTTTGGTAAGTGAGAGGAGAACCAAAGTGTCACCCCTAATCAACAAGTAAATATACATTGATTTAATTAATGAAAGAAATTAAAATTTTTGACATTTACTTTTATTGTTTTTGAGTTACCATTGGCAAAAAAAATAATAATATAAAATATCCTGATATTATATCCGAATAATTTTGATCGTTTTTTGGTTTGTGACACGATTAATGATCGGTATATATATATAATATTTTTTTTAAAATAAAAGAATATGACGAAGAAAATTTAAATTGAAGAATCTCACAATAACCGTTTAGGAAAAATATTATAAAAATCATTTTAGCACTGAATAAATTTAGAGAAAAAAGAAGAAGAGGAAAGTGGAATATGCCCTTTATGTTTACGTGTAACGTGGATGCCACGTTGTGAAACGCATCACCGCTTCTCCCACCTGCCTGCCGCTTAATCACAAACCATGAACTTCGTCACATACATTTGCCTGCTGTATAGTTAGGAGGGGTGTAAACGGTTGAGTTTTGGTAAGAACTACCTTGATTAAGTCCGTCCTTATACCATGCCTATACATAATGCGGAGGATTATGATTTTTACGTCGATAATATTGAGATAACAAGTCTAGGATGTAATCCTGCTGGATTTATGTGCTGGACTTGGACCCTTCTGACTTATTAGACTTCTCGGTCTTAATACGTCAAGTGTCAACCGAGCTAGACGGTTGCACTTGAGGGGACGTGAACGTGTGGAGGATTATGGTTCCCACATCGATAATATTGTTTTGTCGATACGTTATGGAGGACTGAACATCTATTAACATCATATTCTTTGAAAAGCTCACCTGGAGGTTTATTCATGATAGTGGGATGCCATGGATGACAATCTTATCCAACAAGTATGGAATCAAAGATGCTCGTGGCCTTAGGGATCTCTCTCAATATAAAAAAGGCTTTGTCATTTTGTGTGGCATGACTCGGGCAAAAGAAGCATTACTTGAAAAGGGGGTGACGTGAAGCATTGTGAATGGAGACACGGCTATATTCAAGAAAAATACTTGGAGCGGCGAGAAGCCTCTAATATACGATGTCGTGGACCCACATGTCAGGTTCTAATGGAAAGCTCATCGTGGCTCACTTTCAATCTTAGTTCGAACTAGATTCATTGCCACTATCCGACTTGGTGCGAATGGTTTGCTATCTCCGCTTGGTGGCTATGAAAATGGAGAAACCTACATTTTTTCAGGGATAAGAAGCCTCCTCTTAAATGAACTATCTTCACCAGTACATATATGAAGTCCTTGAGTACAATGATGGTCAAGATTTCCAAGTTGATTGATATTCACAACAAAAACAAAAACTTATCTACGTTGCATGGAAGATGTCGGGTCTTGAACATGTTAAGCTTAATACATATGGATGGGTTTACTGGGATAAGGGTACGCCTCAACGAGGGTATCCAACACGACGATAGAGGCCAGCGGCTCGCAAGGTATAGCTACAAGTTCAGAGTTTGTTCTTTACGTACGGTCGTTGAGCTCAAATATTTGGTCGCTACGTTAAATCTTTCCTGGGATATAGGCCGGGTTACGTGACATTGAGGTTGAGCTCGACTCCGAACTCATTGTTAAACTCGATTGTAACCGTAGTATCACAAGACTTTACCTATTATTTAGTCTGGTAATGACTTGCCAAGGCTTCCTTCGCAGAGATTGGGTAATCCAATTTCATCACATTTATCGAGAAGCAAACGTTGCGCTGATTTCCTTGCTTCTCATGCCTCCAATTTTCCGTTAGGTTATTACTTGTTTAAAGAACCCCGGGGTTCTTAATCCTGCATTGTTCATCCAACATTGATCAAAGCAACACTCATCATAATGACGATGAGCTTTGGGTCCAAGCATGTAAGGGTCCACAACATGAAAGGATCTTTGGATTAGGAGAACAAGGCACGAGACTCATTTGCACTGGCTTGGTTGCAAATTGTTTCAACTTTGAAATCCTTCTCAAACCTACTATACATCTCAAGAGATGGAACCTTTGAAAACCGATCGAGGTAAAAGAGATGAAGGAAAAGCTAGAAGCCTCAACAAATGAGGTGAAGGAGTTAACCAGAAAGATGAAAAAATTACAAGATTTCTTAGAACAACAACAAAACCTCTTACAAGAGCTACTAAGGTTGCAAAAGGGTGTTCCGTGAGCACTTCATCTCTCCCCCGTCTTCTTAGTTCTACCTTTCTCGAAATTCTCGAAACATTGAATTGAAATTTCTCTTGTGTGGATTACAAGTTTTTGGATTAATGTTCAGTGAAGATTAGCATGACATTAGTTATATGGGACATGTCAAATCTTGATTTGACAGATTTTGTACCTAAGAAATTGACAAATGTTTGCAATTGAATTAATATATTTTGTCTTCCATTATAATTGTGGTTTGTATATTTTTACAACTATAAAAATACAACAGTGACAAAATTGAGGTTATCAATAAAATCAGTCCTCAAATATACCCTCAAATTCAACATTGTTTTGCCCTCGAAATTACCTTCGCAATTGCCCTCGTAATTTCCCTCCCAATTACCCTCGAAGTTACCCTCGACTTTTTTACACTAGATGTTACCCTCGTTAGTACCCTCGAATATACCCCCAACATTAACCTCGAGTAATATCTTGTCGGTACAATAGCCACGAATTCAGTTTTCGAGGGTAATGTACCGACAAAATATTGCTCGAGGGTAAATTCAGTTTTGTTGGTACTAATTTTAGCCACGGCCTCTGTAGCCTCAAATTAGTACTTGAGGGTAAATTCGTGGCTAAATTCGAGGGTAGATCATTCCATGGGTATTTTCGTTGTTACCATCGAGAATAATGTTGTGGCTACAACTGCGTTTTCTGGTAGTGCCCCTACGGGTTTACTTCATTTTCTAAACATTGATTACCGGGACGTAGCAAACTAGCGGTATGTCCATTGTTAGCCTCGTTTTACTTTAATAAAGATGGCTCTCGCCCGTCCCTCTCACCCAAAAAAAAAAAGTATGAGTGTAATAACTGAACATTGACTTGTTCAAACTCGGCTTGTTTATCAACGAGCCGAGTTCGAGATCAACCTAAATTTTATACGAGTTTTAAAATGTACTGTTCGTTTAGAAAGTATATGAGCTCGAGGTGAGTCCGAGTATCTCAACTAAAAAATGTTCCTAAAGTGTTATTTTAGCTGAAGGAGTTGAGCTTTACCGAAGGAGCCGAACATTGACATGCTCAAGCTTGACTCGTTTGAGCCTAGTTTGAGCTTAAATCTTATATGAACTTAGAATATGTTTATATTCAACTTATTTAGAAAATGAACCTGCTCAAGCCGAATCCAAATAGCTTGTCTTATATTACAATCTTAATAAATAGACTTTATGTCTTTAATAAATTTTTTAAGATATCTATTTTTTATTGTGTTTAATGTCATAAATTAGATTAAAAAAAGCGTAATACTAAAATTTAAAACATATACAAGTTTTGAATTCGTAGTGTATTAGTAACCAGATGTATGCTACATTTATCTCGTGTATTGGGTCTGAGAAGGAGAATTAGAAATATAAATACAAAAAACAAACAAACTAAATAACTAGATATTGTGAAAATATTATGAAAATTGAACCATAACAAAAATTAAATTAGTTGAAAGTGTGGGTAATTTAGTAATTTTGTTTGTCCGGGAGTTGTTTATGTATTGTGTTTGTCTGGTTAGAGTATTGACATATGATCGAATTTTATTAGGAATAACTTCATGCAACCCAAATATATGAAATATGATTTGATTATAAACAAACAATTCAAGTTTGTCTTTCGTGCAATCTAAGAGATAATCTCTTCGGTCTATGTATTTACACCCTCCTACAAGATGGGTAATCTCGAGGATATGTCAATAATCTTGGATATTATCATGTTAATATGAGATATTGCTAGCGGTTTTGTTAATACATTTGCTAATGGGTTGGTTATAAACATGTGATACTCTTACATTATAGTCACATGACTCGCATCCTCGTAGAATGATAATCTAAGGTCACGTACGTACTTCATAGTCATATGGAACAAGTTTGATAAACATAATGAATGTCAAAACACACACCAACAATCAAACTAAATCAATTTTTGGCTAATTGAAAAAAAAAAATCCCAAGCATGAGCTTATGTATAATTCTATCCATCAAAGTTATGAATCACGAGTCTTTGAACCTCTATATCTCATACCATCATTTAAAATGACACATTTAGGTGGATGGGAATTTAATAGGATGGTGCATTGCCAACTAACATAGAAAACCTCTTTGGTGAACTTATAAGCTTGAGAAACCAAACACACCCATAATCGGGTGTCTTCTAATACTCCACGAGATTGGAAGTTTGACCCATTTAACTATCATTTATGATACCATGTTGTATTTGGATAGCAATATATATTGTGGAGATTTTGTATGTGTTAGACTTGAGGTTTATATATAAGTTTAATAATTTTGTTCCTAAAGTCAATTGACATTAACAAAAATAGTTAACCTAGCTTAAATATATACTAAGTTCCGAGTTTGTTTAATTTGAACGTGGAACAATTTTATCACCGCATTACAATACAAAGTAGATATAAGTTTAGGTACGATATTTTTCACATGTTACATATATACAAATATGTGTGAGATCGACATGTGTATTTTTTTATTTTTTTTTTTGTAATGAACACTTTTTATGTTTAATTTTGTTGTACCATTCAAAATTTTTGTTTGATTAGTTCAAATTATTTGTACTATTGATTCATAAATTTTTTACATGAAAATTTTGTAACTATTACTATTTTTTATTTTATTTTATTTTCCTTTTTTCCAAAACCATAAGACAAAAGTAGAAGCATATATTTGAACAAATAAAGCAAGAGCTACAATGGCCGGGAGACTCAACATTAAAACGTTTTATTTCACCCACATCATGGCATGTAACAAGGAGATGAACAAGGATATTGCCTTTTTGTAGAGTAAAGAAAATAAAAATATTGTAAAAGATGAATTTAAGCATAAAATGTCGTCTAGTAAGAAACCAAATGAGGAGAGCACACTCGATTGACGAGCTAGATAATCTATTGTGCTCTTAGAATTTGATTCCACAAGAACATTTTAATGGCTAAGATGTTGAGCTTCTTACAAGGCCATAAAAACAACCATGGTTTTTACCATAAAAGGGTCATATTATATCCTTAATATTTTTACTATTGTTTTAACTAGATATCCCGCTCATCTTTGAAAACAACGCTAAGACCCATCTAATTTTCAGTCAAATTGTTGTGTATGTATTGATTTTTATAGAACATGCGTGTAGGTTGCTCCAACGAGCCAAATCTGGTGGAATAAAATTAGATGAGGTTGTGACTGCATATGAGGCGACGTAGTCTAAGGTTAGTCGACGGAACCCTTCATCGAGAACGCCAATTTTTATTGGTTCATCCTTAAAAATTCAAAGTTATGTGCAATCCGTGCTATACAAGAGCATAAGAAGAATTCATCCGCTATAGAAACCATAGAAGGGATATTTGACTGACCAAGTTGCAGAAAACATGTTCATGAGTACGAGACCCTCTCTATGCTTGACTTGCATGAGCACGTTCAAACACAACATGACATATAGTTTCAGAGAAAATTAAGATCACATATGCGACAAGTTACATGAAGCTCAATACCGACGGAGCAAACTTCAGTCCGAAAAAGCGGTGGTTCGTGGGCTAATAAGAGACGATCAGGGCAAGTGGGTGAGAGGGTTTGCATTCAATATCGGAATGTGTTTGGTCCCAATGGCCGAATTATGGGGGCTGCTCTCGGGTTTCAATTAGCTTGGGAGATGAAGGTATGCAACTTAGAAGTCGAGACCGACTCAGAGTTGGTCGTCGATTGATTAAGGGAAATACTTCACCGTCATATCCGTTGTATAGTCTTGTAGTCCGCTGTAAAGGCTTCCTTAGAAGAGATTGGAACATCTAACTTCGACACATTTACCGTGAAGCGAATTTAATTGCGGATTTTATTTGCAAAGTAGCTTTCGATATTCCGATTGCTTATTTCAGACTCGATGACCCCATCACTGGTATTGGGACATTGTTAAACAATGACATATAGGGAACTACCACCCCTCGTATGATAGCCATGTAAATGTTTTGTCGTTTTAGTTTCAATTAATACGGCGGGGCATGATAGTGTGTTACCGCCTTGTTTTACAAAAAAAAAAAGAGTCAAAATTTGTATAATATCGGTTCAAATATGATCAATTATTAGTTCATGATTTTTTTTGGGTCTATTGTTAATTATGTTTTTATGCATTTTTACTTGTCATATTTAACTAATAAAACATAATATTTGATCTTAATAAGTGCAATGTTAGAACTAAATGAACACACAAAATTTGAACTAATATTATAAAATTCAAAATGCATAATGTTAATTGTTTCAAAGCAAAACTACCAAAAAATACAATATATGTGTACTAGTAACATAAAATGTTTAAACTAATGAAACACTCTATATGAATTAAATTCATAGTACAAAACTTTGAACTAATAACAATGATTATGATAAAAAAAATAAAAATAAAATTTGTGTTTCATAAACATTACTTGAAAATAGTACAAAAGTATATGAACATATAATGTAAATTATGTAAACTTGTTAAAAAATTTAAAGTGTTAGTATAAAGAATTTGAACTGAAATTATAAGAATTGTGATTTTTTTTCCTAGAAAAAAAATTTTTTTTTATTTTATTAGAATATCATCTTATTTATTTTTGTAATATACTGACGTCTCATTTTAGGCTAAAGTTTTTTTTTGATAATATGAATGTTTGTTCATATTCTATCAACTATATGCTCGTGTTTCCCTAACATGTATATCATGTCAATAAATTTGTACCGAAGATAACTATTTTATTTAAACTACTCCCTACACAAAAAAGAAGAAGATAATTTAAACAAAATCACCTCTTATTCACCCATCTTTTCACTTAAACACGTCTTATAATTTTTTTTCTCCAACTAATAACCTTCTATATTAATTATGCTAACAAACGCCATCGCTTGCCGACTTCGTTATGTGATCCGTCTATGAGAACCATAAAATAATTAAGGGGTTTGTGGGAATCTTATATGCACCTTAAACACACATTTTCAATGCAGTCCGGCTGCGTTGACAGGTTCAAACTTAATGTACTCCGACTGCGTTGAAGATGACGCGTAAACACACGCGCCTGTTTCAAACAAACGCGTGTGTTTACATTTTATATTTTAAAAAATAAATAAAAATGTTCATAGTAGTTGTCCTTCGTTAAGATGAAGCAACTCAAAGCAGGCCAAATGCGTTGAACATGACGTTTTGTAAATTTAACGTCGTAACTTTAGCAACCCGGAATAATTAATAAGGTAGTTAATCATGATTTATTAATTAAAATATGTATTTGTTATAAAAATCCTAGGCATATGAATACTAGAAACCCAAACAAAAAAATGATTTTAATTTTCTCCCCCACATTGTTAACAAAATTGTTGCAAGTACTGTCAAGTGAGAAGAACGTATGATTTCGTTTGACCGAGAAGAACGGGATTTCGGAGGGAGCTTTCTCCTTCTTGGGAAGCTTTATGACAGTCACGGTTGACGGAACTTGTAGAGGCAATTGAATACTACAAACTCAAACACAATAACCATTTCCTCCGATCACTCTTTGTTCGCCTTATTCCTCAAATAATATTGGTCCATGTGAGCCTTTCCGATCTTTACGGTTGACGGAGCCTTCTCTTCCTCCTTTCCACGGCCACCGAAGACGAAGCTTCCGGCTTCCCTATAGTTGGAGATTTCTCTTCTTGCGATTTCGGAGGAATAAACACGAATTTCTCCCTATCATCGCACCATGGCGTGGCCCACACCTCCTTTCCTCTCTTGCTTCGGCCTAGAAATGCAAACAGGAGAGGATCGTGTGGCCTCCACCACATCTTCGACCTTCTCCTTGACCGGTGGACGTTACAGGATGGGTAACAACGCATTGAAGTCGGCCTTGAAGTTGGACGTCATTGTAGCGGGCATCGAAGGTTGTAATCGCCGAGGGAGGTTGAAGACCAAGCTAAGCCACCCATGACTAGCTCTTGCTTCTCTGTCCTCCTCCTCACTCCTCCACCTCGATCTCACACCTCTCTGAAGAACACTCCTTGCCGGCAATCACCGACATCGGAGACTAGTGCCGGTGTTGTCGAACCGATTCCGAAGAGTACACTGATGACAATACTCCTCCACCCTTCCTCCGATGACTGACACAAAGACCCTCATCGACAAACTAAGGAAAAGACTCTTCGACGTCGGAGAAGGTTTAAACACCGACCTTCAAGCCTCCTGCTATCGACTTTTGTTGCCCAAGAGAATCGAACCCTCACCCTCACACACCAATTCCTTGTTGTTTATGCGTTGGGCTTTCGTTAAACTCGGGGAGTTTCGAACCGCCGACATAGGGCCTCCTTTTTTGCGCAACATTTGGTAGTGGGTAAGACTCGAACTCCCAACCTCCCTATACTTCAATTGTTTGCCTGGCGCCTGATGTTGTTACGGTTGACAAGATTCAAACTCTGGGGTTCGGGCTTCCTCTAGTGGCCGCTACTTTACCTTATTCCCTCCGTCTTAGGTTGCTGGTGAGCCTCAAACCAGTGACCTTCAAATTCCCTTTCCTTGCCGTTTAAAAAAATGTGTCGCCCAAAGGTTTCGAACCGGGGACGTTTGGACATGAATTTAATCCGTCCCCGGCGACGTGTTGCCATCCTTACCCACTTGGTGCCATCTGACGCCGGGTGGTACCAGCGGTGCTGCCAAAGGAGCTAGGACCAAGCCTCCCCACGTCTTAGCCAAGCTACCTTGCTTCGGTAAGAATCGAACGCCCGACTTAACATACACAATTTTAATTCCGGAACCATAATTATTAATTTAATCGATCGAGCACATAACATTTAGTGGATTATTTCTCCGAGATGATTTTTATGTATGGAACGATAGTATGATATTGCCATCGGAACTATAGCAGTGCTTATGTTGGAGATCCTAATTTAAAGTCGTTGTAGAATTGTAGACCTTTGGAAATGATAACGATTAGAAAGAGAATTTATTTAGTGGAATACATTAGTGGATGATATTAGAGAATTAAAATCATCCAGAAATTTAACAGTTGGGAACGAAAACTATACGGTAAGGGGATTTATGATTTATGATGGATAAATGATGAGATGATACGGAATAATGGAATGGACGTCTAGGTCTGCGGAACTTAGGACTTAGAGAAGTACGAGAGTAGTGATGCTAGAGCTCATACTTTAATAATGATGGATTTGTAGAACGAGAAAAACTAAGATATTGTCACATATTAATCAGGAATGTGAGATCGTCGACTAATGGATCAAGATTTGCATAGTAGAGTATCATACCGGATAAGGTGAGTTCATTGGACTCAATTAACTTCATTAATAATCTTAAGTGCATGCTAGGGTAGTGTGTGTGTGTACCGAATGTTAAATAATTGAACCGAACTAGACCACCTGCTCTTTTAATATGAGAGAGGCCCAGGTGTATTATAACGGGTTGTGACATCACTGTCCAACACAGATGGCGACTATAAGGCTCCACGTGACCAATCCAATAATGTACACGGGGGAAATGCATTGAAACCAATCATGTTAGTTTACGGGGATGGGGTCGAGGGTAGGAGGATCCTCGTGTCACTCTAAAAAGTTGAACAAACTAGAATGACAATCACTAAATGAAAAGATAATAACCGGGACATTTTTTGCGCATGCTGATGTGTTTACTGCCGAGTAATCGGGATGGAGTGACCAGTCGGTTTCTGCCGAGTAATCGGAAGTGGAGTGACCAGTCGATTTCTGTACTAGGGATTAGTAGGTGGGAGTGTTTTCTTTCAATAATAAGTTTAGCCTATTGCATATTTTGTTCTTTTCGTTACATATTGCTGCCGAATACTTTTAGTGTTAGTATTATTATCAAACATGTTTACTTTAAAAGGTATTTGATTTTCAAATATTTGTGCCTTGTTGTAAGGTCCGTGTCTTAATGATGTCAAACTAAGGTTGAATCCCACTGTGAGGTCCTAGCTAGTGACATCCCGTATTCTCAGAATTCGGGGAGTTACATACCAAATGCCCCACCAGATATTAGTCAAGGTGATGAAATCGGAAGTATTTAGCGTTTGTTTTAGGTTTTGAAGGTAAATATTGGGTTTGATGTTATTAGTGTTTTATGATTCTATTATTTCGAGTGTTTTCAGGTTGTTTTTGTTGATGATATATTTTATATGCACATCGGGAAAGGAAGTGGAAAAGATCTTCCGTGTGATAATTACATAATTCACAATGCAAGGTGATTGTAATCCGGCTTTCGTCAAGTTTTTGTTTAGTGGGGAGACTAAGCAATTTTCCACGAAAAAGTTTTTGATCATGGGTTGTGTCTAGCTTCCGAATCCAGTCACAAGAGCGGGTGAGGGGGTTGTGTTTTTTATTTTGATTTTTTGGAATGATTATTATTGTTATTGCATTTAGGACATTATTATGTCGTAGGTTACTAAGTTCTACTTTTAGCTTGTTTATATCCCATGTGTTGTTATTTTTTATCAATTGGTTTACTATTTTTGAGGTGTTGATTTTACTTCTATTGTTGATGAAGGAGATTAATGGTTTTTCAAGGACCCGACTATCAAGCCATAAGTTTATAGAGTTGTCGTCACTAACGTGCCATTTACGACCTTGTTTGAATTCAAATAGGAGTTTGGTGAGGTTGTTCCATTGCCAAGATGTTGTTCCTTTCTTTCGGTATTTTAATAGGTTGACATTTTAAGGTATTTTTGATTAATAGTTTTTACCCATACATTATTTCGCTCAACGAGGATTTTTCAAAGTAGTTTTATTTGTAGGGTTTTGTTTGTGTCTTTTTATTTTCTAAGACCAGCACGACCGAATTGTTTAGGACTACATACATCATTCTATTTAATGAGTTTTTTCTCCTTTGTTCCAAAAGAACTCTTTGTATGATTTATCCGATTGGTCATGCACATTGTTTGGTAGGAGGAAGCTTTGCATTGTATATATGGGTTTTTCTGCTAGGTTTGCTTTGATTAGCGTGCTAGATTCTTCCTTCTTGCAATAGTAGGTCTCCTTTCCATTTTGTTAGTTGATTTTTTTGTGCTCCCAGTTAGGTAGTCAAAGGTGTTGTTATTTACTTGTCCATTTATGATTGGATATCCAAGGTAGTTGTCGAGATAATTTGAACGGTTTATATTTAGGATATTTTTAAGTTGTTTGTTGGTCTCCCTATTAATATTTTTTGTAGTTTGGAATTCAGACTTTTGGAGTTATCTACTTTATTTGGGTTGTCGCTTTTAGGGATTAAAGTGATGAAGGTGTGGTTAATTTGTATGAGGAGACTACCGTTTCTTTAAAAAAAAAAACTTTTAACTACTTTGGTGATATCTGGTTCAACAATATCCCAGTATTTTTGATAGAAACTAGATGGCATGCCATCAAGGCCTGGGAATTTTTCGCTGCCAATGTTGAACAGGATATCTTTTATTTCCTTGTTTGTTGGCGGGGTGGTTAATTTAGTATTGTCATCATTGTTGACTTCTATAGTATTTAGGTTGAGTGTTGGTTGTTGGGGCATATTGTTATTATTGTTTTTTGAGGATCTATTTTTGTAGGATTTTATGAAGGTGTTTTTTATTCTTGTTCATTGGTGGTAATATTTATGTTGTTTTTCACAATTGCATTGATGTGTTTGGTGTGTCTTCTACCAATAGCGTTTTTGTGAAAGTATTTTGAGTTGGTGTCTGTACGTGAGTCCGATGTGATTATTTTGGAAAAATTGCATCGATGGTCTTTAACCTTTCAAATAAAGTCCAAATAGGTTCCTAACCTTTTGTATGGTTTATTAAAGTCCCTAATTTTTAGGGTAAAATTCATTGAAAGTCCTTAACCTCTCAATTTTGTTCAAATAACATAAGTACATGAGACTTGGAACATGGTTATTTTGTACATAGTTTTTATAGGGGTTTGTGTCGTTAGGGTCGATGTTTGGATTTTGAGTAGTTTGTCCTCTACATCCTTTAATTGCTTGAAAAGTGGTTGAGGTTTGTTTTGTTCCACACTTTAATATTATTTTTTTGATAATTTTATTTTGTTAGGTTATACATATTAGTACCTTGGAATCTAGTCCTCCAAGTTTGCTTGACTAGATTTTTAAGGGAGCTGTTTTTTGTCCAAGCCATCTCCAATTTGAAAGGCTTGATGGAGAGTTGCCTATTACTTTCAATGTTTACAAATATTTGGCGGTGATTAGAGGAGGTAAAGACTGTAAGAGCCCTAGTTTGACCGAGTTTGACCTAGCCGCACCCGCGGGCACCAGGTGCCGCCCCTGCAGGTATCCGTCCCTGCGGCTCAAGAGACCGCGCCTGCGGATTCTGGCGGCTGCAGCCGGCTATGTTGACTTCTTTTACCTTGCTTTACCCTTTCCTCCTCTTATTCTTTCCTTGGCTCGTGATCAAGGGTTTCACTTCAGTTCTTCAACCTTCCCACGTTTTTCTTGCTTCTCCCTTGCTTCACCTTGATCTTGTTCTTGGTTTCCTTTGGTTTGGAAGAGAGTTTGTTGTGGCTCGAGTGTTGTGGATACTAGTGGAAGTAGTTGCTGGACTTGGAAGCCAGTTTTTGGGTGTGTTGATCTCTCCCTGCAGCTTAGGACCACAAGAGTGGTAAGTGTTTGCTTCTCCTTTCTTTCTTTCCTTCCTTCTTCCTTGGTTTCCCTCTTCCTAGCTTAGGATTAGATGTATGCTAAGGGTATTGATGTTAGTATGTGTATGTACATGTTTGTATGAGGCTTTGGAATAGAAGAGACGTGATTTGATCACGTGAAGAGCCGAGGAGAAACTGCGAAATTGCTCTCTGCATTGTCGCCGCCCCCGCGGCCAGAAGTCACCGCCCCTGCGGACCTTGTGCCGCAGCGCCCGCGCTGTGCCTGCGTTGCCAGTGGCCCTTGTCACCTCCCCCGCGGCTGGGTGTTGCCGCGCCCGCGGTTGCCTGCGTTCCGCCCCTGCGTCCCCTTTATCACGCAAGTGCGTTTTGTCCTGGTTCTACATAGAGTTAGGTAGATCCTTTCCTTTCCTAGTATGAGTGGTAGTAGCATGCTAGGTACGAGTATGAGGTTAGAATGAGTTTGAGTACAGTATCATTGGTGCCGGTTACGGCTTTGAGGTTTACGAGTTGGAATGTGATCCTTATGGATCCCTTGGGTCTATGTGTGACCCTATGATGGATATGAGTTTGATATATGTTGTGATGCCTTGTTTAGGCAGTGTTGATCTCCAGAGTTGGAGTTGTTTGGATTTGATACTTCGAGGTTGAGGTAAGTCCATAAGACTTACTTAGCTGCCATCTCTATGTTGGATGTTGCATGAGTGGTGTATGTTTATGCTTGTTAGCATGTGATACTGTTATTACCTACCTATGGTTTAGTACGCGCCCACTGTAGGGCCGTGACAACCTATCCCCGTCATCCCACTGGGAGACTGGGAGGTTCTCTGCGGACCGTCCAGATCTGGTACACGGAACGGGCACTGTCCCCACTCCCGTAGGGTACACGGAGGAGTAGTCCCGGTTGACCACTCCAGCTGGCAGTAGCACCGAGAGGCGAGGGTTATATTCCTCGTGTCACCTATATTCATATTAAGATATATTTATACGAGTGAGTGACTGGCCTTATTAAAGATAATGAACCGGGTAAATGTATGAAAGCATGATGATGTCTTATGATTCCTTATGTGTGTTTGTGCTCTTGCATCTCCATATATATATGTGTATGGTTAGCTAACGGTTTTATACCGTGTTGTAGATCCTTTGCAGGTTAGGAGAGCTGCAGAGTGATCCAGAGGGGTGATCCGTTGAGGGCTCAGTACACTGGGATTATTATCGTGGGATGTGGGATATTTGATGTACGGATTTATGTTTCTTTTGTACTCAGCGGTACTTATGTACTACCTTTTGAGATTTATATATCAGTTTTATGTTTTGTATTTAATCTATCGGTGCTTTGTTGTAAGATTCAATGAACTTGTTGTCAGGCTAGGGTCAGGATCCATTGTGAGATCCTAGCCCAGTAGCACCTCGAGTCCTACGGATTTGGGGTGTTACAAAGTTGGTATCAGAGCCAGGTTGACAACAATGGCACTAGTAATCTGCAATAAAGTTCGAATAGATAAATAAACAGAACCCGAAAGGGGTCTGACTTTTCAAAAGGTTTTGGTTTTGAAATGAGTACAAAATGTTTTGGGATATCGTGTACGTGAGTCATCGCCCCTCTGAAGATCTCGACAATATATATATATAGATATTCTGTTGTGATTGATTTGATATATACATACGGCATGTATATAGCCTTCTGAGTTAGGTTTACGTCCTCTGCAGATGGTTCAGACTAGAGCCTTACCTGTAGTTGGATGAGGTAGAGGTAGACCCCCTCTAGGTAGAGGACGGGGTAGGACTTCCGCTGTTGATCCACGTGCAGCGGAAGAGGTTCACGAGGACGATGCTGAGAGTGTAGTTCCTGAGCCTGGGAACGGCGTAGCTGGGAGACAGGGTCCGCAACGAGTCCAATCAGATGACTCGAATTATGTCTCCATGGGAGGACCTGAGTTTCGTGAGTATATCCGGTGGGTAGAGGAGGCTGTCAGAGCGGGTAGACCTATCCTAGATCTTCCAGTACATGAGGGATCATGTGAGAGATCCCATGGGGTTACACAGGTGCCAGCTGTACCGGCACTTGCTGCTGAGATTGCTAGAGTTATAGAGGAGCATCGAGGGCCTCGAACAGACAGTTGTTTAAAGACATTTCACCAGATGGGTGTACCCCCTTTCTCTGGGAAGGTGGGTCTTGAGATTGAGCTGTGGATTGGACATGTGGGCTCAGCTCTGGAGTCCATTAGATGTCCAGCAGACTGGCAGATAGAGTTGGTGCAGACTTTGTTCAAAGACTTAGCACAACATTGGTGGAGGTCTGTACGAGCACAGGTTGACAGTTATGATCAGATGCGGACCATGATCAGAGAGCGTTTCTGCCATGCCTCACTGAGGAGGGAGAAACTGCGAGATTTTGTTGAGGCTGGATACGAGGATGTACCAGTCTCAGAGGCTATCAGGAGATTCCAGGAGGAGCTGGCATTGCTGGGACCAGCTGCACCTTTTGTGGATCAACATGTGTATCTATTTTCCCGACGACTGAGGGATACTACCCGAACCTATATGGCGGGTTTCCACTGTGAGTCTTTGATGGACTACCAGGACAGAGCTTCCGACTATGAGAGGGAGCGGGCTAGTCAGAGGAGAGCTTCTCAGACCGGAGGTTCTGAGAAGAGACATCGTACTGGGCAGACTAGTGTTGTTGGTGGGGCTGCTAGTGCAAGGCGAGGTCAGAGTCGCCAGAGTCGTCCCTCTTCTGCATCAGTTGCAGATAAGGGAGTACAGTGTTACAACTGTGGTATGTATGGACATATGCGGCCAGAGTGCACGAGGCAGACAGTGATGTGCTACACTTGTGGCCGGCCAGGTCATAGAGCTGTTTTCTGCCGACAGGGCGGAGCTTCATTTCAGCAGGGTTCTTCTCCTACCAGTGTAGTGGGAGGTGGGCAGAGGCCACCTCAGCAGCAACAGACACAAGGACAGCAGAGAGTCCCAGGTGGTCCTACCACTCAGGGTTTTGCTCTTGGGTTGGGTAGAGACAGAAGTCGTGGTGGGAGCACCACTGACACCAGAGGGCCACATGGCCGAGTTTTTGAGCTGAGGAGTGTAGAGGAGCCAGCTGCACCAACTGTTACAGGTACCATTCTGATCCATGGTTTACCTGTTAGAGTTTGTTTGATACTGGAGCTATGTCTTCTTTTATATCTGATGCTTGTATTGAGTATTTGAGTTTAGATATGATTGAGGAGATACCCTTTAGTATAGGGTTACCCGATGGTAGTAGGGTCAGAGGTACCCATGAGATTCGTGACTGTCCCCTTTCTGTATGGACCCGTGTTTTACTAGTTGACTTCTCTGTCATGCCATTAGAGCATGAAGAAGTCATACTAGGTATGGATTGGATGGATAGACTTTCTGTAGTCTTAGATGTAGGTAGGAGGAATGTTATCCTCTCTACCGACTTAGGACAGATAGGGGTTTTCCGAGGTGGGACCTTGGAAAATCTGGTATGGTTATCAATGCGATACGAGCAGCTAGTTTGTTTGCGCAGGGTTGCGAGGTATTCTGGTGTTATGCCATGAAAGATGGGGAGAGTCCAGCATTAGAGGATATCCCAGTGGTCTGTGAGGTTACAGATGCGTTTGCTGAGCCGTCTAGTTGCCGCCTCAGAGGAGTGTGGACCTTGGTATCAAGTAAGAGCCTGGTACGAGACCGATCTCGAAGGCCCATATCGGATGGCGCCTATTGAGATGTTGGAGCTGAAGAAGCAACTCGAGGAGTTGGCCGAGAAGGGTTTTATTCACCCTAGTGTATCTCCATGGGGAGCGACAGTATTTTCCAGGATGGACCTGCGCTCAGGATATCACCAGCTGCGGGTGAGAGAGCAGGATGTGCACAGGACATCATTCCGGACCAGATATGGCCACTACGAGTTTGTAGTGATGCCATTTGGGCTTACGAATGCCCCAGTCGTCTTTATGGAGTTGATGAACAGTATCTTCATCGACTTCCTGGATCAGTTTGTGGTGGTTTTCATTTATGACATTCTGGTGTACTCTCGCAGTAGAGAGGAGCATGCAGGACAGTTGAGGACTGTATTGCAGGTTTTACGGGATAGAGAACTTTATGTTAAGTTCTCTAAGTGCGAGTTCTGGATGCCGGAGGTAGCATTCATTGGTCATGTGGTTCCAGCTGAGGGGATCAAGGTTGATCCGGCGAAGATAAAGGTAGTAGCAGCTTGGATTAGACCGACGAACGTCAAGGAAGTACGTAGCTTCCTTGGCCTAGCCGGTTATTATAGACGCTTTGTGGAGGGATTTATGTGATTGCCCGTCCACTGACGAGTTTGCTGAGGAAGACTACCGGATTGGTGTGGTCTGATCAGTGTATGCAGAGTTTTAAGGAGTTGAAGAGACGTTTGACTTCTGCTCCTGTTTGGGCACAGCCAGAGGAGATAGAGGGATTTGGTCTTATTAGAGTTGGACTTTCGGTTATGAAGATGCTCGGCTGAGTACTTTAGAGGTTCTACCTGGTCTGTTGAGTGAGATCCAACAGAAGCAGGAGACCTGCCAGATCTTGATGAGGATACGAGATAGAATGTCTCGGGATGAGACACCACAGTTCCTGCTGGGAGCAAATGGAGTTTTGAAACGCCGTGGTCGCGTCTGTGTACCTGCTGATACAGAGCTGAGACAGAGATTTTACAAGAGGCTTACTGTACACCTTACTTTGTACATTCAGGTACAGGTAAGATGTATCAGGACTTGAGACGTTTATATTGGTGAAAAGGGATGAAGCCGATGTGGCCGATTTGTGGCACAGTGTGCAACCTGCCAGCAGGTCAAGATAGAGCAATGCAGACCTGGAGTTGAGCTCCATCCACTTCCTGTTCCAAAAAAGAAGTGGGAGGACGTCATCATGGATTTTGTGACCGAGCTGAGACTGAGCCGGAGTTTTGATGCTATCTGGGTTATTGTGGACAGATTGACGAAGACGGCACGTTTCATTCCTATTAGGGGGATGTGGCCGGTGAGCAGTTTAGCTGAGGAGTACACTAGGCAGATAGTGAGACTCCATGGTGTACCGAGGACGATCGTCTCAGATCGAGATGGACGATTTATCTCGAGGTTCTGGCAGCAGATTCAGATTGCCCTGGAAACGAGTATTACATTTTATTACTGCGTTCCATCCTCAGACAGATGATCAGTCAGAGAGGACCATTCAGACGCTGGAGGATATGCTGCGAGTTTGTGCGTTGGCATACATCTATTGGGATAGCCCCTATGAGGCACTGTATGAGCAGAGATGTCGTACACCGTTACGCTGGGATGAGCCTAGTACGGCCAGTGGTTTGACACCTAATCAGATTCAGGATGATGTGGCTCGAATAGCACTGATTAGAGAGCGGATGCTGACTGCCCAGAGCCGTCAGAAGTCGTATGCAGATAGGAGGCGTAGACCTCTAGAGTTCAGAGTTGGAGCCCATGTGTGGCTGAGAGTGTCCCCGACACGAGGTGTTAGGCGATTTGGCATTAGGAGGAACTTAAGCCCCGATAGGTGGGACCGTTCGAGATTTTGGATCGCTTGGGAGTGCAACTTACAAGTTAGATTTGCCTCCGAGATTAGAGGGTGTTCACCCTGTATTTCACGTGTCTCAACTGAGGGAGTACGTGCCAGATCCGAGACATATCGTGAGTTTTGATGATTTGGTGGTTGAGCCGGACCACACCTTTGTTGAGCATCCGATTGCAGTCCTAGAACGAGGTATGAGACGTCTGCGTTCGAAGGACATTTTTATGTTGAGGATACAGAGGTCGAGATGAGGATCTGATAAGGATACATGGGAGACTGAGGATAGTATGCAGAGGAACTATCCAAAGTTTTATGCCGAGATAGATGTACAAGTAGGATCGACGAGTAGATCTTAGTACTATCTTGGTGATGTTATGCTTATGTGCTTATATGCCATGATGTGTTTATTTTCATACTAGCTATGATGTGATATGTGATCTTAGTAGATCTTGTTGTGCTAGTACGCCGGATATTTATAGCTGGAGATGGTTCTTTCCTCCATGCTATTGTGATGTGATAGGTTTAGCTGGAGATGGTTCTTTCCTCCGTGCTACTTTGGTGGACATAGTATTGCTGGAGATGTTTTCCCTCCATGTCCGTGGTTATGTTCATGAGGTTTTGGCTAGAGGTGTTTTTACTCTATGCCCTGGATAATATAGTGATCCTACAACTGGAAATGACGAGTTCCTCCATGCCCGTGTTTGAGGTTATAGAGAGAGTTTTACCTCGGCTTTTGAGCCGAGTGGTTTCTGGGTTTGTACAAGTTTCGGGACGAAACTTGTTTTTAGGGGGGTGAGGTGTAAGAGCCCTAGTTTTGACCGAGTTTGACCTAGCCGCACCCGCGGGCACCAGGTGCCGCCCTTGCGGGTACCCGCCCCTGCGGTTCAGGAGACCGCGCCTGCGGATTCTAGCGGCTGCAGCCGGCTTTGTTGACTTCTTTGACCATGCTTTACCCTTTCCTCCTCTTATTCTTTCCTTGGCTCGTGATCAAGGGTTTCACTTCAGTTCTTCAACCTTCCCACGTTTTTCTTGCTTCTCCCTTGCTTCACCTTGATCTTGTTCTTGGTTTCCTTTGGTTTGGAAGAGAGTTTGTTGTGGCTCGAGTGTTGTGGATACTAATGGAAGTAGTTGCTGGACTTGGAAGCCAGTTTTTGGGTGTGTTGATCTCTCCCTGGAGCTTAGGACCACAAGAGTGGTAAGTGCTTGCTTCTCCTTTCTTTCTTTCCTTCCTTTTTCCTTGGTTTCCCTCTTCCTAGCTTAGGATTAGATGTATGCTAAGGGTATTGATGTTAGTATGAGTATGTACATGTTTGTATGAAGCTTTGGAATAGAAGAGACGTGATTTGATCACGTGAAGAGCCGAGGAGAAACTGCGAAATTGCTCTCTGCAGTGTCGCCGCCCCCGCGGCCAGAAGTCACCGCCCTTGCGGACCTTGTGTTGCAGCGTCCGCACTGTGCTAGCGTTGTGCTTGCATTGCCAGCGGCCCTGTCACCGCCCCCGCGGCTGAGTGCTGCCGCGCCTGCGGTTGCCTGCGTTCCGCCCCTGCGTCCCCTTTATCACGCAGGTGTGTTTTGTCCCGGTTCTACCTAGAGTTAGGTAGATCCTTTCCTTTCCTAGTATGAGTGGTAGTAGCATGCTAGGTACGAGTATGATGTTAGAATGAGTTTGAGTACGGTATCGTTGGTGCCGATTACGGCTTTGAGGTTTACGAGTTGGAATGTGATCCTTATGGATCCCTTTGGTCTAGGTGTGACCCTATGATGGATATGAGTTTGATATATGTTGTGATGCCTTGTTTAGGCAGTGTTGATATCCAGAGTTGGAGTTGTTTGGATTTGAGACTTCGAGGTTGAGGTAAGTCCATAGGACTTACTTAGCTGCCATCTCTATATTGCATGTTGCATGAGTGGTGTATGTTTATGTTTGTTAGCATGTGATACTGTTATTACCTACCTATGGTTTAGTACGCGCCCACTGTAGGGCCGTGACAACCTAGCCCCGTCATCCCACTGGGAGACTGGGAGGTTCTCTGCGGAACGTCCAGATCTGGTACATGGAACGTGCACTGTCTCCACTCCCTTAGGGTACACGGAGGAGTAGTCCCGGTTGACCACTCCAGCTGGCAGTAGCACCGAGAGGCGAGGGTTATATTCCTCGTGTCACCTATATTCATATTCAGATATATTTATACGAGTGAGTGACTGGCCTTATTAAAGATAATGAACCGGGTAAATGTATGAAAGCATGATGATGTGTTATGATTCTATGTGTGTTTGTGCTCTTGCATCTCCATATATATGTGTATGGTTAGCTAACGGTTTTATACCGTGTTGTAGATTCTTTGCAGGTTAGGAGAGCTGCAGAGTGATCCAGAGGGGTGATCCGCTGAGGGTTCAGTACACTGGGATTATTATCGTGGGATGTGGGATATTTGATGTACGGATTTATGTTTCTTTTGTACTCAACGGTACTTATGTACTACCTTTTGAGATTTATATATCAGTTTTATGTTTTGTATTTAATCTATCGGTGCCTTGTTGTAAGATTCAGTGAACTTGTTGTCAGGCTAGGAACAGGATCCATTGTGAGATCCTAGCCCAGTAGCACATCGAGTCCTACGGATTTGGGGTGTTACAGGTGTAAGAGCTTTAGCCTTTGGAGCCACTTTTGGCCTTAGCCGCCCCTGCGTGTGAGTGAGGCCGCCCCTGCGGCTCGTCCGTGTTTCCGCCCCTGCGGCCAGGAAGCCCGCCCCTCCGGTTTCCGGCGGCTGCAGCCGGTTTTGTTGACTCTCTTGACCCGTGCTTTACCTTTTACTTCTTTCTTTCCCTTGGCTGATCAAGGGTTTCATCTTCACTTCTCTTCCTCTGTGTTCACGTCCTCCTTGCTTCTCCTTCTCCCTCCTTGGTCTTGTGTTGTTTTCTCTTGAAGTTTGAAAGAGTTTTGATGTGAGTTTGATGATGTTGATGATGGATGTTGTTGTTGCTGAGCTTGGAAGCCAGCTGTGTGTGTGTTGATCTTCCTGGCAGCCTAGGACCACAAGTGTGGTATGTGATCTTGCTTCTCTTCTCTTCTTCCTTCCTTGTTTCCACCTTCCTTACCTTAGGATTAGATGATTGAGTATAGATTGATGTTGGTTTATGTATGTATATATATATATATATGTGTAACTTTGGCTGAGAGAAGACGTGAAGTGATCACGTGAAGAGTGGAAGAAGAACTGCGGGATCGTCTTCTGCACTATCGCCGCCCCCGCGGTCCAGCGAAGCGCCCCTGCAGGTACCTTGTCGCCGCACCCGCGGACAGAAGCCACCGCCCCTGCAGAAGCCGTGACGCAGCGCCGCGCCTTGTTTGTGTTGCCTGCGTCCTTTGTCACCGCGCCCGCGGCTGAGTTCCGCCGCGCCTGCGGGTTACCTGCTTCGCCCCTGCGTCCCTTGTGTCACGCAGGTGCGTCTTATCCCGGATCTACCTAGAGTTAGGTAGATCCTTTCCTTCCCTAGTATGAGCGGGTTAGTAGCATGTTACGTACGTGTATGAGGATGTGATATATCTGTATGCCGGTTACGGCTTTGAGGTTTACGAGTTGGAATGTGATCCTTATGGATCTCTTGGGTCTAGGTGTGACCCTATGATGGATATGAGTTTGATATATGTTGTGATGCCTTGTTTAGGCAGTGTTGATCTCCAGAGTTGGAGTTGTTTGGTTTTGAGACTTCGAGGTTGAGGTAAGTCCATAGGACTTACTTAGCTGTCATCTCTATATTGGATGCTGCATGAATGGTGTATGTTTATGCTTGTTAGCATGTGATACTGTTATTACCTACTTATGGTTTAGTACGTGCCCACTATAGAGTCGTGACAACCTAGCCCTGTCATCCCACTAGGAGACTAGGAGGTTCTCTGCGGAACGTCCAGATCTGGTACACGGAACGGGCACTATCTCCACTCCTTTAGGGTACACGGAGGAGTAGTCCCAGTTGACCACTCCAGCTGGCAGTAACACCAAGAGGCGAGGGTTATATTCCTCGTGTCACATATATTCATATGCAGATATATGTATACGATTGAGTGACTGACTTATTAAAGATAATGAACCGGGTAAATGTATGAAAGCATGATGATGTGTTATGTTTCCTTATGTGTGTTTGTGCTCTTGCATCTTTATATATATGTGTATGGTTAGCTAACGGTTTTATACCGTGTTGTAGATCATTTGCAGGTTAGGAGAGCTGCAGAGTGATCCAGAGGGGTGATCCGCTGAGGGCTCCGTACACTGGGATTATTATCGTGGGATTGGGATATTTGATGTACGGATATATGTTTCTTTTGTACTCAGCGGTACTTATGTACTACCTTTTGAGATATATATATCAGTTTTACGTTTTGTATTTAATCTATCGGTGCCTTGTTGTAAGATTCAGTGAACTTGTTGTTAGGCTAGGGTCAGGATCCATTGTGAGATCCTAGCCGAGTAGCACTCCGAGTCCTACGGATTTGGGGTGTTACATGACATGGTTTTTTGTACACAAATCAGGGCACCATTTGAGAATTTAATCATGTGCAAGTGCTCTATCTAGTTTCTCATGAATGTCGTTTGGCCCTTCCCTCTTTTTTCTCCAAGTGAACTCATTTCCAAGATTTTTCAGATCAATGAGGTTACAAGTAGATTTAAAATTAAGGAGCTTGTTGGATTTCGTTAAGATCTCCCAAACCTAAGCAAGGTAAGTTTGAGGAAAGAATGAAGGTAGTAAGGTCAGACCAGAAAAGGTCTTTATCTTTGTCTTGGAGAGGAGCGTATGCAAAAATAATACACATTTTATTGTTAGATTTTGTCCAAAGGAATTCGATTGAAATGAAGCGGTTTTTGGTACAAATTATGTTAATACTCTCGGATTTGAGTAGGTAAGATTTCCAAGAGAGATACCTCTCGATCTTCCTTTAGCAGGGCTAAACGAGATATTTTCAAAACCCGTCATTTTTTCAAAGATTTTCTTTGGTTTGTTTTCCGTTTTAGTTTCCACAAGTGCCATTATTTTGATATTATGGATTTTATAAGAGCTTTGAGGCTTGGTCAAAGGTTCTTTAGGCCAAGACTTCTAACATTCCAGAGGCTTATATTCATTTATACCTGTTGTGAAAACGTAATCACTTCGAATTTTGGAAGAAAGAATTATTTCTAGTGTTTGGGTTCCATTGTTTGTTGTTATGTTTGTATAAAAAGGTATGTTTTGAGCAAAGTTGAAAGAAAATTAACCATGCATGCTACTTTATTGTATATAGGTTTTGCATGAGAATGCTACTTTATTTTATATAGGTTTTGTACGAGAACTGTTGAGTGAGAGGTTTGGATTCTTATGTCACCATTAGGATCGATCTTGAAATAAAATTTTAAAAGATATAGTTTTTTTTATAAAAAAAAGCATTTGTTAGCTCGTTTGTCCTTAGATTGTTGATATTGCATTTTTTTTACTCGATTAAAATGAAAGAGAATAAAAATTTTAGAAGACGTAAGGAATACAACCTCTAGTTGATTGTTAGTGTAGATATATTAGGGAAGATAGTTAAGTTGTTAAGCTCAAAACAAATTAATTTTATGCTTGAGTAATTTGAATGACACCAAAGCCAAAACAACATCATGACTTTGAGTTTAATAAATTAAAGTAGAGTCTTGTCATTATAATATATGTTTCCTAGATTTGAAAATATTGAGAATTTTTTATTACCATAGATATTGTGAAGGGTTGAATATTCAAAAAGGGTAGAAGACCAAAAGTTGTTGAGCAAATAAGCAAATGTTTGTACGAGACATTGTGTTGTAAACTTCCCATTAAGTTAAGGTTTGTGCTCTTAAGCATGAATCAAGTTTGTCTTTTGGGCAAAGGCATGAATCAAGTTTTTTTGTTAAAAGGAGAAGCCAAAAAAAAAGAGGCTCAACGCCTTTGCGTAAGAAGGAACAAGAATAAAAAAGAAAAGAAAAATTAGTATATCTACAAGTAGAGAGAAATGGAAAAGAAGAAGAAAGGAGAGTGTGTTGGCCTAGAGAGAAGGATGTAGGGGCGAACTCCCGTCTCCACCACCACCCGGCCATCGACATTCATCTCTAATTTTGAAAGTGATAAGGATAACCGGAATGTAAACTTCTTTTTGATAGCACAAACATACTTAATTAATTTTTAATGCATTTTCGATCACAAGATAAGTGATTGGGGGGTTAGGCTTAGTACAATAGGGCTTTGAACATCTATGGTTTTGAAGAATGGAAGATAAGCCTTAAGGTTTTTTGAGGACTTGTGTAATATGGACTCCAACTACGCACCTCATACGCGTAGTTGAAAATCACTCAACTACGCACATGAAATGCGTAGTTATGATAATAAATAAAAAAAATTGTATTTATTTTTTAAAGAAACTAAGAATTCAGTACATTAAATAGATATAAAATTACATGCATAATCTTTATCATTTTTTAAAGTATATACATTTTATAAAACAATCACATCGTTTGCATATATTACACAAAAAAATAGTAACACGGTTAAAATATTATACATGCACAAGAATGATGTGGACAATGACAAGATCTAGCCTTGAAATTGAATATTTTTTATTCCCCACCTTTCGTACGTATTAATCACTTGACTCACGACCTCACACCACGTGCTTAACTCAGCTTTGCACCTTCCATGTGACAAACTTTCAAATTTAAATTCTGGACGCAATATTAAAATTATTAGTCGTATCCCCATCGATCTACAATGTCCAGTATCAAATTTTGTTTGATTGTATCATTGTACATACGATTACAAAAAAGAAAATAATTCAATCTTGCTTGAAAAGGATATGCAGGATTTTAAATATTGAGTAAATATATAAAAATACATAAATCTTATGTATCTGGAGTATGTTTATTATATGAACAACACGAGGAACATGAGGGTGCATATCAGTGAACCACACACAATCATATAAGCTTTTGTTCTAAAACAAAGTAACATATAGACTTATATGATAGTCTCGCTAATCCGTATAAAGACACGGGGTTCTTTTCTATAACTAATTGACCATAAAAAAACTAATCATAAACTTATTTAGTATTTAGTAGTCTTTCCAAATAATATATTACCGATAAATTAATAACTTACCTCTCAGCTTTATTATTTTAAATATATCATCATTACCGATAAATTTACAACATAAAATATTTTCCTCGTGATTGTAATTATTCAATATTTTCCTGTTGATATAAATCTGAAAATTCCGCTATTGATCAGAAATCCTTTATGGCAACATACCTATGAGGCTAGACAGTCTTGATGACCTCTTTACGGTTCGGTCTGCTTATCATTTATTACGATCGTTTAAGTCTTCTGAGCAGTCGGCTTCTTCTTCTTCTGGCACTGTGAGTAACGGCCACCTTTGGAAGTCTTTGTGGAAGTGTAAGGTGGCTCCTCGGGTCAAGGAGTTTGCCTGGCGGGTTTGTACTAACTCCTTCCCTTGTTTGGCTAAGTTGGCTGCTCGACGGGTAGTGGATGAACCGTGGTGTTATAGATGTGGTCAATTTGAGACGGGTTTCCACGTCATTGCCTTGTGTCCCGTGATCCGTCAAATCTGAAACGGGTTTCCGGCTCTTGTGTCTCCTCTCAAGTATGTTGATTCGGCGATGGACTGGTTTAGATCATTGCTTATTCTTCCTATGATTGACCGTCAGCAGTGGATGGTTTTGGTTTGGGTGATATGGAAGGCTCGGAATGCATGGGCTTTTGAAGGTAAAATCATTTCCCATTCTGATATTGTGTAGGAGGCTTTGGATCTCCTCTCTCAGTTTGCCACGGATACTTCAACGAGTGTGATTTGGCCCTTTCCTCAGAATGAAGCTGGTAATTTGGTTTGTCGTTGGTGTCGCCCGGTGGCTGGAATGGTTAAGCTTAATACGGATGCGTCAATTAATTTGGAGGGTGAGACCTCGGTGGGCTTTGTAGCGCGTAATTGCGCTGGCGTGACTTTGATGCTGGTGCAAAACCTCTGCGGGGAAAATGGAATGTTAAGGAAATTGAAGGTGAAGCTCTGTCCTGGGCGCTTGAATGTGCTTCTGCTAGGGGCTGGCGAAGGGTAGAGTGTGAGTCGGACTCGGAGGGGGTCATCTCCCTGGTTAAGTCGCGCTCCCTTCCCCGGGGGTGTTGGGGTCTATTGTTGCTAATCTCCGGGTGATTGCCACTGATTTTGATGTTTGTTTGTGGTCTTTTACGAAGCGCGATGGGAATGGTGTTGCTAACTGGTTAGCTTGTTCTCATCCTCGGGTTACTGCCTTTTATGATGTTAATCAGCCCCTCCCTTTGGGTTTATGTAATGTACTGTATGTTGATGATGGTAATGGTTAAGGTGTGACTGTTTTCTTAAAAAAAAAAGTAACGACCATGTTACATAACTAACTAGCCAATTAAAAAAAATCTACATCTCGACTCTTTTTTCTTTTCTTATTTGTTTTTTATCACTTCATAGTTTGATAAATTGTCATTTTATAGCAAGTCTAATATCACAACGACAATAACTAAACTGTATTGTTGATCGATTGATCCATTTAGAAAACTGGAACTCAACGTTAATTTTTCTAACCGCTTTCCATTTAAAAAAAATATATATATCACAACGACGAGAACTGCAACCACTATGCGTTAAAAGTCGGTTTAATTGTGACTTGTGAGCGCCATGCATGGGACGTGTTGGTTAAATTGAGGGTTTTTTTAATTGATTTAAGTTTTATTTTTATATATAGATTTATAATAGAGTTTTACTGGTTGTAGATTATGGAAGTTTTGATTAAAAATTTAGTAAAAAGATTCATAGATAGATTTTTATGATAATTTTAAAAAGATAAATATAAAAGTTACAAATAAATGTAAATTTAATTTTAAAGGGGTATATTTGTCCAAAAAAATTTTATAAGCGTTTAAAAAATCTCTTATAAACTATTATTAAAAAATTTCATAAATTTTTTCGGAATAATCAAGGAAATCTAATTGATAAATTACCGAAAATCACCCGTTAAATAAAGTCATTTGTAACTAACTATCCGTTGTTTCAAAAATTACCGAAAAACGTTAAAGGATCACACTTTCTAAATATTTATTTTGAAATTTTTTTAAATGAAAAAAAATACAATATAATTATTTTAAAAAAATTCTTGAGTGTTTCATTTAGAAGTTTTAGATTAAAAATTCGAAGGAAGCAAAAAGTTGTGGTATCACGTATATAATATGTCATCAATTCATCATTTTTTTAGTGGATATCAATCTCATACACAATCTCGATATCAATATCGATACAAATATTTAATATATTAATGTCTACGACATAGTCACCAAACACTCGTCGGGATTCGCCTTTGGTGAAGGCAATCCTTGACGCTAGAGATGAGATGGTTGCCTTCACTGACCATATGGCATCGCCAGTGGATATTTTTTTAGTCATGTTGCTAGGGGGAGAGATTCCGAGTGGCCTAGGCTTATGAGAAACTCAGACTACACGGTAAGGAGGTGGACTAGTATAGAGTTGTTTGGGACTCGGGCAATGCGCCCAAGCATTGCTTTATCTTACAGGTGACGATCATTGGCCGGTTATCTACCAGGGATAGGCTACACTTTCTGGATATTGATACTACTTGCAGTTGGTGCACTAGTGAGAGTGAGTCACATGACCATTTGATATTTGGATGCACATATGCACGAGAGGTTTGGAGGCAGGTTAGTACGAACTTTGGGATTCCTGGATATATCACCACTAGATCAGAGGTATTACATTGGTTGACTCACACCGTACAGGGCAGGAGTTGGACGAGCAGATCCAAGATCTATGCGTTTTTTGCAACGGTCTACTACCTTTGGTTTTCTAGGAATGCCTTGGTGTTTGACCAAAACAAGATTCTGATAGATACCCTTGTAAAACTGATTGAGACTCATGTCTACACACTACTGCATGAGGCATTTCCCTTCGCAGTTAAAGTTAGGGAGAGGATTGAACCTTAGTTATGGGTTTTCTTTTACAAGCTATGATATTACTCTTCTCATATATGTATGTACCGGGCTTGGTCTTAGGTTGCTTATGGCTTTGCCGAAGGTGAACTGGTCATTGACCCGTGATTTAGGCACCTAATTGGCTTGTGAGTGTCCTTGTCTGCTGATGGATTTGCCGAAGGTGGACAAGCCTCACGAGTTTTGCCAGTTTTGGATGCACTTTCATGATTATTGTTATTAGGTAGTCATTTTGTTCAGGAGGATTGCATGCCTCTCTGGAATACTATGTGTGAGTTTTTTGGGCCACCGACTACATGTCACTGTCATGTACATATACTTCGTTCTGTTCGTATAACTGGGTTTAAGTTTTTAACAGACTCGATTATTCTATTTCTTTTTTTTCTATGAATTTACCTCTTTAAAAAAAATGTTCACGTTCAAATGGGAAAAAATCTTCATGTTGACTATGGAAGCAATTATAGAAGAAAATATTCCATAAGAGTAAGTGGTACGTTCAACATACATGTTTTTGTCGAATATCAATATCAAGATTCACTGCAGCTAATCTACGTAATTGGTTTTAATGAATCCATCGGAAAAAATATCATAATTAAGATTATGAATAATGAATATAATCAATAATGTAACAAACACAATATGTTGCTTGCTAAACTTCATTCATGGAACGTTATCCACTTCTGCGTCTTTTGCACCTCTCGGCAAGAAACTGAGGATCATATATGGATTGCATCCCCATTCACAAACCTTATCCTCAACATCGTCCTTAGATGACTCCACATTTCGTAGAGACTCAACAGTCTTAAAGAATGGCTTTGCGCCTTTGCTGGTTTATTTCAGCTGACGAGCAAGAAGACAGTGCTTCACTGCATTCGTTTTGTTATGCTAATTTATATTTGGGCCTGATCACTTGATCAATGAATTAATTAAAGTTAATGGAAGCAAGTCCAATAATACATTAGTAGTGGAGATTTCTAGAGAGACGGAGAAATGAAAAGAAATGGCAAGAAAAGTTAAGGAAGGAATGATTGGCATAATTGATGCTAATTAGTCTAGAAACTTTGATTAATAAATCTACCTAGTTTACAGTTAATGTCGGTGGAGTGATAGGTATGAGGACCGCCATTCTTCATGTATAAATAGGTATGCTGCATTAAAGGTGTAATGTAAGAGAGTTCGATCAAAAGGTTACGCACAAGTGAGGTTATGATTACGAGTGTGATTAAGGAACAACAATTATCCGTTTATATATACTTGGTGTGAGTCGGGAATGCGCGGATTTTCCCAACAACTGTTATTAGTGCCGAGGTTACGGTGGTGGTGATTTAGTAAACTTTGTTGCTTGAAGAATCTCGTGTCGACGTGACGGCGTCCGAGGCGATGAAGGCGTCTAAGATTCCACTCTTTGATGGGAAGATCAACTCGTTTAGTGGTCATGTACGATTCAAGACTTCTTGGTACAACAAGGTCTTGACCAAGTTTTGGAGGAGGAGAAGCCTGGATCGATGAGCGAAAAGAAGTGGCGAAGTATCCTGAAGAATGCGGTAAATACAATTCGGTTGGCGATGGCTCCTAAGATTACGGTGTGTTGAAAGAGACCACACCGAAAGCGTTGTGGTACAAGCTCGAGAGCATCTAAGCGTCGAAGTCGTTGACCAACCGGTTGTTCTTGAAGATGGAGCTTTACTCTCTCAAGATGGAGGAAGGAGCTAATCTAAACAACCACATTAACTCGTCCAATTATTATACGCATATGACTCGATTGGAGAAGAGGAGCAAGCGTCGTTGTTGCTAACATCATTGCCGAAGTCATACAAGTCATTGGAGAAAACGTTACTTGTAGGAAGGAAGTCTCTCACGCTAGTAGGGCTGTGCAACCGGTCCAGACCGGACCGGACCGGACCGGAATTTTTAAAAATCTGGACCGGGGACAGGACCGTTACGGTCCGGTCCGGACCGGATTCGGACCGGTTCAGACCGGAATTAAATAAAATAAATTAAAATAAATATATTTTTACAAAAACTAAAAAAAAATATTTAAAAATATATATAATTTTTATTAATATTAACATAATATATATGATTTTTTAAAAATATATAAATTAAAATTAATAAAATAATAAAAATAAATAAATTTCGGTCCAAACCGGTCTTTTCCGGTCCGGACCGGGACCGGAATTTCCAAAATCCTTGGACCGGGGACCGGACCGGAATTGGACTGGGACCGGACCCGACCGGAAAAAACCGGTCCGGTCCGGTTTTCCGGTCCGGTTCATATTTGCACAGCCCTACACGCTAGATGAGGTGACCGCTTCTTTGCGGAAGAGTGAGAGAATGATGTTAATGACAAAGGCGAGGATCGCATACTAGTTGCGGGGAGCAAGAACGAGGGAGGAGTCGATGGAGGAGGCATAATGACCCGAAATGGAGATTGAGTTCGCGACCACGGCGAGATTTGAGTGAGATATAGTACTACTACTGCAGAGAGAAGGGTCACATGCAAGCCCGGTGTCCTCATATGAGGGAGGACTTGAAGATGTTGAGAGAAATGTCGCCGAGAAAGAAGAGAGGGGACTCCCATACAATTGTGGTTAGTGAAGTAAGTTATGGAGATGTTTATTTGACAACAGGTGAGAAGACCACCAAGTCAGAGTGGGTGATGGACAATGCCGCCTCAATGCATGTATGTTGAGACCAAGCAATTTTTGACACCTTGAAAGTTGGTGGAGAGTTTGGCAACTTCAACTCCGTCGGTGGTGAAAAGTTGAAAGTCGAAGGTACCGTAAGCGTGACGATGAGGCTTCACAATAGTACTAGTCACATTGTGCACAATGTGAGGTATGTTCTATCGGCGAGTGTGAACGTTATCTCGTAGGGAACGATGACAATGGAGGGATACAAGTTCATCGACACAAAGAGATGGTGTAAGGTGTTCAAGGGGATGCGCTTGGTGATGCGAGGCCGCAAGGACAAGAAAAAAAATTGCTTCCTAGATGGAAGAACGATGTAAGAAAGAGGTGGTGACATCGAAACTAAGAAACGAATGAAGGTGATATTTTTTAATACGGTGAAGATGTTTGGAAAGATAAATTAAGGAGAGAATTGTTAGGTTAAATTATATTTGGACTTGATCATTTGATAATGACTTAATTGAAGGTATGGAATAAGCCCATTATGATTTCTAGAGATATTGAGAAATGAAAATAAAGGGCAAGAAAAGTCAAAAAAGAAAAAAGAAAAAAGAATGATTAACATAATTAATGCTAGATTAGTCTAGACAATTTTATCAAATTATATACCTAGTTTATAGTTAATGTCGGTGGAGTGATAGGTATTAGGACCGCTATTCTTCATGTATAAATAGCCAGTAGTATGTTATAGTAAAAATGTAATATAAGAGTGAGAGTTCGATCAAAAGGCTATAGACAACGAAGGTTGTAATTATCAGTGTGAGTGTGCAATAACAATTATCCTTTGAATAACTCGGTCTGAGTTGGAAACGCATGGATTTTCCCAACATATTTATCAAACATAAAAGATTAGAATTGAAGCATTTTTGTAAGGCAAGATGTATGAATGTGCACATCATATCATCCTCTAGGTTAAACAATTTTCCTCCATTAACTTGAAAAGACAATAGTAACGATACAGGTACATGGGCTAGATGCTAGCTATCACTTTTGTATAGGAATTTTCCAACTCGGCCTCTTCAAGTACAATTGAGATCTCTTGTATCATCTTATACAAGTGATACATGTATCTCTGTGCTGTGATTGGTTGAAGCTAAATAATTAAGAATTAAAGTTTTACTGCTTTACAATAAAAATAATAAACTATATGAATTATAACAATCACGCGAAAGGAATACAAGGATACACATAAAAAGGGATACAGAAGATCTTGACTGCTTCACGTAGGCCTCCGACAATGTCCTTTTCTTTTTTCTATATAATACTTACCATTTTAAAAAATACGCACATAATACGTTGATATGCAATCAACCAACAACAACAAAAAAATGTTAATATGTATTGAATATCATGCGTCCCAAAGTTGGTTGGGATTAAGGGGATGAGTTTTCGTATAAGGAGTCAAGAAAGCGGCTTCGTCGACGATCTGAAACAGAAATTTATTATCCGGTAAACAAGTTTGGGGTTTCAATTTTGTTAATACTTATACATTAAGTATTATCTTTACTATATATTTTATCGTTATTTCTATGTTAGATCATCGTTTTCTGTAGTTGAAGTCTTCAATAAATGTAATGAATTTTTTTTGTTAATGAGAAGTATTAAATATTTTTTCCTAACATAATAACAGATATTTATATTGAATATCACACTTGAAAATGTTGATAAATATGATTTTAATTTGAATAAATAATTTCTCATTCTAAATTATTAGAAGAAGTTTGTGCTGGAATACATATTTTAATAATTTCAAAATTGGATATATTTCTCACGCCTCCTAGAGTTTGGGAAATTTAATTTAATTTTTCCTAGAATTATGGGGGGGAAAAGGGAAGGAAAAAAAAACAAGGGTGACCCCACGTCAGATTTCTTTTGTCTCGCGCGAAGCCGAAGAAGAAACACTAAAAACACAGTCACAACCGAAAACGATTTTACTCGAAAAAATTCTCCCAAATGTTTTGCAGTGCCCACCAATCCGCCCAGACGTTTCTCTTTTTATCTTCCGAATCGAGATTAAGCCCTAAATTCCTCCAATTTCCGGCGTCTTTGCCATTGTGAGAGAAGCAGAAATCGTCGTTGTCGCCGGTGGTTAAGGTCGATGAGAGAGTGATATTGGTAAGGCACGGCCAGAGAACGTGGAATGCCGAGGGGCGAATCCAAGGCAACTCCAAATTCTCAGTTCTCACTTCTAAAGGGGAGGCTCAAGCCGAGACTTCGAGACAGATGCTCATTGATGATCGCTTTGATATCTGCTTCTCTAGGTTACTTCATGTTCTCTTCAATCTCAAGTCATTATACTCTTATTCAATTTCATATGCATGAATTGAGAAATTAATTTTGTTATATTCCACTTAATCGATTGAAGCGAACGACTGAGATAATATGAAACAGTCGCAAGGAATCAATACTCACATATTATGGCATGAGGGAGATTGATCTATATTCATTGCAAGTAATGTCATGTTTTTTCAATTTGGAACATTGTATCATAAGCACATAGTATAATAATTAGTAGTTGATTCGCTTGACAGATGGTTGTAGGGGCTTCTAAAACATGAGGAAATAGAAAAGTTTGGTGATGTGTATCATCAATGGCCGAAAGATGCTTCAAACTTCTTGATAGATGGTCATTATCCGGATATGGGGCTCTGGGATCGTGCTAGAAACTATCGGGTTAGGAACTTAGCTCATCACAACAAGTTTGTGCTTGTTGCTCATAATGCTGTAAACCAGGCCTTCATTGCATCTGCAATTGGTACATCTCTTAATCCTTGATAGTATTATGCTCGAGTTGTAGTGATTTTGATCTTGTATCCCTATTTCGATGCTTGTTATTGTTGTTCAGGCTTGGGAACTAATTATTTCAGAATACTACTTCAAAGCAACTGTGGTGTGAGTGTTTTGAATTTCACCCCCATGTTCTACTGGGCGGATCTCCACATATATGCCTTAATCGTTTAAATCAGGTAATATACAGCAAACTGATTATATTAACTAGTTTTCTCATTTTTGAATAAAATGTAATACTATTAGTTGCATACTTACAGTAATCTAGTCTCGACACTTCTCCATTGTATGTTGTTGAATTGAACAAAGGAATGTCGTCTGGGAATGGGCCTATATAAGGATTTAAATCTTGGACAATTTATTTGTAAAAATGTATGTATAGAATTCTATCATTTTCTGATTTTAATATTTATGCTTTGTGGTAGAGAATCATCTCAATGTTGTGTCCAATGTTTCTACAAGAGATAGTTATTTGTCTTGCAATTAAGAACTTCCTAACTATGTTTTTATGCTCTCACTATTACTATTTCCTTACTTGAAGATCATTCCCAAGAAATCACAGTTGAGGATAACTTTTTTTTAATTATGTTGAGGACATTTTCAATTTGGAATGTGCTTGGTTGGATGTTCACTTGTCCATTGTCATATTACAAGATTGCAACTTAGACATCCTGCTTTCTTCCTTTAAGACAAATCTGGAAGGAGGAAATCCGCCTTGGATCTTGATTGCTAGGAAGTTTGAAGTTAGCACTCATGAACATATGTTATAAATCATCCTTGTTTGTCAGGGATCTTTACAGAGTGATACCGAGGTGTGCTAGATATCATCCTATGATTCTCCTTTACATTTTCCTACTTTACCTCTATTTTTAAGTAGAGCTCTACACATGAAGCATGACAGCCTACATTCTTACATAGTAAGCAAAACTAATTCTCTAGTTTGGTAGTGGTGGTTGCTTGATACATTTCTCATCCTATATTCTTGTGTTATATGCTTGTCTCCGTATCATTTTTGCAACACTCTAGTTGTGATTGGTCGAGTTATTTACATTTGAATATAACCTTGTTTATGAAATGTCATTAGGATCTTACACTATAGGTTGTTTTGTATTCTTTGCTAACTTTACTGCAAACTCGTACAAGAGATTAGATCTTACAATTTGCTACAATATCTCAGGCTGGCATACCAAGTTTATATGAACAATCATTGAACGTACTTGGTATATTTTTACAGCCTTGTTATGAAGAGAGATCCGGAGATGTTGCTCGTAGAGGATACAACATATTGGCTAGATTTTTAAAGCATTAATATGAACATTATGATATGACATTGTTTGTGCTACATTAGACTTATTACAGTTTCAAATTCTTTGGAGTATGTCTTTATACAACTCATAAGAAAATAAAATGAAACAAACCTCAAAATAATCACACCAGAAGAAGAGATCGTTAAATTTCCATTTCATTGAAATGTTCCAACCAAACGACCCCTAAAATCACCGTTTCAATGGATCAATGTTCTTGCTTAGCCCTTCCAGCTTTTTTAACCTTAGCTTCTCGCTTTTAGCAACAAACTGTGGATTGATTTCATATTCATTAGTGTCAAATAAATCCTCGATTTTGATTTTCCTAAAAACATAACCTATGTTTTCACCGGTCCAAGACCGGACCTGAAATGAAAACCCATCATTTTTGGGTCTCGAACTGGTTGTGTCAAATGTTATTTAGTTTTTATTAGGCTGTTTTGGGCCTTTATACTTGTTGTTGACTGGACTAAGGGTCTGTTTGACAAAAATGATATTATTTTGGGATTATATTCGACAATTTAACAATTGGATTAAATTTTTGGTTCAAATGATCACAAAAATAATTTGTTTCAAAATGGTCCCCTAATAACCCCAAATATAGGTGATGGTGAACTTAGTCTAAACTTGAATAATTGGTCCATGTGTTAGACCAACGAGGATTTTCCTGTCTAGGTCGGAAAATGAACACGATTGTTGAGTTTGGTACTAATCTTACTTAGGGTTGGGCATGGGACGGGACGGATTAAGGCCATCCCACGTCCCGTCCCGGCCATTATATATGGGACAGGACCTGGACGGGCCTTGAGTTTTTTTACTAAAAACCATCGGGCCCTATCCCTGTTTGGACCGGGACGGGACGTGATGAGACGGGATGGAACGGGACTAATCCCGCATGATCTATATACAAAATTTTTTCGCCTTCTTAGTTTAAAATTAACAATTTACGAAAGCAAATATTCGTTGATATCCTTAAAACGAAAGACATCAAAATAGAATGTCACGACAAGGTTTACAAAACATAATTAACTTGTCAAGTCTAAACATCTAAAATAAAATATAAGAACAAAATTACATAATTATCAGTTCTTACCTGCTAAGAGTTTTGCAACCAACTGTACCTTTTCCCTACTTTTCTCATTAAAGTCTGCAAGAACTCATTTGTACTCCCTCTCGTGTTTCTCATTTTACAATCACAGCCTTTTTACACAATAGAATTTCTTCTTCCATGATTAGGAAAATTACTTAGAAACAAACTCAACTTTGCAAAATTACCCATTTAATGACACAAATTTATGACAATTTTTATAAGTTACAACATTTTATCTACATTACCTTCTTTTGACAATTGAATCCAAGATGCCTCAGCTCTTTATTCACAGTATCAATCCTTGTCCTCAGTAATACAACCTCCTTCCTCCTCACAATCAATCTTTCTAATGTACTTCAATACCTCTCTAATTTCAGCAAGACAATTTAGGGCCCGTTTGGTTTCAACTCCGGAAACGAAAACGGAATGGAAACGTATCTATTCAATATGTGTACCTTGTTCATGAAGTTTTGGGGAATCATTTCTTGTGATTTGAAGTAATTGTAGTAGAAATTGATTAGTTTTGATACCCTATAGGGTAACAAAATGGGGAGAATCAAGTACATTTTGCATGAAACCACATGAAATGATTCTATGAACAAGGTACACATATGAGCTAGATTCATTTACATTCCGTTTCCAGAGTTACAACCAAACGGGGGTTAGTCTCGTCATGAAAGCGTCTGAGTTGAGCAGTGTCCTCCTTCATCATAACTTTCCTCCTCACAATCTCTTCCTCCTTTGCTTGAAAAGTAGACAACACAGACTTATATAGTTCATCCTTTGAAAAAAGTTGATTGAGTTGCAAGTCTTCTATTAGAAGTAGACAATTAAGGCTCACCTAAACATCAAAAGATTCCTTGTTAACCAAGACTTTGTAAGAAAATCATGTGGCTCTTGCTCTCACACATCATAGACCTTAAATGTTAGCCATGTGATCTTGACATGCCATATGTTCTTGTGTTTGAACTCCACTTAGGGTAATTTCGGTCTCAGACTCGAAGATAAGATCCTCTACTCAAGTTAACTGAAGAAAGTTTGTTCTTTTAAGATGATCCTGGCAAATGTGTCAAATAACCCTTACACTAAAGCTTATGAAGAAGTCAAACGGTAAGGTATTGTGACACCACAACTTTTTTGAACTTGCTACTACCCAAATCTTAGAAATCTATTCAAAAATCTAAAAAGAATAAAATTGCGAGATATCCACTTTTAATAATCAAAATGAGAGAATGAAATTTAATGGAGAAAGGAGTAAATTGTTAATGATTTTTGAGAGAAGACCATTAATAAAATTTATTTCAAATAGTGCTAATTAGTAATGTTATCCAAAAGAGAAAATTACACAAAATCACCCTTAATAATTCCTCTTTAGCAATAAACCACCCTTTATAAAAAATTTAGCATAAAACCACCATAATATTTATCTATTTTCACTAAGCCACCCCTTATAAATTAATTTGCATAAAACCATCCTTAGTTTATAAATATTTGCATAAAACCATCCTTAATTTATAAGTATTTGCATTTAACCACCCTATACAATTAAAATTACAACAACTAATTTGAAATTGAAACTTAGACAAGGTAAATTTTTATTATTAATATTAATATCATAATTAGTTTCAATAGTTAGTTAAGTATTAAAATTTATAATAGAAAAATGATTATAAAATAATATAAACAATTACCCGTATATACCAAAAATTAGTTCAAAATCTAAAAATTACTAACTCTATAGAAATTATAGCATACAAAACTAATTCTTATACTGTCTTGACTCTTGACTCGGGCTAAATTGATGACATAATTTCCGGATTTAACATTTAAATTAAAACTTTTAACTTTTTAATTGACCAATAATCATTTTATTATGACCATTTTTCATTTTGAAAAATCCTTTAAAAAAAACAAAAAATTTATCGAAGTTATAGGTTAAATTTTTCCCAAAATAGTTATTGGAAAACGGTAATTAAAAAGTATAAATTTTTGAAAAAAATGTATCACAAAATAATCCGGATGAAGAAAAATATATGTAGATTTTAAGTTTTATTTATTTATTGTTTTTGTTAGTTTATCAAGAGATAGTTTGTGTATGAGTTTGTAATTTTAAATTTTGGATTATTTTTGGTACATGGAAAATAATTATATATTTTTTATTAATATTCCATTATAAATTCTAAGACTTAATTAAACTATTGAACTTAATCAATATATACTACTAAAGTAGAAAACATCTAGAGCTGACGTGGCGCGCTGTGGATCCAGTATATTGAAATGGAGCTCCCACAATTTTTCGCCACAATATCTTTTATTATTAAATCCGTAAATAATTTAATTTTTTTCAATTATTTTTGTTCAGATTTTTAAATTAAGTAAAAATTTAACCCCCTTAATTATTTTTGTAACTATATATTTAAGTTAAAACTAGTTTTAATACCCGTGCCCTGCACGAGTTAGACGATAATTGCGTGTCATAAAAAAATGTTTGATAATTCGAGAATTGTCTTAATTGTTATGTAATACTTGTTATAAGACTGTAATTTTCACATTATGAATGGAAATGAAGCAAGAATCCAAATCCTGCAATAACAATCGGGAAAATATCCTTTGAGATACTCGTATGCCAAATTTAGTATCAATCCTAGAAAGAATTATGATTTATTAAATTAAATGTTAGGGTACATGATGTAAATTAACGAATAGATGACAATGTAAAATTGATGAGGTGACCGTACGACACGGCGTCAAATATCAGTTCATAGGTTGTGTTAGCATATAAGATAGATAAGAAGTCATAAATAAAACATATACTAAAAAAAAAGAAGGATAAAATAAATCATAAAATTTAAATTAATAATATTAAATTATAATATATTCAAGTTTAAATGAAAGAGATTTACTTAATATAAGTAGTATGTCAAAGTTAAAAATTATAATGTCAAATAGTTAGATTTAAATAGTGAATTACCTAACTGTTAATAAGATTAATAGCATATGTCAAGTTATTAAAATAAAAATATTACTAAAAATATTTTTAAAAAAAAGAAAAACTAAAAATAATAATAACTATCAATTAAACTCAATAATACCAACTTTAAAAGTAAATGAAAGTGATGCATACTATCAACGTATTTATAAAAATAATATAACGTTTTTTTCAGAAAGAAATTATAACTCCGGTTTTGATTTGACAACTAATCTCTTACTTGTCATTAAAAAATTTATGGTTATGAGTGTAATGTGGATAAGTTTTTTTAAAATGAAATAATATGTTAAAAGTCATAATTTAAGTAAAATATATTTAGTTTTTATAAAAAACGCAACTTTCTTATATTTTTTTCCGGAGTTCTTTGTTTTAATTGTTTTAATATGTGTAAATGACAAAATAGATTTATTAAAATTATTTTCTTTATATTAAAATTTTTGATATTTTTTTTAAAAAAATAATTTTTTGGGAAAAAAACTTCGATATGTTTTCCATACATTTTTAATATAAAATTTATGAGTTTTTATACAAAATTATTTAAAAATATCTGATATTTTTTCCAAAAAATATTAAAATCGAATTTTTTTTTTAATGTAAAAAAAATTATTCTAAAAAAATGTTTTTTTATTCTTATATTATTTACTTTTTAAATGAAGACATTTTTTTTTAATCCTTTTAAAACGAATTTTAGAAAAGAATTTTTTTTTTAAGTTTTAGGAAATAAAAAATAAATAAATATAAATAAAAAAATATTAAAATCTTTAAAAATTTTAATTAAAACAATGAAATTTATTAATTTTAGAAAGTATAATGTTCAATAGAAAATTAAAATTATAAGTTAACAAAATATTAAGATCTTTAAAATTAGATTGCAAATCTTAACAATTTCGATTTTTAAATAATAATTAATTAAAGGTCAAGTAATAATATGTGAGAATAAAAAAAATTAATTAGTAAAGTATTTAAAATAAATTCGTAAATCAAATAGTTAAATATTTGTTTAATATGGTGGGACCTGAATTAACAAAAAATCGACACGTATAAATTTAATGACGTGGATTCACCAGACTGTGCCACATGTAAATTTGATGACGTGGATTCACAATATTGTGTCACGTGTAAGTTTATGGGCTGTTTTAGTATATAGATAGATAAGATATTGTGCCAGTTAACTGAATTTCGTTTCTAAATAAATAAATCTAAAATCTAATCGTATTTATTTATCGTAGGATTTGTTGGATAAAATCTCACTTTTCCAAGATTTATAGCTTTTTGAAAAAGTTTTGGTTATTATTTAGTTGTTAAAAGTAAATTTAATTAAGATTTTAATTGAGATGGATTAAATTAAGATTTGATTTTAATATTTTGTTAAATAATTTTTTAATGAATAAACTTAATTAATATTTTGGTGAGTTGTGGTTAAATGCTAAAATGACACGTGGCAGTTAGCATTTTTCTACGTGACACGTGGCAAGGATTGCTACTCCTATAATATATATATATATATATATATATATATATATATATATATATATATATATATATATATATATATATATATATATATATATAAGATACAAAACTAGTGTATTACCCGTGCCTTGCACGGTATTTGATAAAAATATTGTTTGTTATTTATTTCTCTAATGGATTATATATAAACTATTTTTTTCATTAGGTAGAGTATATAATAAGCAATACATATTTTTACACTTTACATATAATATGATATAATACATTAATAAAATATCTAACTGTATAATAACTCATTTATATGATTTTTTATCCCCTTATTATATTGGTCCATATGTTAATATTTTTATCTATTATATAATATTATATAATACATTAATAAATATTTTCTAAGGAAAGATCTTTGTTTTGTTGGTTGTTGAAATTTATTAAACGTTTAGATTTCTTATGAGATTCATTTTTTTGGTGGGCTGAAAGATCTTTTTTCAGTAGATATAATATTCTTATCTAAGATTTTGGTGGGTTGTAGTTAAATGCTGAGATGACACGTGGCACTTAGCATTTTTCTGCGTGACACGTGGCAAGGAGTGCTACTCCTATAATATATATATATATATATATATATATATATATATATATATATATATATATATATATATATATATATATATTAGATAAATCTATCAATTTTTAACGCCACAAAATATTTTTTATTAAATCCGTTAATTTTTTTTCACTTAAATATTTTTTAAGTCTCTACAAGTTTAGAAATATATTAGATTTTTATTTTTTTTAATTTTCTATAATTGGTTTTAATTCGAAAATAAAATATTTTTTTATTTTTTTATTTTATAAGTACTTTCCATACTCTTAAATTTTAAAAAAACAGTTTTTTTTAAAAAAAAATTCGGATTAAAATAAATTATATAAATTTAAAATCATAAATAAATAAAATTTTACTATATTTTTAAAATTTTTAGACCCTAAGAATTTTTTTAAATTTAATTTTATATATTTTCTTTTATATCAAAAATAAAAATTAATCTTTTTTAATTTAAAAAATAAAAATTATATAAAAAAGAATTCTATTATAAATTTATTTTATATTTTAAATCCGTTATCTTATTTAACTCTTTAAATTCCAATCTTATCGAGAAAGCTTCAACAAGCTTATAAGAAAATAAATCTTTTTTTAATCCCGAATTATATTTTATCCGTAATTTTATTTATTTTATATTTAAATCCGTCATTTTATTAACTCTTTAATTTGCAACAACAATTTAAATACGATATTTGAATTTAGATTGGATAGAATTAACAATATATGTTTCTTTATTTTGAAAAATATAAAATTCGTAGAAAGATATTTTTTTTTATTATTATTTTATTAAATCAGCTAACTATTATTTTTCAAAATTTTTATATTTAATTTTAAAAAAATTCTTTATTGAATTGTATTGGTTGATATTTTGTTTCGGATTTCTATATAAACTAAACTTCAAACTAGGGTTTACATATCATATTGGAGATCATATTCAGTACCAAAAGTAGTTTAATTAAATAACTCGTGATATTTTTTATTATTATTATTTTATTGAATCTGCTAACTATTATTTTTCAAAAATTTTATATTTAATTTAAAAAAATTCTTTATTGAATTGTATTGGTTGATATTTTGTTTCGGATTTCTATATAAACTAAACTTCAAACTAGGGTTTACATATCATATTGGAGATCATATTCAGTACCAAAAGTAGTTTAATTAAATAACTCGTGAAAATAATTTTTTAATTATATTTATAGATTTTAAAATCTAGAAAAATAAATTTAAAACTAATTATGTACTCTTACTTACTTAAAAAATAATATAATGAATTTTTAGTTATTTATGAAATAGTTTTTAAGTTATTTGTCTATATTGTTTTCATTTAATTCAAACATAAATGAAAATTTAATTTAATATATTTTTTATTTAAAATTCAAAAAAATAGCTTTAAATTTATATTTCTATATTTTTATATTAAGTTTATAAAAAATTCTTATATACCATTAATTAGTTTTGTATAAATTACTTAGTAAAAAATATTAAAATGGTTATAATTAGTTTTAAAATAATTTTTTTATAATTTATAATTTTATTCTTGAATATATAATGAAATATATTAAGAAAGGTTATAATGAAGAAACAAATTACGATGACGGTACCAATAAAAACGTGTTTTTTAAACGTACCGGTGAAAATTGTTATTTGACACCGTAACTACGCACTTGGGTGCGTTCGTAGTTAATATTTAAAATAAAAAAAATTTTTTTTTTGCTTACTACGACTACGCACCCCAAGTGCGTAGTTCAATTTTTTCAATTTTTTTTATTTTTTCTCCGACTCCAACTACGCACGCCATAAGCGTAGCTAGAAACCCGTGCGCGAAGTGCGTAGTTACGGTGACAAATAGTGATTTTCACCGGTACGTCTAATAATCCCCAATAAAAACCTTAAAAACTTGTGGATACCAGAGAAAAAGTTCTAACTTCAAGATGCCGAGAGAAAAAATCATTTAAAAATATACATTCATTTTATATCCTTTATATTATATTAGTTTATTACAATACCTTTAAAAGGCATAGTAAAAAATATTGAAGAAATAATTTCTAATATTTTCACAATACTATATAAGATAAACTAAAAATAATTTTAAATAGTATAACGTTTATCATATTAATCATTTAGTCTAATCATTTAATATATTTAAATTAATTTCCTCAATCTTATTGGATAAATATGTGATTATTATGTACATTACAATTTACAAATAAAATATATTTTTTAATAAAATACTTGTGCGAGAACTAAACTAGTTATAATATAATATTAATAATGAAAATTTACCTTATTTATGCTTCAATTTTAAACTATTTGATGTAGCTATTATGGGTGGTTAATTGCAAACATTTAAAAATTAAGGATGGTTTTGTGTCAAAAAGTTTATAAGAGGTGATTTGTTGCAAATAGATGAATATTAAGGGTGATTTTATGCTAAAAATTTTATAATGGATAGTTTGTTGCTAATGAGTGATTATTAAGGGTGATTTTGTGTAGTTTCTTTTGATCAAAACTATCAGGCTACCAAAAAAAAGTTATTTTACGAAACAGTCCCGAATCATGTCAATCATATTGGGTCTGAGAGTTTGAATTTAAAAGTTGTATGATATTTTCTTCTCGAAAATTAAATACTCATGAATTGTGTCACGTTGTGACTTTCTAGTTTCTAACATACTGAGCTTTGGAGTTCTGACATCCTCCCAGTTTGAATGTCGGGCTCATGTCTCCTCTAACTTCTGTCCTAAAATAAAAGCCTTTAAAACAAGCCAGTATTTAAGACACTAACAAATTACCGAAAATAATGTATGTCACATAACTTTGATCAAATTATATAACTTTTCTTCTTTATTCTATCCAAATTTGATTTAATAACTTTTCTTATTTATCTTATCTAAATTTGAACATAAACTTACTAAAGGTCCTATAAGAGCACTTCATATATCACTACCTTTGAATAACTTTATTTTAACAAGTTGCCAAAAGGGCTTCAATAGTGTCAATTGGCATGGGAGCCAACAAGAATTATGTAAAGTTTTTTACGCACTTTTCCCTCGATCTTTCTCTCCCTTTAGGAACAATGCAACCAACAAGAATCATTGCAGAAGCCAAAAGCCAAGAAAGGTGCAAAAGAGAGAATTTGCCCTTCACCTATCCTTCCTTTTTGACTAATTGCCTACCTTTGGTCCTAATTTTCACTAAAACTATGTCCTCTCATTGCACATATTCTCAATTAGCTCTACCTTTCTCCCATTTATCTAGTAACCTTAAAACCCAAAAAATTGTTAAAAGTAACATCCTTGGGGCCAACCTGCAAAATTGGATGATAAAATCATACAAAGTTACCTTGTTCAGCCGTCGTGGGAGAAAACTATTGGATTGATCATAACAGAGCTTTTCTTTATGATCAAGACGTAGTTCCCATTTATCTAGTAAAGTTCTAGCTGATATTGTACATTTTTAGCATCATAAGCTATGCATTTGGCTCAACAAAGGGTGAGGAATCAGTACCTCGGTATATCGGAAAAAGACTGATGTGGAAGAGATCTTACATTGCTAGAAAAGAGCAAACTCAACATGATCACTACTTTCGCATTCAAGTGAAATGTCATTCCCTTCATTCCCTTTCTTGTTGGGCTTGTCCGGACCAAGATTACAACACTTGGGGCGCTCTGGAGGGACTGCACACCTTATCAGTGCCCAGTTTAAGCCCTCAAAGAAATGATGATGCTTGATTTCAGCAGCACCTTTCACAAACCCTAGTCGATTCTCGGGCTCCTTTATAAGCAAACCTCTGATTAAATCTCTTGCATAGAAGCTGACAATAGGGCTGTCCGGAAATTTGAGCGGCTTTGACATAACATTGGCCACTGTCTCCTCATTATTCAAACCCCTAAATGGGGTTTTCCCGTATAACAGCTCGTACAAGAATATTCCGAGTGTCCACCAGTCAACAGCACTCCCATGCCCATCTCCTTTGATAATTTCAGGAGCCAAGTATTCATGGGTCCCAACAAAGGAATTAGACCGAGCATCAGTTGGCTCCACTACAAGCTGAGGAAAAGAAGTGACTGTGGAAATGTCATCGGATTTTAGCTTTTGGGTTTTGGAGGCTACAGTTAGAAGCCTTGGTGTGAAACATGAGCCTTGCCAGGATGGCTGGAGACAAAATGGATCAATGCAGCTAGATTCTGTGCATGTATTCTTCTTTCGAGGATCTAGGTTTGGTGAAGTGGATCTGAGCACTGTTGGGTTGACGGAACATTTAAGTGACAGGTCAAAATCAGAAAGCATGATGTGACCATCTTCTCGAACTAGAATATTTTCTGGTTTCAAATCTCGGTATACAACTCCTAGCATGTGAAGGTATTCCAATGCCAAGAGAACTTCAGCCACATAAAACCTGAGCACATAACACCATCAATGAGATAACGTATTCTATACAATTCTATGCGTCACTTTAACGAAGTATTATAATGCTAAGTCATGTTCATTCAATTTTTCTGTATAAAAAGTAGGGAGAATGATTTTACTAATCAAGTTGTAAAGGTGTGAGGTTTAATCTACTTCGTCACAAAAAAATAGCAGTAACAAAACTGAAACAGCATCATTGTTAGGATTCTTAGGAAAAGATGCATTTATAGCCAGGACAAAAGGAAGAAATGCTATCAACCTAAAGGTTGCAGACCACAATGAACATCTATCTAAAGGTAGAGGCAAGACTTGTAAATGATTAGGAACAATTTGAGTGTATTCTTTTACCGTGCTGCTTGCTCAGAGAAAGTCCTTGTTGACTGTTTCTGCCGAACAACATGAAGATCTCCACCAGGGCAAAACTCCATAACCAAGCATGAAAGTTTATCTGTAGAGAAATGAGAATACAAAGTAGGAAGGAAAGGATGATCCAAGATCTGCAATATCTCTCTTTCAGTTTGAGCCCTAGACAGTTTTTTCCTCCGCGCCAAAAATTCATTGTCCATGACTTTCAAAGCAAATAGGCAACTTGTACCTAACAGCTGTGCGAGATATACAGTACCAATGTCTCCAGATCCCAGCCTCCTTAGCAGCTTAAAATGCTTCAAACTTAGGTTTTGATGGTGAACAAGCAATTGGCCAATAGCCTCCCATCTCAAATCGTTCGACATGTGAGGCCTGTTGCCAGAGCGACTGGACCCACTAAGACTACTATCTCCACTGATACTAGTAGTACTGCTGCTAAATTCACCGATGCTACTTTTTGAGCTTTGGGATATCTCTCCCTTCTCCTTGGATCTCAATGTCCCATCAGATTTTGCAACATTATTACCAGCTAAATTTAAAGCAGCGGCTTTTGAACTAGCTACTTCACTTGCAGCAGAGTCAACCACTCCAGAACTGACCTCAGAGGTCGCGTTTTCAACAGGTGTTTTCCCACAATCATTGGCCCCAGCCTGGCAGACAGACTCGCCACCAGTACTATAGCATGACTTACCATCCATGTTTCCCACGGATGGGCTGGAAGAAGATGAAGAAGCCAAAGCGGACTTAACCTTCTCCTTCCTCGTGAGAAAGTTTTTGTTTAACACAGCTAGCTTGATTAGGTGTGGACTGCTACTTGGTGACTTCTTCATCTGATCACCAACACTAGAGCTAGACGAACATGTTGCTGCACACATCTCATCTTTGTGTTCTAAGCTTAGATTTTCACGAATTTTGGCCTTCTCTTGCGGACGCTTGTCCTGCTTGCTTGATTTGATAAATGCTTCAGCTTGATCAGGAACAACATTATCTCCTATTAGTTCCTTTGCAAGAGCATCAACACCCTTTATTCGCCTTATAGCTTTCTGTTTTCTTTTCTGCTCAGTTTCCGCATTTAAAAGTTCTCTACCAGTGTCTGATGGAAGAGGCACAACCTTACTAGGAAGACCAGGCACAACTTTATTAGGAAGAGAATTCTCAGCGACATTTCCTTTGCCTTTGTCCAAAGGCTGGCCAGATTCATTGGCCTCAGTAACCACAGCCCTGTACAAACGTTTCATAGTTCCCGCATCAGAAACCCCAGCTAAGCCTGCTGGTTTTAAAGATCTCCTTTTCATGGCAGCCATTTCTGATGCCTGTGAGATACATAATCCCCGCAATGCCTGCTTCAAATTTGAAGAGTCTGAAATACCAATTCCTGTGGCTTGAGATGTACTGGCCCTCATCGGCCTTTTCATACGATTCTTCCATAAGGTATCTTCTCTAACAGAAGATCTTATCTCAATAGCTTGAAAAAGCCTGTTTATATCATCTCCCACGGAATAAACATGTTTCTGTTTGGATAATCTCTTATCATTCAACTGTGACTCGGTATCTAATCCTTCTCCAACCTCTACAATTTCACAAACGCCGTACTGTCCTTCCATGTTTAATGGAGACGCCACAAGACTGTTGACAGCAATATCTAGAGTGCAGGCAAGACTAACCCATCTCAGACGAAAGACTTTGAAGATACAGAAGATCAAGGATCAGCAGATAAACCGCAGGTGACCGCAATTTCTCTTCAATCATAATGAAATTCAAAATGATTGATGATCTTATGTTTCTTCCACAATAGGTGATTCAAGCATCCAAGCCTGCAAGTACACATATAATATGAAATAAACTTACAGAGTTCAAGGATATTGTTCAGATCAAGAGTATAATTTGATGAGACAAATATACAAGTGTCGTGCAACTGATAAACCCCACCGAAATTTAGTACAGAAAAATCCACTATTAGTTGGGACATAGAACAAATACTTAAAGCATGTACAATAACTTGGTCATTAAAGCCAACATTAATAGTAAAATAAGGATCTAATTTCTTATGAATATCATATAGCTCTCAATAATCCAAATTAAATAACTAATTCTGGTTTTACATGCATCATTTTGTTGAAAAATATAAAGGAAAGAGAATGACATGAACCTTTCAAAATCATAGAAAGAAGAAAATCGCATGGCAAATTCAAAATTATTAATTTCATAGATAGCGAAATTTGAAACCTCTAACAAAGCGCATCAAATTAAACCAACAGTCGTTTTCCAACACATAGCTAGCTCAAAAATCAACCAATTGAACCTCAATTTAGCAAATTCAAAAAAAAATTGCACGAGTCACAAACAAGCTTACCAGATAATAAAAACAAGAGAAGAACGACGAATCCTACACCAAATCGCGTAAAAGCGAAGCAAGAAAGAGAAGAGAGAAGAAGAGACAGAGGTGCTAGGGTTTTGATATTTCCTCTAAATTAAGGGAGACAAGAGGACGAGTGAATGATATTAATCCCTGTGAGCTCTAGGGCTCCGAGGAGAGAGAAAGAGTTGAAACGGAGAATCACGAGAAGGAACACGGTAAGGAGCTTGCTTTACTCCTCTGAAAGATGCTCAAATGGAGGTGGAAAGAGGCGGGACTAAAGCGGAGAATTTGGGTGCAGATTTACACCGACTGTGTCTGTGGTGTACTGTTGTGAGAGAGAAGAGAGAGAAATGGAGGGTTTGGATTTGGGGTTCCCGGCATGTCTGTGACTGTAAGTAATAGGGGGTGGCCCACAATTGCCATTTTCTTTTTCTCTCACAAGAATCATGACTTCTTTTACAACTACACTCTCTCGACAACTGAATTGTTCATCATCATCAACTTCTACCCACTCTCTTTCGTGATTTTCTTTTATCAATGCTAAGTTAGATTATGTGTCATAAACTTTATTTTATGTATAAAAACACATGTAGTATTTTTTACTGTATATATATATATAGATACATTTTTTTTATAAAGGAAATCGGTTCGAAACACTAGACGACACGCCGTTTAGTGATCGAAAGTCCGAAAAAGATCGACAGACCGACTAACCGTCATGAGGAACAACAACAAAAGAAAAAGAAACACAAAAAATACATCAAGAAAACCCGACATCAAAGAAGTCAACGAGGAAAAGTTGAAAGATCCAGTCAAACGGAAACGGTGAACATAAAGTTCGTCTTCGAAGAGAGTACACAGGAATTAAGCTTGGGGAGGTTCCTTATGCAGAGTTGGAGAAAAAAAAATATATTCATTTTTTTTGCGCGTTTAGTTATTTTTACGTTAGTTCATTTTATTTTTGGTATTAATGTTCTTTTTTCTGATTATGATAAAAATATGTGGTTTTTTTTTTTGAAAAAATAGAAAAATGATCGGTTAGTGAATCAAACTGTACACGTACAAAAAATTGAACAAAAGTTTTCCTAACTTGCTCTTTACAAGGAGTCGAATCAACCTTAAATATATGCGCTTATATTTGTGTATTTTAAATGAAAAAACGGTTACCTTATATCACTTTTTCAAGAACCGGTTTAAATGAATCGAATTAATTCATCGGATTTGATACCTTCTCAAATCAACATCGAAATTATCCCAAAATATAGTACATTTCTACAATTAATTACTTTATATATATATTTAAAATACAATAGTTATATTAATTATTTAATTTAAGAAAATTTAAATCATTATTATTTTTGTTCAACGACCCATTGATAAAATATGTTTAAATTATTTATAATAAAAAAATATTAAATTAAAAAATTAGATATAATAAGGATATATTACTAAAGTTAAGTCAAGATGATGTATCTATACCGAGAAAGTGTGCGAAACTATATATGTGGTAAGGTTATTTTATTTAAAAGAACGAAACAATGATTTTGTCGAAAAGTATATAAGTTCCTTCAATTACAATTTAGGGTGTGTTTTTAGTCGTGGATGGGTTTATTTTTGGGTTTAATCTAAATGACGCTATTTGAGGTTATATGTTAGTAATTAATTTAACTGAAAGATTAATTTATCACAAATTATGAAAAGCGCACTTATTTCGGTGTTGTAGCCGCCGCGTAGGTATGGTCTCTTAGAGTATCCACACTAGAAAACACTTAAGATTAATCTTAACACATTTTTTTTTCAATTTCTCTTTCATCCACCTCACCTCAAAAGCACAATCTAAAATTCAACCAATATCAATAAATTTATATGTAAAAATTTATAAATTTTAAAATAAAATAAGTGTATATAAAATGGATGTCTATGGATAGACAAAATTATTTTATAAATTATATATATATTTTATTTAAAAAATATATACATAATAATAATATGTAAGTCATATTTTAACATGAAATACAAATAAAGTACAATGGGTCCTGCAATTAGTGATCTTAGCTTGATCTTGTAGAAGATGAAAATTTCTTGGTTCTAGTAAAAATAAATTTATATTTCCTACGTGGAGGTTAAGAACATCCACAAGATCAACCTATGCGGGTACTCTTAGTGATAACTAGTTTAGTACACGTGTCTTGTACGAGATTTGTAAAATTTAAATTACATTTTTTTAAGGGAAGTGTTGTACATCTCCAAAAAAAAATTGTCTCCATTTTTCTTCCTATAATAGCCCCGTATTTTTTAAATGTTAATAAGAGTAATAAAAGCAAACTCAATCTAAATCTCAATTTCAGTTTAAAATAAATTTAAATCTCAATCTGCCACTATTTTTGTCTCTCTACAGCACCTCTCCACACACCTCTTTCTCTACTATAGACTATCGATGTCACTTTCCTACTATCTTAATACAAAAGGAATGGACTAACCCAAATATATATATATATATATATATATATATATATATATATATATATATATATATATATATATATATATATTAAATGCATAGTGAAAAATTAATAGTAAATATTTTAAAGTTAAAAAACCATCAATCTGATTCTATAATGTCAATAGGAGGACAAGTGAGATCCAAATCTTTTTTCCTAACTTCATGAATTTGATGATAATGATCGATACGGTTAGCGTAGTGTCTCTCCCATTCTTGAACCGTTTCATCGTGATTTTTAACCCAACATGAAAATATATTGGGTATAGGTGCACCATCCGCCATAGTCAACTGCATGTATATATAAAGAGAGGTATCAATTAAACTAAATCAAGAGAAAAATATTCAAAATAATGCAATCAATTCAATCGAGTAACAATACATACCGCCATATAATGTACATGTTTTTGCAAGAATGCTATATACACCTCTTTATATGTAGCAGATATGGTATGGTCGTATGTTAGTGGGAGATATGTGTATGATCTCCATAAATTTCCTTCTTCGCTCAAAACAACCAAAGCTACCTAATACGTTGTGGCAAACACAAGTCCGGTTTCAATCGCATTCATCCAATGCTTATATGAGGCCGCTCCCTTAAAGTGATTCAAAGTACTTAGTACTTTATCAACATTTATAAAACGTTCATAAATGTTTCTTCTATTATTCATATCATCCCGCATGACAAGCCTAATAGACGCCCACTCATCTTGAGTACCATATAGTCCTACTGAAAGTGCTCGAAACCCACAATTTCCGTCTCCTTCTACGTTAACATAGGACTGAATATACGGTAACATGCATCTAGGAACACAATCATCGTATGGAAATGGCAAAGCGGGATTTAGTACTTTTTTTGGAGGACGATCCCTCGATCTAGGTGAGCTACATCCTAGTCCTCTTGATCTTTTTGTGATGGATTTCTCTACTCTCTCATACCATGAAGGCTCTCTTGTAGTTTGGTTCTTTTTTGGTCTTTCCTTGGTCACCACAACATGCGGCTCTTTCAAACTCGTTTTTGATGGTTCCTTATATCATTAATAGCCGATACATACTTTCTCTTCTCCTCAATATGCATATTTTTATAGTTGCAAATGAATTCCTCTAGCACTGCATCTAAATATGCAACCTCTTCATACTTGGTACTATTATTCGGAGACTCTACATCGTCAAGTTCAAGTTGTCTCCAAAATAGATGAATGGAATTTAAAGGAATCGACTGACCCATTTTTATGAATTGAGATATCTCATGAGCACAAGGAAGTTGATACATATATCTTACCCAACAACCGCACTTAGTGAGATCAAAATTTGTTGCTTCTGCACGGTCACGCTCATTTATAATCAACCTAAATGCTTTGTGGGACACTCGATATTGTAATTCCTGGAATAAGTGATGATGTGTCGCATGAAGCAAGTTCATTCTTGATGCATCAATGTCTTTTTTATTTCATTCACTTGGATACCTATGAGAGAATGAATGCTTTCCCAAATGGTGTCAAAAGCATTCGACGAAGAATCAAGAACACGCTTCAACATAGAATGCGAGCTCTCAACCCTACAATAAAAAATATATATTAAATAATTAATTAATGTAAATAAGTTATAATATGAAATTACTAAAAAAAAAAATATACGAACCTATTTGTAGTATGATGTCCAAAATGATTGACTCGATCACACCAAGCAGATACAATACGTTCTTTATATGGAGTCAACCATATTCTCCTCAAATACGACGCCATACCATAAGATTTCCATTCATTATCAATGACAACTAATTGTTCATTGTAAGATTGCTCGGTAGTTGACTCCAACAACTTTTTGCACATATGTTTAAATGCATACCCAGTAGTGACTTTACCGGAACGCTTGGCAGCATAGGCTTGACAATTTTGCTCAATGTGACGACGACACAACAAACTATGACTCGTTGGAAACACTTCTCTTAATGCATTGAAGAGCGACCTCTCTATCTGTAATGAATGCAATAGGCATAGCCCCACCACAATGGTTTGACAACAACTCCTTTAATTGTTTGAGTACCCAACTATAGTTATCTTCACACTCTGAACTCATGAAAGCAAATGCTGCAAAAAAGTTTTTCCATGTACAAGTGAATCCAACTATTTCAAAAAGTGGCATCTTGTATTGATTGGTCTTTTATGTACTATCCATGACCAGCACATATGGAAAAGCACGAAGTAGTTGAATAGATTCTGGATGGGCAAAGACGATGTCACTAACAATATTTTTTCCTGTAACATTGCATGTATATAATGTATATATAAGAAATTTCATAATTATACTTTAAAAGGAAAAACGATAATCATTGATGTGTTTACTTGGTACCCTTCGGTGTCTTTCAAAGTAGTTGAAAGACTGGATTGAATGCAAGAGTTGTTGCATTACATTTCGTTTTCCCATTGACATTTTTCTAATCTTGTATCTTGCATTGTATACATGCTTAGCAGTGGTAACTTTTAAGGTAGTATATTTGGATTTGTTCAACCGATTAAGTATTTCTTTCGGCTTGCATTTATCTTCTGTCATCTCCTTCACGGTCTCAAACTGCTCAGTGTTCAATGTTCCTGTATGTTCATGATAACATAAATAAAGAACAACATCATAAACCTAAATTTTTAAATAGTACGCATTTTCAATTCATTAAAGAGTTTACCTGAGAAACAATGTCCATGAATATCATTTCCAACATCGTGGTTATGTAAACCATTCAGTACCTCTACCTTCCACCCACTCCTTCGCACAAGTAAATTTTCAAAGTGAATGGACATCCAAATTTTTTAGAAGATTGCATCGTGTCTAAGTCTTTGGCTTTACATTTCCAATATCTAGTCCTCTCGCAAGCCAAATATCTAAGTACAATTTCTCCAGTAAGAGCATCCTTTCTAAATCTAATCTTTATTAATTGGATATGACGTCTTCTCCCAATTGCTCTAACATACTCAACAACCTCTTCATCATTATCAAACAATCGATCAGTAGCAAATTGAGGGGTATAATCAATGAATTGGGTTAAAGGTGGAATAGCATTAGCTTTGTTAAGACCGATAAGTACATCATTGTCATCCTACAAAAGAATCACAAATTTTGAGAAACAATTAGAGGGAAAATATTGTAACTAGTAACAAATTTTAGAAAATTTTCTCTTGGTGCACTTTAAAATTGGACTTATATCCACAAGTTTTTAAAATTTCTCTTGGTTTTTTTTTTTTTTCTTATACCCTTTCCTAATATATTTCATAAAAATTTTAATTATAAAATAAAATTCAGAAAAATAAATTTAAAAATAATTATGACCACAATAAAATTTAAACTAATAATTTTATAATAGAAGTATTTTTGTATATATATTTTCGTAATTAAAACAATCTAGAAAAGTAAATTTAAATCTATTTTTATTTTTTTACTTCATATAAAAAATGTAAATTTATTTATTTTTGAATTAAAATAAAATATAAAAAATAATAAAACTAATTCAAAAATAAATAAACTTTACTATATTATGTAACCTTATTTAAAATACATATATAAATTTTTTTATTTTATTTTCATATTAGATTTAAATTTAAATTCAATTTTTTAAAAATTCGAAAAGAATAAAATATTTAAATATTTTTTTATATTTTAATTCAAAAGATAAAATAGTTGTAAACTTACGTTTTATGGGTTTTAAAAAAATATATATATAAAAAAAAAACTTGTATACATTATACTTAGTATTTTATAAAATTAATATTTATTGTGGTCATAATTAGTACTCAATTTTAATGAAATATATTTAAAAAATTACATGGAACACAAATTAAAACATAAAAATACTAGAAATTTTTAAAAAAAATTTGGATATCAAGAAGACACGTCCAAATTTGAAGGGAATCAAGAGAAAAATTACTAAATTTTAAATATAAATCGTATCACGATCGATATCAAAAGTTTCACTCACCGCAAAGTCGTTCTCAATACCATATTTAACTTGCCATCTGACATCTTTCACTTGGGAAAAAATTTGTATTGAATACAAAATAAAATACTGTAAAAAAAGAAAAGAAAGAATAATATGTAAGATTGTAGCTTAAGGGTTGATGGGTGTAAAATACTACTCGTATAAACCATCGTAATTGACACGTAAAAAGATGTCACTAAAGCACAAGAAAGTTATAATTCATGTACTGACGTACCTCTTTTTTCCCTTGTCTTCACGTATTTGCTTCGTCCCAAAACCGTACTTTTCAAATTGAGTACCCTTCGTCAAGTCATTATGCTTAAATATGAATGCTAATTGATAGATGAAATTTCAGTTTTTTTTTTTTTATACTTTAAATCCTATCTAGACTAGTAGATAGAATTTATTTTAAGCTCTAAACTCAACTACTAGATAAAATTTATTCCAGTAAGGGAATTAGATAGAATTAACCTGAGTTCTATCATTCCATATAATTTCAATTTTGTCAATCTAATTAGTATAACGTGTATGTATTTTATCATTGAAACTAGATAGAATTTCAATCTTTATTATAAACTATATATATATATATATATATATATATATATAAAATCTAATAAATTCTATTCGAAAGGATTCAATTAATTTGTAATAATAAAATAATTTTAATTAGATACAATTTATTTTTGGGATACATATATATATTACTAATATTCCAACTTCTAAAATTAATTAAAAAAAGATAAAGAAATAATTACAACTAAGCAAGGGACCACGTAGTTTTAACTGTGAAGATATGGAAAAAAATAAGACAAAAGTAGATTGAGGACAATGTTGTCATCTAAGTTATCAATTGGAGATGTTTAAGAAATAGTATGGAGATGTATAGAACTCAGGTTTTTTTAATTGTAAATAAAGTATTGCAATTATACAAAAAATATATAATTTTAATGATATGAGATTGAAAAGAAAAAATAAATATATCTAAAAAGTAAAAATTAAGAATTTAAAATGAAACAATAAAAAAAACTATATAAAAAACAAACAAATTACATCGTCAACAACCTAAGTAAAGAATTGTAAATGAATTAATCATTGCAACTAAAGAATGTGAAATATTAAATAAAAAAATATATAATTAAGAAATATGAATTTTTTAAATAAAATTTTAGCTCAATAGTTTATTTTTTTTTTATCGTTGTTTAAAATAAAATTTTGTGTCAATTTAAGAAGCAAGCTTCCATAATTAAAATTATCAAATGGCAAAAGCTTAGGTGACTTCACGTGAGAACGATAAGTGACCCTATTTTCTTCTGTTTTAGTATTATATATTAGATTTAATAATTTTTACAACTTTTCAAAATTCAATTAATTTCATAAATTAGACTGAACTAAACACATTTAACTATTTCTTTTGAATTTTAATGCCTACATAATTTACTTTTGAGTAAGTTATTTCATATTAATTTATTTTTTCATATTTAACCAAATGGCCATACGTACGAGAATGACATATTAAAATTTAATTTCTGATTTCAATTTCATTTTTATAGTCATACCAAAACGAACTGTTAAGGTAATTGATCTCAAAGTGTTAATTTCCATTTTGTTAATAAGTCTTAAATGCGGAAACCTTATTAGGTGAATTAATGTGGAGGGACCTTTTCGGGTAAAAATGATTAATATGCTTTACTAAACAATAAAAGCAAAATGTACGACTACAAAAGTCTACAATTACTTCTTCTCAAATCTGGGCCAACATACGCAGCAGAGTTACAGAAATACTAAGATGGACTCTGCTACTCAATTGGGCCTTAATACTGGGCCTCTATTCGACTTACAGGCCCAGTGATTTATATGTTGGGTTGTTATGTCAAAACACAACCCAACAAAGTAAGAACTCGTTAGGTATGTATTTGAAATAAGGTTGAGATGAAAGATTTCATGAGATATGTTTCTTGTTTTATATGAGTTGTGAAAAGAGAAATCTTATATGTGGATGTTTGTGATGTAAATATATGTTATTTCTTAATCTATATTTAAGAAAAACGAATATCAGTTAATAACTTAAAATATAAGTATGATCAATTGTCAAGGTATATAATTTCTAAGATCTATCTAATCTAATCGGATCATTATTATTTTCGAGCAGTTTTCGATGATCATCTTTATTAAAATGTTTGTATTATAGTTGATAATTTTATTTAATAACTTTTGTCAAAGTCATTTTTATACAAAATAGCTGAAATATAACTCAAATTAATTGGTGATAACTTTTTTATGAAAATAAAATAATTTATTATATTTAAAAATTAAATAAATGAGTGCAATATATTTACAATGAAAATATATAAATATTATTTTAAATTTAAAATGATAATATCTTGAAAATATCTTGAAAAGATTATGAACTCAAATTCTTTTCGAGAGTTTAAATAAATAAAATCATTTAAAAATATGAATATTACTAATTTCATGAAAATCATAATAGAGCCCTAAAATTTTCCAAACTTACACATATATTATACCATGTTTATTGTATTAATCATTATATATTCACTTCTAATCACAAGTCACCTTTCATATTTTCATAATGTATGGTCTCGTAATGTGTGATAGTGACCAATTAGTGCCTCTTAATATTTTAATTAAAAAGCATTGACATAATATAACCAATAAGTCATTGCCAAGTGTCCCTTAAATGTAATATCCCAACGGCAGTTAGTATTAAAAGTAGTGGTTTTTTGTTGTATACGTTATCTGAATTGGCGGGTGTTGATTGACTAGGTAGGGAGTTTGGTGGTGGTTGTGAGGTGGTAGGGGAACACAACAAGACAATTCCAAATTTATACTCTGTGTAAATTAGGGGATAGGATTTGACTTCATTAACTTGATTTAAGGGTTGGCACTTACCAAATGGCATGTAACATATCCTTATATTGTGTATTCTTTTTGAGGTTTTGCCGTTCTAATGGGGGGCATAACTTTGGAGTTAGCGACTAGTAAGTAACAATCATGTATTTAGTGTCGTTTAGATATGGGTATGTGTGAATTTGGGAAATCAAAAAACATAAGTTTGGTGTCGTGTGTTTGGTTTAAGTCACAATACTATAGAAGAATCTTATGGAGTTTTGGGTTCACCTACATAAGTGTGACGGTTAGCGGTATTTCATTGTAGATAAGGTTGTTCAAATATCGTAAATCTCTCCGAAATCTTATCGGTTTAAGTCGAATTTCATAATTTTGTAGAACGAGAATGTAACGTGATAGTGGGTTAGGTTTGTGTTAAGAGATAAATCTATATTCGTTATTATGTTATTTATTTATGTTAGTTTATTATTTTGTTCTTATCTTCAAGTTGAAGTAGGGATTTAAGTAAGTGAAATAACATAGTATAGGCTTTTAGTTTCCAATTTCACTACATGATACCAAAGTATCTGAATCTGAACTGTCAACCTTACCGGCACCCTTTTACCGCCAATTCTACCGGCGATAAAACAAAGGGTAAAGAAGAGGAGAAGGAGAATCAATTTCGTATTGTATCTCTTCGTTTTAATAATGTCGCTCAAGACCCATTTGCCTCAAATGAATTATCTCAAGTCACGAAAAACGTGTGAAAATCAAATATTTACCCACTATTGGGATAGTCGATATAATGACTAGGTTCTTGACCCTTTCCACATTCGTTTTTTTTTTTTTTTTTAACTATGGAGTTATCGAGTCACACCCACAACTTGAAGATGTTGAGAGATAATTTTATAGTCATTGTATATAATTTAGAGTAACTCTAAAAAATCAATACCAAACAACTTCTTTTTTTTTTTGATTAGAAGGAGGTCCGGTACCTCCCGAGCATCTAGACGCGCTTTCAATAAATAAAAGAAGGGCTAAGTAGTACGCACACGGGGGATAGCCCTACCGCTTACATCATCAGAAATAAAGGTACGAACACCCTCCGGCGGGTCACACAATACAGTAAAGCCCAAAGACAAGTTTTCAGAAAAACTAGCAATGTAATCCGCAACGCTATTAGCTTCACGGAAAACACGACGAACCTGGATAAACCAAGTTCTACTTAAAAAGTCATGAAACCGAAGTGTCAGACTAGAAAGAGGATGGTAACGAGGTGGGGCATGTGTAAGAAGATTGACAACGATTTGTGAGTCAGATTCCAAAATCACCGAACGGTAACCCAGATCCCAAGCAAGTTGTAACCCATACACTGTAACACCCCAAATCCGTAGGACTCGAGGTGCTACTGGGCTAGGATCTCACAATGGATCCTGACCCTAGCCTGACAACAAGTTCACTGAATCTTACAACAAGGCACAAATAGATTAAAACAAAACATAAAACTGATGTATATATATATACATATCAAAAGGTAATACAGAGTACTGTTGAGTACAAAGTCAAAACATAAATCCGTACAACATAAATAACCCTTATCCCACGATATCGCCCAATGTACGGAACCCTCAGCGGATCACCCCTCTGGATCACTCTGCAGCTCTCCTAACCTGCAAAGGATCTACAACACGGTATAAAACCGTTAGCTAACCATACACATACATAAGAAGATGCTAGAGCACAATCACATATCAATAATATTAACACTTCATCATAATATCACACATTTACCCGGTTTATTATCTTTAATAAGTCCAATCACTCAATCGTATAAATAGATGTATATGAATATATGTGACACGAGGAATGTATATAACCCTCGCCTGTGCGTGCAATAGCTAGCTGGAGTGGTATCAGCGCACTTTCCCGTATACCGTATGGAGTGGTAGGTGCCCTTCCCGTATACCAGGTCTAACTAGCTTAAAGAGAACTTCCCAGACTCCACTACGGGATGAAAGGTAAGTTTTCATAGCCACTACAATGGGCGGTCAATATAACATAGGTCGGTAATGAACCATATCGCATGCTACAAAGCATATAAAAACACCACTCAAGCATACATCCAATATAAGGATAGTAGCTAAGTAAGTCTTATGGACTTACCTCAACCTCAGGAGTAAACTCAACGATCAATCCTCAACACGGTCCAATCCAAACTGGAGGACAACACTGCCTAATAACAAGCAATAACAATATATCACACTCATATCCATCAAAGGGTCACACCTAGACCCAAGGGATCCGTAAGGATCATATCCTAACTCATAAACCTCAAAGCCATAACCGGCATAAACGATAACGTACTCATCATCGTTCTAACCTCATACATATGCCTAACATGCTACTAACCCGCTCATACTAGGAAAGGAAAGGATCTACCTAACTCTAGGTAGACCCGGGACAAGACGCACCTGCGTGACACAAGAGACGCAGGGGCGGAACAAGCAACCCGCAGGCGCGGCATAACTCAGCCGCGGGCGCGGTGACAAAGGCCGCATGCAACGTAGGCACGGCGCGGGCGTTGTGGCACGGATTCCGCAGGGGTGGCGGCTTCCAGGCGTGGGGGCGGCGACGGTGTAGAACGTGATCCCGCGACTCTTCTTCAGCTCTTCACGTGATTAAATCACGTCTTCTCAAATCCAAAATTACACATATACATATACATACATAAACCAACTTCAATCTATGATCAAACATCTAATCCTAAGCTAAGGGAAAATAATCAAAGAAAGAAAGAAGAGAAGAAGAAGGATGGAGCTTACCACAACTGTGGCCTGACCAAGAGCTGATCACCACTAACATCTCAGCTGGCTTCCAAGCTCAACAAACATGCACACCATCATCAACATCAACAACAACACACCAACCACTTCCAAACTCAAGGAAGATCAAGATCAAGATCAAGGAGAGAAGAAAGGGAGAAGCAAGGAGGATGTGAGACTGGATTAGGAAGTGAAGAAGGGAACCCTTGCTCAGCAAGGAAAGGAAAGAAGTAAGGAAAAGAGCAAAGCACGAGTCAACCGGTCAACAAAACCGACTGCAGCCGCAGGAACCCTACGGGGCGGTTCCCTGGGCCGCTGGGGCGGCTAAGGTAAATCTCGACCAAAGCTAAATCTCGGCTAAGACAATCTCGGTCCAAAAGACTAAGGCTCTTACATCTCACCCCCCTAAAAACAAGTTTCGTCCCGAAACTTGTAAAATCCTCAAACCACTCGGACTCACAACCCGAGGTACAACTCTCTCTATAACCTTAAACACGGGCATGGAGGATCTCATCAACTCCAGTAATAAAAACACTATCCAAGGCATAGAGGAAAATCATCTCTAGCCAAACCATAAACACATCACAAGGCATAGAGGAAAACCATCTCTAGCCGTATCATCATCATCATCATCATAACAGAAAGGCATGGAGGAAAAACATCTCCAGCAATACTATGTCCATCAAAATAGCATGGAGGAATAACCATCTCCAGCTAACTCCTAATCATATCACAATAGGATGGAGGAAAGAGCCATCTCCAGCTATAAATATCAGTCGTACTAGCACAACAAGATCTACTAAGATCATAAATCACATCAAAGCTAGTATGACAATAAACACATCATAGCATATAAGCATATAAGCACACAATACTCACCAAGGTAGTACTAAGATCTACTCGGTGATCCTACTGGTGCATCTAACTCAGCATAAAACTCTGGATAGTTCCTCTGGATACTATCCTCAGTCTCCCATGTAGCTTCATCAGGTCCTCGTCTCGACCACTGTATCCTCAACATAGGAATGTCCTTCGAACGCAGGCGTCTCATACCTCGTTCTAGGACTGCAGCAATAAGGTGCTCAACAAAAGTGTGGTCCGGCTCAACCACCAAATCATCATAACTCACGATGTGTCTCGGATCTGGTATGTACTCCCTCAGTTGAGACACGTGAAATACAGGATGAACACCCTCTAATCTCGGAGGCAAAGCTAATCTGTATGCTGCGCTCCCAACCCGATCCAGAATCTCGAACGGTCCGACATATCGGGGCTCAACTTCCCCTTAATGCCAAATCGCCTAACACCTCGTGTCGGGGACACTCCCAGCCACACATGGGCTCCAACTCTGAACTCTAGAGGTCTACGCCTCCTATCAGCATAAGACTTCTGACGGCTCTGCGCAGTCAACATCCGCTCTCTAATCAGTGCTACTCGAGCCACATCATCCTGAATCTGATCAGGTGTCAAACCACTAACACTGCTCTGCTCATCCCAGCATAATGGGGTACGACATCTCTATCCATACAGTGCCTCATATGGGGTCATCCTAATAGATGCATGCCAGCTGTTGTTGTATGAGAACTCAACAAGTGGAAGATAATCCGTCCACACTTGTCCTCAATCCAACACACAAGCTCGCAACATATCCTCCAGGGTCTGAATGGTCCTCTCTGACTGACCATTTGTCTGAGGATGGAACGCAATCGTGAAGTGTAAAATCGTTCCCAGGGTAGTCTGAATCTGCTGCCAAAATCTCGAGGTAAATCGTCCATCTCTGTATGAGACGATCGTCCTCGGTACACCATGGAGTCTCACTATCTGCCTAGTGTACTCCTCAGCTAATCTGCTTACCGGCCACGTCTCCCTGATAGGAATGAAACGTGCCGTCTTCGTCAATTTGTCCACAATAACCCAGATGGCATCAAAGCTCCTACTCGGTCTCAGGCCAGTAACAAAATCCATGGTGACGTCCTCCCACTTCCTCTGTGGAACAGGAAGTGGATGGAGCTCACCTCCAGGTCTGCAATGCTCTATCTTGACCTGATGACAGGTCGCACACTGTGCCACAAATCTGGCCACATCGGGCTTCCGCCCTCCCCACCAATATAAACGTCTCAAATCCTGATACATTTTACTCGTACCTGGATGTACAAAGTAAGGTGTACAGTGAGCCTCCTGTAAAATCCTCTGTCTCAGCTCTGTATCAGCAGGTACACAGACGCGACCGCGGCGTCTCAATACTCCATCTGCTCCTAGCAGGAACTGTGGTGCCTCATCCCGAGACATCCTATCTCGTATCCTCATCAGTGTTGGGCAGGTCTCCTGCTTCTGTTGGATCTCGCCCAACAGATCAGGAAGAACCTCTAAAGTACGCAGCTGGGCATCCTCATCAGGAAACTGGATGTCCAACTCTAACCAGATCAGGTGTCTCTGCAACTGATGTTGAACTGTCAATCTCGCAATCGCCTGCTCTCAAGGCGTCTTCCTGCTCAGGGCGTCGGTGACAATGTTCGCCTTCCCTGGATGGTACAGACCTCCAGATCAAAATCCTTGATTAGCTCGAGCCACCTACGCTGGCGGTTATTCAATTCCCGCTGCGTGAAAATGTACTTCAGACTCTTATGGTCTGTGAAGATCTGACATGTAGCACCATACAGGTAATGTCTCCAGATCTTCAGTGCATGAACTACCACTGCCAACTCCAGATCATGAGTCGGGTAGTTCTCCTCATACGTCTTCAGCTGTCGAGACGCATATGCAATCACCCTGCCTCTTTGCATCAAAACACATCCCAAGCCTAGCTCGGATGCATCACTGTAAACCACAAAATCCTCAGTACCCTCTGGCTGTGCCAAAATAGGAGCAGAAGTCAGACGTCTCTTCAGCTCCTCAAAGCTCTGCATACACTGATCAGACCACACAAATTTGGTAGTCTTCCTCAGTAGACTCGTCAGTGGACGGGCAATCATAGAAAATCCCTCCACAAAGCGTCTGTAATAACCGACTAGGCCAAGGAAGCTACGTACTTCCTTGACGTTCGTCGGTGTAGTCCAAGCTGCTACGGCCTCAATCTTGGCTGGATCAACCTTGATCCCTTCAGCTGAAACAATATGACCCAGGAATGCTACCTCTGGCATCCAGAACTCACACTTAGAGAACTTAGCATAAAGTTCTCTATCTCGTAAAACCTGCAATACAGTCCTCAACTGTCCTGCATGCTCCTCTCTGCTGTGAGAATATACTAGAATATCATCTATGAATACCACCACAAACTGATCCAGAAAGTCGATGAAGATACTGTTCATCAACTCCATAAAGACGACTGGGGCATTCGTAAGTCCAAATGGCATCACTACAAACTCATAGTGTCCATGTCTGGTCCGGAATGCTGTCCTATGCACATCCTGCTCTCTCACCCTCAGCTGGTGATATCTTGAGCGCAGGTTAATCCTCGAGAATACAGTCACTCCCTGAAGCTGATCTAACAATTCATCAATACGCGGTAATGGACACTTGTTCTTGATGGTCACTTCGTTAAGCTCTCTGTAATCTATACACAATCTCAACGATCCGTCCTTCTTCCGTACGAAGAGGACAAGTGCTCCCCATGGAGATACGCTAGGGCCCATAAAGCCCTTCTCAGCCAGCTCCTCAAGTTGCTTTTTCAGCTCCAGCATCTCGACAGGCGCCATCCTGTATGGGGCCTTCGAGATCGGTCTCGTACCAAGCTCTAACTCAATACTAAAGTCCACACTCCTCTGAGGCGGCAAACTGGACGGCTCAACAAACACATCCGCAAACTCACAGACCATTGGGATATCCTCTAATGCTGGACTCTCCCCCTCCTTCATGGCATAACACCAGAAGGCCTCACAACCCTGTGCAATTAGTCTAGCTGCTCGTATCGCACTGATAACCATGTCAGATTTTCCAAGGTCCCAACCTCGGAAAACCACTATCTGTCCTAACTCGGTAGAGAAGGTAACAGTCCTCCTACCTACATCTAAAACTGCAGAATATTTATCCATCTAATCCATGCCTAGAATGACTTCTTCATGCTCTAATGGCATGACAAAGAAGTCAACTAGTAACACACGGGTCCCTATAGAAATGGACAGTCACGAATCTCATGGGTACCTCTGACCCTACTACCATCGGGTAACCCTATACTAAATCCCCTCAATCATATCTAAACTCAGACGATCGACCCATGCACCAGAAATAAAAGAATACATATCTCCAGTATCAAACAAAACACTAACAGGTAAACCATAAATCAGAATGGTACCTGTAGCAGTCGGTGCAGCTGGCTCCTCTGCACTCCTCAGCTCAAAAACTCGACCCTGTGGTCCTCTGGTGTCCGTGGTACCCCCACCACGATCTCCGCCTCTACTCGGCTCAAGAGCAGATCCCTGAGTGATAAGACGATCTGGGACTCTCTGCTGTCCCTGAACTTGCTGCTGCTGAGGTGGCCTCTGCCCACCTCCTACTGCACTAACAGAAGAATCTTGTTGTAATAAAGCTCTGCCCCGTTTACAGAAAATATGTATGTGCCCTGGTTTTCCACAAGTGAAACAAATCACCGTCTGTCTCGGACACTCTGACCGCATATGTCCGTACTTACCACAGTTGTAACACTGTACTCCCTTATCCGCAACTGGTACAGATGAAGGATGACACTGGCGGCTCTGACCTCGCCCTAAACCAGCAACTCCACCAACACCCTGCTGAGATGAAGCCTCACCCTTCCTACAGAAAACAGCTTTGTGGCCTCGTCCGCCACAAGTGAAGCAAGTCACTATCTGCCTTGGGCACGCTGGTCATAAATGTCCAAATTCCTCACAGTTATAACATCGTCGACCTGTAACCGCAACCTGTGTAGATGTGGGATAACTCGGGCATCTCTGGTTTTGTTCAGAACCAGCAACTCCTCCAGAACTACTGGTCTGCCCAGTCCGCTGTCTCTTCCCAGACCTTCTATGCTCATCTGAATCCGGATCTCAGCAGCACGTGCAGGTACAACTGGCACCTGAGTAATTCTATGAAGCCCTTCAAACGATTCCCCATGTGCTGGCAGATCCGGGGTACATCTACCCACTCTGGCAGCCTCCTCCACTTGTCTAATGTATGCACGGAAATCTGGTCCCCTCATAATGACATAACCCGAGTCATCAGACTAGACTCGTTGTGGTATATGTCTCCCAGCTATACCGTTCCCAGCCTCAGGAACAACGCTCTCAGCAGGAACCTCGTGAACCTTCTCCGCTGCAGGTGGATCAACAACGGGAATTTGACTCTGTCCTACCTCTACTGGAGGAAGAGGGGATCTATCCCTACCTCGTCCATCTGCAGATACAACTCTAGTCTGAGCCATCTACAGAGCATAAACCTAACTTAGAAGGCTATATATATGCCATATGTATAGATATATATCAAATCAATCACAACAGAATATCTATATATATCTATACTGTCGAGATCTTCAGAGGGGTGATGGCTCACGTACACGATATCCCAAAACATTTGTACTCATTTCAAAACCAAAACCTTTTGAAAAGTCAGACCTCTTTCGGGTTCTGTTTATTTATCTATTCAAACTTTATTGCAGATTGCAAGTACCATTGTTGTCAACCTGGGCTCTGATACCAACTTTGTAACACCCCAAATCCGTAGGACTCGAGGTGCTACTGGGCTAGGATCTCACAATGGATCCTGACCCTAGCCTGACAACAAGTTCACTGAATCTTACAACAAGGCACATATAGATTAAAACAAAACATAAAACTGATGTATATATATACATATCAAAAGGTAATACAGAGTATTGCTGAGTACAAAGTCAAAACATAAATCCGTACAACATAAATAACCTTTATCCCACGATATCGCCCAGTGTACGGAACCCTCAGCAGATCACCCATCTGGATCACTTTGCAGCTCTCCTAACTTGCAAAGGGTCTACAACACGGTATAAAACCGTAAGCTAACCATACACATATATAAGGAGATGCTAGAGCACAAACACACATTAGAAATTATAACATATCAACATGCTTTCACACATTTACCCGGTTTATTATCTTTAATAAGTCCAATCACTCAATCGTATAAATAGATGTATATGAATATATGTGACACGAGGAATGTATATAACCCTCGCCTCTGCGTGCAATAGCTAGCTGGAGTGGTATCAGCGCACTTTCCCGTATACTGTATGGAGTGGTAGGTGCCCTTCCCGTATACCAGGTCTAACTAGCTTACAGAGAACTTCCCAGACTCCACTACGGGATGAAAGGTAAGTTGTCACAGCCACTACAATGGGCGGTCAATATAACATAGGTCGGTAATGAATCATATCGCATGCTACAAAGCATATAAAAACACCACTCAAGCATACATCCAATATAAGGATAGTAGCTAAGTAAGTCCTATAGACTTACCTCAACCTCAGGAGTAAACTCAACCACGATCAATCCTCAACACGGTCCAATCCAAACTGGAGGACAACACTGCCTAATAACAAGGCATAACAATATATCACACTCATATCCATCAAAGTGTCACACCTAGACCCAAGGGATCCATAAGGATCATATCCTAACTGATAAACCTCAAAGCCATAACCGGCATAAACGATAACGTACTCATCATCGTTCTAACCTCATACATATGCCTAGCATGCTACTAACCCGCTCATACTAGGAAAGGAAAGGATCTACCTAACTCTAGGTAGACCCGGGACAAGACGCACCTGCGTGACACAAGAGACGCAGGGGCGGAACAAGCAACCCGCAGGCGCGGCAGAACTCCGCCGCGGGCGCGGTGACAAAGGCCGCAGGCAATGCAGGCACGGCGCGGGCGTTGTGGCACGGATTCCGCAGGGGTGGCGGCTTCCAGGCGTGGGGGCGGCGACGGTGTAGAACGTGATCCCGCGACTCTTCTTCAGCTCTTCACGTGATTAAATCACGTCTTCTCTCATCCAAAATTACACATATACATATACATACATAAACCAACTTCAATCTATGATCAAACATCTAATCCTAAGCTAAGGGAAAAGAATCAAAGAAAGAAAGAAGAGAAGAAGAAGGATGGAGCTTACCACAGTTGTGGCCTAACCAAGAGTTGATCACCACTAACACCTCAACTGGCTTCCAAGCTCAACAAACATGCACACCATCATCAACCTCAACAACAACACACCAACCACTTCCAAACTCAAGGAAGATCAAGATCAAGATCAAGGAGAGAAGAAAGGGAGAAGCAAGGAGGACGTGAGACTGGATTAGGAAGTGAAGAAGGGAACCCTTGCTCAGCAAGGAAAGGAAAGAAGTAAGGAAAAAAGTAAAGCACGAGTCAACCGGTCAACAAAACCGGCAGCAGCCGCAGGAACCCGCAGGGGCGGTTCCCTGGGCCGCGAGAGCGGGAACCCGCTGGGGCGGCACACATGCCCGCGGGGGCGGCTAAGGTCAATCTCGGCCAAAGCTAAATCTCGGCTAAGAAAATCTCGGTCCAAAAGACTAAGGCTCTTACGTACACAATACCCCAAAGTTCAGCCATTGGAACCGAACAGATCCCAATGTTAACACCAAAACCTTTCAACCATCCTCCAAGATGATCCCTAATAAGAGTACTACCCGCAAAAGCTCAACCATCTTCAAGTTTAGCTCCATCCATATTGACTTTCACAAAACCACAAGGCGGGAGAGTCCATGAGACCATCAAGACCGAAGTAACAGGATCAATGTGGGAAAAATTAGGCTTCTTCATTGCACGCCGGTAATCACGGACTTTCTTCATCACCAGACTTTGACGATCACCAAGTTCAACGCGGCGTTGGAAGACACAATCATTTCGCCACTTCCAAGTTGACCAAAGAGCTTCTGCAAAAAAATCTTTTCACATAATATTATCAATCAAATAGAAAGAATTAAGAAGATTACCTCGACCCCACGCAGCAAAGCTCATATCAAAGAAACCGTCAAAACGACTTCGTGCTTGCCCCGCAGGCCATAAGGCTTTCGTCCTCGAACAATCCCGGAAAATATGAAGGAGTGTCTCCGTGACGGTCGGGCAAACAACACAAGAGTAATCCTCGGCTAAATAACGGCGAACCCTCTCATGATTACACCAAACTCCTCCCGCAATAAGTTTCCACATAAAATAACGAACCCTTTCGTGCACATTAAGAGCCCAAATGACAGGAAAAAAAGATGACCATCTCCAAATTGGATATTCATGGATCCTTGTAAAGAATAATAAGAAAAAGAGACAGAAAACTTACCTGTGGGAGTATGTACCCAACATATAGAATCTTGTAACGCAAATAGTGGGCGGGAAGAAATAGAAGAAACACTGTGATCTCCCGCTTCAAAAATACTCTATGTCGGACAAGTAGCAGCAAGTAACAATCGATCTCTATCCGACAGTAGATCATTTAAAATAGCCCAGTTCCAACTATCATTTTGGAGCCACATAGACCGAACTGAAGTCGGAGGTGGTGAAAACAAACCCGAGAAAGACACACGCTGCAACAACGTTGAATCCCCCAACATATGTCTCTCCAAAAATCAATGTCACAGTCGTCCCCAAGAACCCATGCAGTACCCGGACGAACCACATGTTGAAGACCATGTAAAATACTCTTCCACACAAGCGAAGGGGCTGAATGAGTTGAACCATCAGCTCTAATATATTTAGCAAGTAAAGTACGTACCCACAAGCTATCATCTTCATGCAAAAAACGCCACCCATGCTTTCCAACAAGAGCAGAATTGAGGGTCGACATATCTTTAATACCCAAACCACCTCTGGCCTTAGGAAGACAAAGAACCGACCAAGGAATAAGGTGAATCATCCGAGGTCCAGAACCATGACCCCAGACAAAATCACGACAAACCCGGTCAAACTTATCGCAAATCAACTTAGGAAGTAACATGGAAGACATGGTATAAACCGGAAGAGAAGTAAGATCCGACTTGGTTAGGGTAACTCGTCCAACAAAACTAAGTAATTTACCACGCCAACCAGACAGATGGGAAGTAATTTTACCCAAAAGAGAGTTAAAAACCTCCTTCGAAACCCTACTTTGAAGGAAGGGAATTTCAAGGTAATTCCCAAGGTTCTTGGTGACCGCAATCCCACTAAGATCTTCCAAGGTAGCACAAGTGTCACGAGGAACGTTAGGCGAAACATAAATCTTAGATTTAGAGGAACTTACCTTCTGACCCGAAGCAAAACAAAAAAGATCAACACAACGCATAACAACCCTCATTTGCTCCAAAGAAGCCTATGCAAATAAAGTAATGTCATCAGCAAAAAAACATATGAGAAAGCGGAGGACCTCCATGAGAGAGAAAAATAGGTTTCCAATCTCCCCGGTCCACCGATTCTAGGATAAGCTGACTCAAACGCTCAATGCAAAGAACAAATAAATAAGGAGAAATAAGGTCCCCCTGTCGAATACCCCACTCCGGGATAAATTGCTCTGTTAATTCCCCATTTCAAAGAAGTCGCATACGAGCTGAAGTGACACATTCACTAATCATCCGACCCCATGAAGAAGGAAACCCAGCCTGGGTAACAATCTCCTCAAGGAAATCCCAACGGATCCGATCATAGGCCTTTTCAAGATCCAACTAAGCAACATCAACTTCTTCCCATTCCGTTTACGACGGATCGAGTGAACAATCTCTTGCATTAAAACCACATTATCTTGAATATACCGGCCATGAATGAAGCTCCCTTGCGTAGGTCCAACAATTGACCCAATGACCGGTTTCATCCTTTGAACAAGCACCTTAGAAACAATCTTATAAGTGACATTGCACAGAGCAATAGGTATGAATTGGGTTATCCTCTCCGGTTTCCCCACTTTTGCAATTAGTGAAAGAAGAGTATCATTACAACCGGGAAGAAGTTCCTGAGAGTCAAAAAAATGAGAAACCATAGACATAATGGAGTTACCGATAATGGACCAACACTTATGGAAGAACACAGGTTGAAACCCATCAGGCCCCGGAGCTTTATAAGCACCCATACTTCGGACCGCCTTCCAGACCTCAGACATAGTAACCGGGACACACATCATCCCACAAATTATTAGAAACAACCGGAAACTTAGAAAGATGACCAAGAGTCACGGGAACTGTAGAAGGACTGTCCAACCGAAATAACTGAGTGAAATACTCCACTTCATGGGCTTCAACTCGAGAAGAATCATCACATCAACAGTCATCAGAAAGCAGCAAGCCCATAACACGGTTTCTAGTGCGACGAATAATAGTAGAAGCATGGAAAAAAGCCGTATTCCTATCCCCACTAGCCAACCACTGTTCACGCGATTTCTGGAACCAGATCATTTCTTCCTGATCCAGAACTTTATCCAGTTGAAGCTTAAGTCTTGCTTCCTTAGCCATCAACCTTGAAGAAGTTGGTAGGCGAGAATCACGTTGAAGAACCGAAAGTTGATTGGAAAGATTGTGTTTCCTGCGATGAATACTACCAAAAACCATACGATTCCAATCAATAAGAGAAACTTTAAGCGAGGAGAGAGCTATACTTACCTCAGGGTTAGAGTGCCAACAAGACTCCACAATCGGTAAGAAATCCCCATGGTCCATCCAAATAGCTTCAAACCGAAAAGGTCGTCGACCAGGACAGACAGATAAAGAAGGATCAAGTTGAAGTAGAAGCGGAGAATGATCCGAGGAAAAATGAGCCAGGTGATGAACATGGGCATTAGGCCAAAGTAACCGACAAGTGAGATTCATAAAAATACGATCCAAACGTCTATAAACTCGCCTACTAGGAGCTTGGCCATCAACCCAAGTGAAGTCAGTACCCGAATAACCTAGATCAGTCAACCCGGCATCATCAACAAAAGAACGAAACACACCACTATCAACACGAATATTTCCAGACTCCCCTGTTGCTCATGATGGAAGAGAATACAATTGCAGTCTCCACCAATAATAAGAGGGTCTACAACATCTTCCAATTCCTTGACCAAATCAGCCCAAAAAGGACGTCGTCTAGTAGAGTCAGGTGGAGCATAAACCACAATGAGACGGAAAACAGAAGACCCAACAAAAACCCGAGAATGAATGTAGAACTTAGAACTATGAACAATATCAATATGAACTTGATCATCCTTCCAAAGAAGCCACACACCACCCTCAAAACCTGCTGCTTCCACACGAAAACAACCAGAAAAGCCCACACGATCACAAATCTGTTGGGCTTTGGCTCCCGAAACACGAGGCTCGAAGATTGCCAACACATTAATATGATGATGGGAAATAATATAACGGATAGCTCTTCGGAACCCATTCTTACAGGCCCCAAACACATTCCACATAACACAATTCATTGAAACTTAAGAAGTCGGAACCCAAAAAGCGCAAGATTAATGCGTCGTAGGTGAAGGTCCACTTTGGCCGATGTCTTGAGAACCTGACACCAAAGAATTCTCTAAATCAGTGGACGCAACAACCACACCTTCACTCACAATCTCAGCGGCATTTGTGGGCATAACAAGCTCAGTAAGATCACCCCCCGCTAAAACCATTTTCGTGGGAGGGACCAAACAATGAACATGAGGTGAAGACGTCTCAACTTGCATGTCCAAAATCTCTACAACCTTATCTTCCGACTGACGTAAACGTTTACCGGCAGAAGGAAGAGAAGATGAGTCCAAATCCATTGCCGCTTTCTTCAACTTCCAGCTTAGGTGACGGGCATCATTCTTGACCTTATTAAAACGTTTCTTCTTTTTAGAACCGGAAGTTCCAGCGATATCCCCAGATGGAGAACTCTCAGCGAGAAAACCATTAACAGCAACACCTTGAATCGGAATTGAAACCTCACTAGCCACCGGTACCACAACAGGGTTAGAGGGGGCACTAGCTACTGCCTTACCTTTAGAAGACGGATCAGGGGAAACAATAGCACCACCAATAACAGAAGGAGACACAAAAGCTACACCATCAACAGCCTCGCGGATGATCACGCCCTTCCCAGTAGGTTGAGCTCTAGAGGCTGTTGTTTGAGGTTTGATCTGTGCTTTAGTCGTAGGATGTGTAACAGATTGTGGCGGAGAAGGGTTAGGCTTGTTACGCGGATTAGAAGAGCCTCCACCTTGGTGAGGAGGGGGCTTCACAGCAGAAACACCCCTACCTTTTCCTTTTGTATTGCGAGGTTTACAGGCAACAAGAAGCCAAGGGCCATACCCTTGATCCTTATCTGCACTCGCCTGAGCTCCTGGCGGAGTCGAAGACCGCAACTCCACATTCTCATCTGACGCAACAACTGTCTCCTTTGCCGACGCTTCATTGGCCCCCACATGCTCCGTTGATCCATAAGAACAAGACTGAATATAGTGTCCATATCTACCACATTTGTAGCATACAATATCAAGACCTTCATATTCAACGGGACATCGGACACCATTGACCACTATCGCTTTCTTGAGAGGTTGGCTTAGATCAATCTCAATACACACACGAGCAAACCTAGCCCAATTCAGATGTAAAGTTCGCTGATCTATAGACACAGGTGAACCAAGCCCCTTAGCCATACTAAGAATAAGCGCCCCATGAAACCACTATACCGGAACCCCTATTATACGAACCCAAGTAGGTGCCGAAACAATGGCATCTAAAGTATTGAAGTCCGGAGTCCAACGACGCATGACTAAACATCGACCAAACACAACCCATGGTCCTCCAGCAAGAACCCTCAATAATTCATTCTCATTAATAAAACGGGCGACAAAGTAATTATTCTCGAGATCAATAAGTTTGACATTCTCCCCGCAATTCCAAAGATCCTTAATCTTCCTATCCATCACCGGAAAGGCAATTGGAAAGCCCAGAACCTTAAAAACTATTGAATTCTTCCATTCAGATTCAAGGCTTTCAGCAACACCCGGAGCAATTATGATGGAAGGATCATCATTTGGTCCATGAGTAAAGGAGATAGTAACCTTACCTTCAAGCAGCATTTGATTCACCAATCACTACTTGTCCCAACAGTAGTATTACCACTCGTAACCTCCGACCAAGATTTAGTGGCCAAATCAATTGGCTTAGCAGGAGCCATACTAGTATTTGCTGTCAAAGAAACCGGTGGTTGATGAGGCTTAACCGTTGATCCCACCACAAACTGCAAGGGACCTTCCGTGCTCGCAATAAAATCGACACCATTAGTTGTGTCAATCCCACCAGTAGCCTTCTGTTGTGCATCAAGCATCAAAGCATCAGTTGAAGGAACCTCCACACATTTTTGCGCATTTATTTGAAAAAAAATTATTCCTAAATAATTCAATGATGGTAGTCATTCCCTTTAGTAAATTTTGAATCATTCGAAAATTGTAGTTAATTTTGAAATTTTCATCCCACCCTAAAGTCCTAAATTAAACAGACAGAGGGTTGAAAAATTATTTAAAAATTTTCTTCATCTGGACACACCTATAGTTAATTTAAAAATATACTTTATAATCGTGATGCCAAAAGCAGTAATTATAAGAAACAGGACCAAACTCACATATTTACTAAGTTACCTATATTTTGTATAAAAAAACTTGCTTACACTATTTATAAGAATATAAAAAATATAACTCATGGTTCATAAGTGTAAATTTCCGGTCTTCATTTCAAAGTCCATACAACCTTTTAGTCAGTAACACGGATTAATGAAGGCAGAGAAACCTCATGAGCTCGTCTGTTCGCATGTGTTCACAACGTTATTTTATTAAAGTGATCAATGCTATAAAGTATTTTTCGCAATAATAAAATAAAATTTAGAGTAAACTACACAAAAACTACCTTTAATAATCACTTATTAGCAATAAACCACCCTTTATAAAATATTTAGCATAAAATCACCCTTAATATTCATCTATTTGCGATAAACCACCTCTTATAATTTTTTTTGCCTCAAAACCACCCTTAATTTTTAAAACGTTTGCAATTAACCACCCATAATAATAAAAATTACACCAAATAATTTAAAATTGAATAATAAACAAGGTAAATTTCCATTATCAATATTATATCATAAGTAGTTTTAATAGTTTAACAAAGTCTTAGAATTTATAATGGAAAATTAATCAAAAAAAATATAATTATTTTCCATGTACCAAAAATAATCAAAAATTTAAAATTACTAACTCGTACATAAACTATCGCCTGGTAAACAAACAAATAAAAACTACGAAAAAAAACTTAAACCTACATATATATTTTTTTATATCCAGATTGTTTTGTGGTAGTTTTTTTTCCAAAAGATTATACTTTTTATTGCAATTTTTCAATAACTATTTAGGGATTTTTTTTAACCTATAACTTTTTCTATAACTTTTTGTTTTTTTAAAAGGATTTTTTCAAAATGAAAAATGGTCATAATAACGTGATTATTGGTCGATTAAAACAATTTACAAGTTATTTAATTTAAAAGTTAAATCCGAAAACCATATCATCAATTTCGTCGGAGTTGAGAGTCAAGACCATATAAGATTGTAGGCTATAATTTCTATATGAGTTAGTAATTTTTAAATTTTGAATTTAGTTTTGGTATATATGGGTAATTGTTTATATTATTTTTTTTCTATTATAAAGTGTAATATTTAACCAAACTATTAAAACTAATTATGATATTAATATAAATAATAAAAATTTACCTTATCTATGTTTTAGTTTTAAATTAGTTGATGTAATTTTAACTTATATAGGGTGACTAATTGCAAATATTTTATAAACTAAGGGTGGTTTTATGCAAATAAATTTATAAGGGGTGGTTTATTGCAAATAGATGAGTATTATGGGTGATTTTATGCTAAATTTTGTATAAAGGGTGGTTTATTGAAAAAGAGGGATTATTAAGGGTGGTTTTGTGTAGTTTACTCTAAAATTTACACACAATTGGATGAAGTGGATCGGAGAGGTATATAAAATGTTCGATCAAACATGTTATAAATGCTATATTTCTTACCCAAAAAAAAATGTTATATTTACTACTCCCTCTTTCCGATACTTATCATTTAAACTCTAAAACTTTATTTCATAATATTTGGTCTTATAGACGTTATTAATACTCAAATTTTCTATAAATATAATTCTAACTACCTTTTTATTTATTATTATTTGTATTTTTAAAGCAATATTTCATCTCTTCTCATAGACTCTCTACATTTTACCAGCGTTTTTATATACTTTTTTAAAATTATTATACATCATTAAATATTATATTTTCTATTTTTAGATTTCTTAATATGTATTTTTTTTAGAAACGGAGGGAGTATCTACTAAGTACAATTTGTAAGAGTAAAAATTTGGAGGAAAAAAACCCTAGAAGTTTGAGAGTTACGGTGGCGATTGTCTGTTGACGATTTCTCAACCGTTTTCTTCGTTTTCCCTCCGACCAAGGCTGTGCGGGCTAGGTAGTTTTCACCGGTAAGTGTGACGATTTTCTCAGTGACGATTCTCTGCCGTCACTTGGTTCGAAGATGAGTACAGACGACAAAGGAAAATACAAGATTCATCTCACTGATGATGAATGTGCTGTTCTTAACCATGAGAACACCGATCGGACCAACGAAGGAACCAACGTTAAGATCCTTATTGGAAAAGTTCTGACATCTAAGCCTTTAAATGCTTATGCTCTGAGGGCGACTATGAAGGGGGCTTGGAGGCTGAAGAAAGGATTCAATTTTCGTGAAATTCAGAAGAACCTTTTCATCTTTCAGTTTGATTCAGTCTCGGATAAAGATCAGGTAATGGTTGCGGGGCCTTGGAACTTTGACAAATCCTTCCTTCTATTGAAAGAACCGGGTAATATCCAACCATCGAAAATGTCTTTCTCTTCTCTCCCTTTATGGATCAGGGTTCTAGATCTGCCCTTTGGTTTTTCGAATCGGGAATTAGCGAGGGATTTGGGTGACGCTTTGGGTGGTTTCTTGGAAGTGGATGGTACGAGTTTCATACCTACAAATTGTTTCCTCCGACTCCGTGCCTCTCTGGATATTACGAGACCGTTAAGACGGGTTTTTAGTCTCCATTAATGGTGAAAAGTTGTGGGCTCCTGTGCAATATGAAAAGTTACCTAAGTTTTGTTATGTTTGTGGGAGGCTTGGGCACGTTGATTTGGAATGTGAAGATGATGAAGCCAAAGAATACAAAAATGAATACAGTGAAATTCTTAGGGCGCCTCAAGCACGTGACAGAAAAGTGAGGCAAGATCCGTCAACAAGAGGGAACATAGACTCGGGGAGTGATAGCGATGGTGATCGCAAGTCAGAGCATGGTAAGAAGACTAATGGGAGATTTGGGAATTTGTTATCGGAATGTTTGGGCGGTGAAACTGGCAAGAAAGTCTCTCTCTCGGTAGAGGAGGAGCACGGTATTGCTGAAGTGGTATGTGGTGTTTCAATTAGGCTTAAGGAGAAAGGGAATTTGCATGGGGAGACTCATAGTTTTGTGCATGACACTGTTCATAATAAAAAATGGAAAAGAATGGCACGGACCCCTATGCAGATGGATCCTCACGAATCTAGTGTTGCACAGGTACACAATGGAGGTAAACGAGCTTTGGAATTGAATGAGAACGCTTCAGATATTGTTCCGAACGAGAACACTAAACGGTACAAGACTGAATCTCACGCAATTGGATCGACAGGAGAGACGGAGGGTCTCTCTTGCCGGGAGCAATGAATATCATAAGTTTTAATTGTCGGGGATTGGGCAAAGGCCCGGCACTTACTAAACTAGTTCGGCTAGTTCATGAGAAGGAGCCCGACTTGGTCTTTTTGTGTGAGACTAAGTGCGATAAAGTTAAGATGGAAAGTATATGGAGAAAGATTCATTTTGAAGGGTGCTTTGTGGTGGAGAGTGTCAAAACATCCGGAGGTCTTTGTCTTTTGTGGAGGGAGGGAGTTACTGTGAAAATCCAATCGTACACTCAACATCACATTGATGCGTTGGTGGATGATTGGAGGTTTACGGGTTTCTACGGCTGGCCCAAGGCTCATGAGAAAAGATTTTCTCTCGAGTTACTGAAACGGGTCAAAGAGGATGTTATGGAACCATGGCTGCTTATGGGTGATTTTAATCTGATTCTTTCTTCGGCTGACAAAGAGGGGGGTGTTGTTCCTGATCTTGGCATGATGGATCTTTTCCGCAGTACGTTACAACATTGCGAGTTATTTGAGATTAGTTATGAGGGGTTGAGATTTACGTGGGACAATGGTCACCAAGATTCGAGTTTCATTCAGGAACAATTAGATTGGGCTTTCGCTACTGCTGAGTGGAAGGATCGGTTCAGATTTGCAAGGGTTTAGCACTTGGAACGTTGTATGTCAGATCATGTTCCTATCTTGCTCCAAATCAATGGTTTGGATGCTTCTGAGGGGCGACAAAGGGGTAGTAGGCCTTTCCGTTATGAAGCTTTTTGGATTGAGAGTGATATGTACTCTGAGGTTGTACATAATGCGTGGTCTAATCCAGGTAGTGTTTTTGCAAAACGCGGTATTGTGGGGAAGATTAGTCGGTGTAGAGAGGATTTGGTTGACTGGAGCAGGGAATCGGTTGGAAACATCACAAAGGAGCTTGGGACTGTACGCAAAGAGTTGCAACGTATTCATGTTGCTTCTCGGAATCAATCGAATATTTATGTACGACACCGTCTAGTAGCAAAGGAAAGGGATCTCATGCGGCAGGAGGAGATCATGTGGTTACAAAGAGCAAAAGCGAGCGATTTTAAGTGGGGAGATAGGAATACTGCGTACTTTCATAAGAAAGCGAACGGGAGAAGAGCACGGAATAAGATCAGGAAGTTGGTAGACGAGGATGGTCTGACGTGGAGAAGTGAGGCGGGGAAAGCAAAGATTGCCTGTGATTATTTCAAGACTCTTTTTGCAACCGGATTGAATGGCAATAATAACATGGACCTTCATTCTATGAAGCAGATTTCTTGTGTGGATAATGAGATGTTGTTGGCTCCATGCACGGAGGAGGAAATTAAATCTGCTCTTTTTTCGATGCATCCAACAAAATCCCCAGGTTCGGACGGGATGCCTGCTCTCTTCTTTCAAAAGCACTGGGAAGTTGTTGGTAAGGATGTCGTTCATTTTGTTTCCCAATTGTTTGAAGGGGAAGCGTTTCCCTCTTCTTTAAATCATACTTTTATTTCTGTGATCCCTAAGGTGAATAATCCTATTCATATGAAAGATTTGCGTCCGATTAGTCTTTGTAACGTCTTATATAAGATCTATGCAAAGTTTCTTGCAAATAGGCTTAAAGTATGTTGGGGAAAGGTTATTGATGATATTCAGAGTGCTTTTGTTCTTGGGAGACTAATTACGATAATGTCCTAGCGGCGTTTGAAATCTTTCACTATATGAAGACTAGAGAAGGAAAGAAGGGATATATAGCGATGAAGCTTGACATGGCGAAGGCCTATGATAGGGTTGAATGGAATTTTTTGGAGTGCAGTATGAGAAGTATGGGTTTTCAGGAGAGATGGATTGATACCATGATGGGCTGTGTTAGATCTGTCACGTTTGCGGTGCTTATTGAGGGCGTTCCCACTGAATCTTTTTCTCCGGAACGAGGACTCAGGCAAGGTGATCCTCTTTCCCCTTTTCTCTTTCTTATATGTGTTGAAGGGTTATTTTATATGCTTAGAAAAAGTGAGATGGTTGGCTCAACGGTTCTCGACGGTTCCTGTTAATTATTCGTCTTTGAATTGTTTCCTTCTTGATTTGGTTATTGTTATTGATTTGGATGATCCGTTGGTTAGTTTTATGTTTTCTCAAAAAAAAAATAAAAAATTACTAGGTACAATTCAAGAATAGCAATAAATCTAGACTTTTTTCACCTATAACATTTTCATTTGAACTAGAGTCTAACAAATTAAAATAAATACATTTTAGTAATTGTTTGTCACTATAAAAGTACCTAAAAGTATTTATTTGTCATGTCACACATGGTAAATAAACCTCAATCGCATTAAAATCCTTTTAGTACATATACTTTTTATGAATATTTTTACCTTATACTTTTCGAAAACTTGATTTTGACTGGTTGACTGAATTTTTCATATTTACAAATAAATCCAAATATAAATTTCCTGACGTCCTCCGCTTTTCCTTGCGGGAAAATCGAGGCCCTTTATTGATGTAATTGGGCCCCGCCACATGAGCAAAAGCCCATTTACCAGGCTCAATTTGCACACTTCCCGAGTCTCCTTCTTCGCCTTCAAAAACATAACCACATCATGATACAACTTTCACCTCGCACTCTCTCCCCAGTTCCCCAAAACTCAAATTCCGCCATTACAATGGATCCCGACGAATTAGCCGACGATCTCCAATCCTTAAGCTTCAACTCCACCACTGCCACCGATACCACAATACCTCGCTCCACCAGCTCCTCGTCTGAAACTACCTGGACAACCTCCTCCTCCTTCCCATCCCTTAAACCTCCGATCTCCGCTACCGCCGGTGGTTCTCACTGGAACGCAATCCGTCGTCTCCGATCGTGGTGTTCATCGTCTTCCATTTCGTTCTCTGACGTTCGATTCATCCGACGACTCGGTTCCGGTGACATCGGTTCTGTTTTCCTTGCTGATCTGAAATCAGGCGATGGCGTGTTCTTCGCTGCGAAGGTGATGGATAGTAAGGAGCTTTTGGCTCGAAATAAACAAGGAAGAGCGAAAACAGAAAAGGAAATTCTCGAGATGCTCGGCGAACATCCGTTTCTTCCAACGCTTTACGCGTCAATTGACTCTCCGAAGTGGTCGTGTTTGCTGACGGAGTTCTGTCCCGGCGGTGACCTCCACGTTCTCCGACAACGCCAGCCGTTTAAACGGTTTGAAGAATCTGCTGTTAGGTGCGTACATTTACTCTCCCTGCGCACCTTCCTTGCATTTGTAGCTATCAACAATATTGGAGCTCGTATATTGATAAATTTGGCAAGTTGTTTTTGAAATTTGTTCGTCGTCTGGTGACACGGGAGTAGAATGCGCTTTTTTGGTAAAAAAAATATACCATTATAAATTTCGCTGAAAGTTTCTTCTAAAACGTTATAATGTTTTTATGAATTTTTGCCTAAAATACAAATGGATCTGGTGAATTAGACGAGGATTACTGGATTAGCGTGATTTATTAACATAATGAAGTGATTATGAATTAATGATGGTAGCATACTGGAATGAGAGTGCGGTGGGACCCTATTACTCGCTCCCTTTCTTATACTATTGGGTTACGCAAAGTTATGTGTACGGTGAACCGTAACGTACTGTATAATATCCATAGGATAGCCACATGAATTTTAAAGCGCCCTGGCTCGTATCAGTTCTACAGTTATCTTTGTTTGAAAACTCCAGAGAGGCTGTTATCAGGTGTGCCCGGGCTCACTCAATCCCGAATTTCTCCCGTATTTTAGCGTTTTGTACGTTTCTAGCTTACCACAATCAGAACCTTCCTAAGAAAGATATATCCGATTCATGATATACAAATAATCATTCAAAAGTATTTCCTTTTTTTTTTACTGAAAAGAAAAGGAAATAATCATTTCAACCCAACTTATATTAATCAAATGAAGCATTATGAGTCTATTATGTCATGAGATAACATTATCACTTTTATAAAATGCCACCTGCAAGCATATACTCCGCATGTCATTTTATAAGCCTTGTAAGCTTTAGTTTTGTCAACTATATGATCCATGAAAATGTTTTTTTTTTCCACTCGTGATGGTTATAATGAATAGAAAATTCAAAAGCCAGATTGACCAGTGGACCCTTATCTCCATTTTCTAACTTGTGGTTTTGATTCTGCAGATTTTATGCATCAGAGGTGATAGCAGCTCTAGAATATGTACACATGATGGGAATCGTCTACCGTGATCTTAAACCTGAAAACGTCCTTGTTCGATCAGACGGTCACATAATGTTAACAGATTTCGATCTATCGTTAAAATGCGACGTTGAATCAACACCAACGCCTCAGATCATCACAGACGCAAACAAATCAACAGATCCCAGATTCCAATATAGTTTAAGTCATAAACCAAACCAATTCACTTCATCATCATGCATACTTCCCAACTGCATGGTTCCTTCAGTATCATGTTTCCATCCCAACCGCCGTCGAAAGAAGAAACCCGGACGATGGACTGGACCCGAGTTTGTAGCCGAGCCAGTTGATGTACGGTCCATGTCATTTGTCGGTACCCACGAGTATTTAGCACCGGAGATTGTATCCGGTGAAGGCCACGGAAGCGCGGTGGATTGGTGGACGTTGGGTGTTTTTATATTCGAGTTGTTTTATGGAGTTACGCCTTTTAAAGGAGTAGACAATGAGCTAACGTTAGCTAATATTGTGGCTCGAGCTCTCGAGTTTCCGAAGGAGCCTAGTGTTCCGAGCTCGGCTAAGGACCTTATCTCGCAGTTGCTTGTTAAGGATCCGGGTAGGAGACTTGGTTCGACTATGGGGGCTTCTCCTATCAAGCAACATTCGTTCTTTCATGGTGTGAATTGGGCTTTGTTGAGATGCACTAAACCTCCTTTTGTTCCGCCCACGTTTAGTAGGGATCTTGTGTCGGATGATAGTAGCTGCCCCGACATGAATGTTGATTATTATTGATATATTGACTATGTTTCATAATGTTGGAGATAGATGTTTAGCTTTACGTATGATGATCTAATCAATGCATATGTTCTCTTGTTGGTTCATGTTTCACGTACAATGCCTCGTTATGTTCTCTTGTTGGTTCTCTGTACATATAGTTGTGCTTATTATATACGAAAAAGGGTAAGTAGTCGGAGTGATAGCCCAACCCTTACATCGTCAATAGTAATCTTTTTGACGGACCTGCCTTACATCATCAGTCATAGTAGTCTTAACACTTTCACGAGGGTCATACAATACAATAATACTAGTTTAAAAAGTAAAAGCATAAAAATCCAAGTAATCGATCCGCTACACGGTTAGCTTCTCGATAAACATATTGAATTCGGATATTTCAAGTTCTTTGCAAGAAATCTTGGCACATATGTATCAGCTTGGATAAAAAATATATTAGAAGGGTTTTGATATTACACATAATTCGGGTTAGGATCAACTTTTGTGTTTAAATTAACAATGATAAAGAATTCAATTTCTAATAGATATTTGAGATATTGTATGAAATGGCTAATAGTTTTTAATATTAAAAATGACCTTTTTTAATATTCGATTGAAGGTATTATAAATACTAAATTTAAAAATAGGTTATTTTATCAAACGATTAATTTCTTATTATATTTACGTACACGTTCAAGTGACTTGTGTTCGTAACAAAATCATTGTGTGTACGTAAACAAATAGAAGAATGTTAACATAACGTTATGGGTGTCCTACGTAGGATGCATGAGTGGATGGTTCTTTATAAAGGCTAGCTAAATAAAAGAAACATTCATGCCAACGATTATTCCCCTCAAAAGAAAACGGTATGGGGTAGAAAGTATAGGTGAAAAGAATTGCCTTTTGTCATTCAAATTGAACAATTCCAAACCCAAACCATTCACAAAAATAGACGTGGAAAAGAGAAAGCAAGCAAAGGGTTTGATTAGACATAAATGACAAAGGAATCGAAAGATCAACAAAAACATCGATTAAGAAAATAATAAAATTAGGTTAAAGGATATGCAAAACCTTTTGAGAGGACCATGCAAATTTCTTGTAAAGCATGTGACAAAAGTAACAAGGGGACCATACATATAGTATCGATTATTGTTTACTTGGATGTTTTGGTATTATTACGACATGACTTAAACCCGTCAATTTCTTGTAATCTTCTACAAGTCAATAAGTGAAGGTGTTACGAAATAGATAATAAATAAGTATATCAAGAAAAACATTGTTGATCAATAATAGTTAGTACCGAAAATGTGATATCGATCGTGAAACGCCAAATAGTATGCGTGTGTATCATATTTATTTGTAGATGACTTACAATATATGAAAAAGTTTTGTGGGTATTTTAAGTGTCAGATGTTTCTTGTACATGGATAAAATGTTCTCGTATCAATATCAATAATAAATTGATTACAAATTTTGTATATAATGTTGATGGTAATTGCTCTAGTTGTCGATATGCTCATACATGTGACAAAAGGGTTATGTCTAATCCATTGATATTTCACATTTGTTTGTATGAGAAGTTTTTTTTTTTTTTTTTTCCCTCTAACGGTAAAATACAAGATCATGACTTATAGTTTAACAAGTAGAGGTGTTACGAAATTGATAATGCACAAGTATATCAAGAAAAACATTGTTCATCAATAGTTACCTAGTACCGAGAATGAGATATTAGTCGTCGATGTAAAACGCGGAATATTATGTACATGTAATATATATTTGTAGATGACTTACGAGATTGAGAAAAGTCTTGTGTGACTTTTAATTAAGTGTTCCCATGTTAGAGGTTTCTTCTTATGAATGTGTGGTTTGTATACATTTACTTGTCGTTTAGCAATAAATAGTACAGGGACATTCCATTTGATGTATTTCTCGCGTTCTCATCGGTGTTTGTCATATAATTTTTTTGATTTCTCACTAACTTCATACCAAACTATTTTAGAGTGATTTCATGTAATTATATCGAAACGAGTCATGTGTATACTTTTACTCTGTAAAGTTGGAAATGAGAATCAAAATATTTATATATAGAAATGAAAAAATATACCAATACTTCAAACTATCCAATAACATAGTATATACGTTTTATTGGATATTCATTCTTAAATTTTATTCTAATTTATTATTCCAACCCGATTTCATAAACATATCCAATCCTTAGTTTCTTCTTTATGAAAATCTTCTCCGGTGATAGTATTCACGAACATGGTAAGTTTATTCTCAAGACAATATAGCAATCATTCCATGGTGCATGTTTAAGGTGTTATCATGTGGATATTAAATTGTCTACATATTTTTACAATATTTTCGCTTCACTTATCTTTCTCATTTTCAATATACGTTACTACTCGATTAATAATCAAGCCTTTTTTTTCACCGCTTAATTAGAAGAAAAAAAATGTTTTTTATTGCAAAAAAAATATTAAAACCAGTTATATTGACGGTACAATCAAAATGTGAATCAATTATTCGAGTAAGTTGGTTCAAAAATTCACCCTTTTTTCGTAGTATTTTTTACATTTTAAACGTTATGTAGGCATAAGATGAAATTATTGAGAGTTGTAGAACATCATATTGAAATTTAACATAGAACATAAATATATCGGCAAGAAAGTCAAATGCAAAGGTTAAGAGGAATTTGATGCCGACAAGGTTGGTATAAAGAAATGATGTCAACCACGCAACAAGTCGCCTAGAAAGGCGCCAAAATTGCTCCGAGTACTCTCGTGTTTGTCGTCTGTGTGTTTGATTGTGGTTAAATACTAATTAGCATCAAATGCTATGTTTAAGATTGCTATAATCCCTCTTCTCTTCCACACAACTACCAACGTGGCTTGTTTATTGGCTTTGCCCCTTCGATTGGACTTGTGTCTACAATCTAAATTAGGTTTGGATTTGTGCCTACAATCTAAATTTCTATCATTTTAGTACTTTTTTTTTAAGTGTTTGTATTTTAAAAATACTAATCATGATTTGTTTGACTAGTTTTGGATCAAACTGGTTTTTGGTTTGTAATAAGGAAAAAAGTTTATGGACAATTTCGTCTTTTTAGACCCAAAACTCTCATCTGAAACGAAAACTGTGAATAAAATCAGTGTTTCTAAAATACACCCTAAAACACTAAGCACTAGTGTATTTGATCATGTCAAACACATGTTAAGTTCCAAAAAATACACACACCAGAACACTAGTGTTTGTGGTATAGCAAACACAACCTTAGTCGTGTAAAGTCTCAAAACTTTTTACCATATGTAAATTGCACCGAAACTAGTTGCTTAATAACCTTATCGTGTAAAGTCGCATCGCTTGAGCTAGCTCCCGTAAATATCGGTTTCAATTTAGTTAAAATTATCTCATATTGATGGTAAGTAAACGTGTGGATTAGTATGAAATGTCGATGTAGCCATTTTGGATTCAAACCTAATACATCATGTTATATTGATCCATCAAATTTTTATAAATTTAGTAAAATTTACGGATTGTTGAAGACAATATGATTAACAATTTGTTGTTTGCGATCACACGGTTCAAATGTCGTGTGGGGATATACTAAGGGCATGTTTGGTTTGTGGAAAAAGCTTCAAGAATGGTTTGTTTCTGGCCATGTTTTATAGATCGTGTTTGGTTGGACATATGAAACGATTCGATCGTATTTAGGCCTGTTTAAAAAGGTATGTTTCCTTGAGCGGATTGAAAGCCTCTCTTTCACTGCACATGCTCTTTCTCTTTCCCCGACTACATCGCCCCCGACCTACGCTTCATCAACCGAATACACGAATCCATAAAATGATCCATCCTCTTCTAAAATTCTTTGTGACTTGAAACTTTGTGTAAGACGGATTAGATTTTTAATTTTTAGGCTTTGATTTCATGCAAATGTAATGAGGTCGGTTTTGAATTGAAATTAGGATTCAATTTGAATAATAAACAAATCTAATTTGTTCCTTTCATAAAATTGATTGACAGTGTTTCTGCATCTATCTTAGTTTGATCCATGTGTAACAAGAGATTTTACTGCCAAATGTTTGGAAAGCAAATAATGTTTTGGGTAGTGTAGAAAATTTGTGTTTACATTATTGTAATATGAGAAATAAGATACTTTTTTTGATGAATGAAGGTAAGGACCTCGACAAACACCAAACATATTTGGTGTATCAAGATGTCGAAAACCGGCAAACGGACTAACTGTCATGCAAAATGCGAGACAAAGAAAACAAAACACAACACCACACTACAAGAAGTCCGAAAAAGTTCAACACGAGCTAAAACCAGCCGGAACAAACAAACGACACGAGAAGGCGAGTGACACTTGAAACTGACAATAACATGAAGAGGGCACGGGATAGCTGAACTAATGCGGTGTATCGCCGCCGGGAATTAGGATAGTAGAAACCCTTTACACGGGAAGACATACCTCATGCGAAAATGTGGATCCCTTGACGTTCCCCCACCTAAATGGAAGATCTTCAGAGATCTCGAACACCACCACGATCAAAACAGGATCAACAGGGACATGTGACTACGGCATCTTCCGGAACATTCGTTTAAGTCATACTCAAGGAGCGACTTCAAATGGAAATTCATCCCAACTAAGTAAGCACTGTTAATAAAACATTTCTCAAAATTCCGAAACCGACTCCACAAGGAAATTCCGACAAACAGCATAAACACCTTGTTATATTTAGAGTCTAGATTGTACAATTATTCAAATCATCAAGTTTGTTAGTTTGTTTATATAGAGTGTTTGTTTGTTTACCAAACAATTTGTTTTGGTATAAGGATATATTTATAGCTTCTCGGTTGAGAAATTCCGTATAGAAAGATCTATAAAGATAGCTTCATCAGGTTGCCATTGAAGGCGGTTTCAAGATATCATATTTCAGATGAGAAATCATACATATTAACCCACATATACAACAACTTTCAAGATATCATATTTCCAGTGAGAAATCATACAACTTTACCCATATATTCAACATCACATATATATTTTTGATTTTTCCTTGTTGTTCATGAAACTTAGTTTTGCCTTGATTACAAGTAGTTGATTGTTCACATATTGAAAGGAGTGAGAAGTACGAGAGCCTATGCCAACAAGTGTAGGAAAAATATACTAACAAGGTGGAAACAACATCATTTTGACGGCTCCACCGGTACTCATCATCGAATTTTTTCTTGAGATTCGCACATACTTTGTTCTGGTTATTCTTTCCAACCTTACAATGTTTTAATCCTTGGTTCCTACCATTTTTTTTTGCTAGTAAACATCTACAAGCGGAAATTGCTAGTTCCAATAGATTTCTATTGTTAGTAGCATTTGTTCCACTATGTCTTTGATCGGGTTGATGATGATCTTACCTCGATAAAAAAATCCTGGTTTTCGATTGTCCGTTTAGATTTTGAGTTGTCGATGCTTTTTTTGAAGATTTGATTTGGATTCGAAATCGACATTCACCATCTTGGTCATCGGGGGTCAAAATGTATTTCGTTACCCAAAAAAGTGACATGATTCCAAAGATCGGACATGTCGATTATGGGTTCGTAATACACAAGGTATCAAGTTCAAAAAAGTTTCTTACAAGAACGTAGATAAAAAAGAGCATCAACCATTTCCCAACAACAGCAAAGGAGAAGCATCAAGGGTCACCTGTAAGTTTGGTATTACCAATCACACAAACTATGGGATAGTTTCTCAGATTATTCATCATAACACGAGTTAGGTACTTCAAAGAAAGATATCTTAGTTTAACACACAAGTTATGGTAATGGATTACATTTACCACACAAAACATCCAATTAATAAGATAAATAGGGGTAATCATGTTTTCAGGGATTAGGAAAAACTTGAATTCGTGTTGAGTTTCATCAGTAGGAGAGTTCAAGTCGAAGAACGAGCGTTTACAGACATGATCTCTATAGCTGAGACAAAACCAAGTCAGAGAAGTAAAAATTAACAGTTCAAAATAAACAAGAGAATTTCTAAGGTTCATAACATGTTCATTATTAGGAGTAAATAGTAATAGATCTTGTTTGCATGCCATGTAGAGTGCATAAAATTCAGCTTATATAGCCTTAGGTTCCATATGTTTATGGTCTAATTGGTTTGGTTTTAAGTTTCAAACGTCTAAAAGGATTCGAGTCTAGAACTTCAATCCAAAGCTCATGGAACCATATACATGGCTTTAGATCAGTACAAGAGTTGTTGACTAATTTGGTCCAAGCTTCAAGTGATTCTAGTCTAGAACTTTAATGTGTGATTGACAACTCACGAGTTCTAAATTGCACATGACAGACAATGAATATAACCCTATATTCAGATTCATTGTATATTGTTTAGGGGAAAAAGCTCAACACAAAGGAGTAGATCTCAATAAAAAACATCAGACACACGGGAGTTATTAGTCTAGATTAACTGGGTTCGGCGATAATGTTTTCTCTCAAAGGAGATAATTTTTGACTTACCAGACGGGTCCGGGTTTTGTTCTTGTACACCAGCACGAGCTTATGTCTTGTTTAGAGACAATTCATGGAGAAACTGGATTGATTTTTGTTTCAAGTGGTAACCCTATCTTTTTTTTGCACAAAAACCGATTCGTGTTCTTGAAGGTGAGTCCTCTCGTTGAAAACGGGGTCTCTTGGAAGACTAAGCAAACCGACCACCAGCGTCAGTACCATTGTCGCCACTTGTGCCTACTGTCGTCCGATGGAAAGAAGACCCCGGCATAGAGTTTCTTCATTTTCTTTCTTCCAGATCCATCAAAAAGCGCCTTCGCCTCTCACTTCAACCGAAAACTACTTGGGGATTTTGTGCTCTTTGAATTCTTTTGGTGTAGGGAAACCATTTTTGAGATTGTGCTCTTTGAGTTCTTTCGGTGTAGGGAAACCATTTTTGAGATGAGCGGGGCCTGAAAGTTGCCTGAATTTTAGGGTTTTTTAGGAGGTTTTTCTCCGCTCTTTGTTTTAAGAGTTTAGGCTTTTTTGAAGCATGGATATCTGTAAGAGAGAAAGAGGACATTGACTTGCTGAATCTGTCTTTATTGATGGCATCTGTACATACTTTATTTTTCTATTTTGAGTAATGTAGCAAATCTGGTTTGGATAGCGAGCATTGGTCAAATGATCTTGTAAACAACACAGAGCCCTATTTGACAGTATTTGAACGATGTGAACAGTGTAACAAGAGAACAATTTGACAGTATTTGAAGGATGTGAGCAGTACAAGAAGAGAAATATTTGTCAGTATTTGAAAGATGTTTTTAACATTGGTCAAATGATCTTGTAAACAACACAGCCTTGATTTCCAAACATTTGGATCGGTCATTCTCGGAAGACATGAGGCACAGAAAGGAGGGTTTTGTACGAACACTATGGAGAGTTCCGCGAGTGCTTGAATCGAACATAAAAGGACGTCTATTCTATGCAAGAAGCAGTAGAAACCACAAGCCCAATTTAAGATAACTACCTATAGTTCAAATGAGATACCCAATTGGTCTGAAACCAGGCCCAAAACTATTTTATAAATTATACTGAAAAATTTACCCGAAAGAGTCTGGAATAGATCAATTAGACACAACAGAAACATCACAGGCAAAACATTCAAAATAGAACCAATGAAGTAGGCCAATTAAAAGCGTATGAACATACTGAACTTTGGATTTCAACGCTAGAAATGTCTGCTAACAACTTCTCATGTAGAAGAGTTAAGAAGAGTCTACAATATTGTCTATAAAGCAACCAAAACTTTGAGCACATTCAACTTAAGCCAACAAAATAAAAAAGATAACTCAAAATAAAACAACTTGCTTTGTTTGCTTAGTCGAAGAGACTGAAACCCATGTCCTGCAAGATACAAACATGCACCAAGTAAGTTCACTGAACTCTTTAGATATAAAATTTGAAAATTAATTAGTGAAAGAAAACTTACATCGTCAGACTCTTCCTTCTCTTCAACCTTCTCTTCCTTCTTTGCCTCAGCTGCAGGGGCAGCACCAGCTCCAGCACCTCCAACAGCACCTGTAGCAGCTACCGCAACACCACCACCGGAGGGAACGGAAGCAAGCTTTTCCCTTCCAGAGGCAATGAGCTCGGTGATGTCCTTACCTTTCACTTGAGACAAGAGAAGCTCAATTTTGTCGTCATCGGCCTCAGCTCCGACTGTATGACAACAACTTTAAGAAATTAATTTAACACCCATAAAACAATTCAGATCATTGACATAACAAATATAATTAATGTGATGATTGTAAGTTGATCAAATTTCAGAATGCAATACAAAACAATTAAGAAAGAGTATAATGATCATAAATGTTGAATCACTACGCCCAAACCACAATTTAGGAACATTTGGAGATACTTGGAATTCATATATCTTGATTTAACGAGGATTCTACAAATCCTAGTTTGGAAAATCCAAGCACCATTTTTTAGTGAAGATCGCAATGGCAATCGAGTCTTTTGAGATTAACATATCATCCGAACCTAAAACTAAACATTGCAGAAAACACAAACTCCAGCAATCTAGGATTTTTAATCATAATAACATTGACACTAAAAGGCTAAAAGTTTTTTAAAAAATGCTGAAATTTTTGCACAGCAATTAATCAAAAGACCAACCAATTCATATAATTCGGAACGATAATACGGCTGACTAAATTTGAATGTCGCAAACATAATGCACAAACATAAAACATTTAAGCAAATTTACACAAGCAGTACTTCAAAGAAACTATAATTTATTCATTACAGCTTATACTTGAACTACAAACACTAGTAAACCTATAAAATCATAAAATTCTATATTTGCAATTTACTAGACTGGATAAATCAGCGCTTTTTACCTGATCCGAGAATGTTCTTGATGTCTTCTGCAGAGGGAGTGACATTGCCTCCCAAGACGGCCAACAAATAAGCTGCCACAACCTTCATTTCTGTTGAATCAAATGGCAGAAAGTAAAATGAATTTAGTATCAGACGACGATTAATAGATTTAGAGAAACAACACAAAAGAGGGAAAAGGAGTTACTTGGAGATCTGAGACTTCTACAAGAGGAGGCGCCGAGTTTTAAGCTAGGGTTTTCAGAAGATTGAGTTTCAAGGGTTTGCTAGCCATTTATAGAGATGGCGTAGCTGTTTGGGCCGGCCCATTATAATACTAACATGTATGGAGCACTGGACCGGACCTGAATGGGACCGGAAATCTATTGATAGATTGGAATGGGTATTCGGTCAAGGTCCGATCCGATCTGAACCGTCCATACATTTGGATCAAGGTTTTTTATACTTATATTTTGGGGGTTTTCGGCTCAATAATGTTAATTCTACTTTGTTAATTCTACTATGTAAATAAATTAAAAAGTATTTTACACTAATTTAACAACTCCTTAATAATCTTAAACTTTCATCTGAAAATCCAAATTTAGTCGTGGGATTCATCTGAGGGAGAGGAAATGGTTTTGTTAATATTATTTTAAACAAATATTTTCAAAAAATGTATGTATATGATCTTTTAGCACGATAATCAATTTATTACGAGGATAAGGACTTATATAATAATAACATACATATTATATAATAATAACATACATAAATCGAACTTTGTTAATAAGGGGGGAGTATCCTTATTACTAATTTTATACGGAAGGTTTTTCTTATCTTAATTTTAATAAAGATAAAGAAATTAAACCATTCAATTAAAACCGAAAAACTTTTTATTGGACAAGGTTGAAGGAAGAAATACTATACGGTCTTACATCAAAGTAGATACCTTGGTTATTCCTACAATTTAAATTATTTTTTGTACCAATTCATTCACTTATATTATTTATTGCTAAATAAAAACGAAATCATAATAGGTATTAGTGATTGTGTAACAAAACAATCCGTTTCGGATCTAGGGACACCACCCCAAACTTCATACATAAAAAAATTAAAAAAAACTTAATCCCCTGTCTCATGAGCTAGTGATGGGTTCGGTTTTTGAACCAAACCGGCAAACTGACGGTTTTCAAACTAGCCCAAACCGCCGGTTTAGTCAAATCGGCGGTTTAGGTTTGCCGGTTTACGGTTTAGGTTTAGGTTTTGCAAAATAAAAAACTTAAACCGACGGTTTATATTGAACCAAACCGCCGATTTTTGTTCACTAAGTTTGGGTTTAGGTAGGTCAAACCTAAACCGACGATTTAGATCTGCAACCCATGTCTGTCCTGAGCAATAACAAACACATGCAATAGGTGATATTCAAAACAATATCAATAATAACCGATCTTATCATTTTCTCATGTTGTTGTTTATGATGTTTTGAGAAATATTTATTCAACAATCTCTATAAATCTTAAATTTTCTTCTACTCCACAATCTTATGCGAAAATCACTCACTATGTTCAAGTATTCAATTAACCATCCTTAGTATACGTGACAAATTGAAAAGTTTATAGATATATAAAAAATAAAAAAAAAAGAAGTTTCCCTAAATCATAATCAATCATCTCCCCCACCCTAACAAATGAATCTTAACTTTGAGCCTCTACAATACCTATAGCATGTGATCAATAAATGTAAACCTCTTTGGATCATCATGTACTTAACCCTAAAGTTTAACGTAATACAAACGAATCGTTAGTAGAGCGACTGCACACTAACACTAGTTGGTTACGGTGCACAGTAGTGATGAACTATGTAAAGTTGACACTTCCATTTTCATGCACGTGGTTGTGGGGGCGTTCGATTTACTCTACGTAATTAAGGCACGTTGTCAACGCTTTAAGTATAAAAATCCTATAAAAGGAGTTGGCACCCCATGGCAATTCAAAGCCAAAATCTTCGATAGAGTAATAAATCAAAATGGCTGGTGGGTGTTTCCTCGTACTCGTGTGTATTGTGGCCATGTTTGCTGCGTTGAAGGGGGAGAGGGAGCCGGGGAGGATGGTCCAGTGTAGGGGTGGTGATCGGAATCATCACCGCTTTTGCCGTTTTCAATACTTCCGGTGTCCTCCGTCTTGTCCTTTTTCTTGTTCCGTCGACTGTGTTACTTGCCGGCCCATTTGTGGTAATGAATAGTCTATGATGGCGTTGTGATATCATATGTAGGTTTTTTATAAGATGAATTCACATGTGAAAAGGGTTATAAAAAATTGGATTAAAATTTATTATTTTTCTTCAACCAACTAGTGTTAGATAGCGAAATCTATGTAAGTTCATATAAATTTGTATGCAATTGAACCGACGGTGGGATATTTTAGACGATGTAGGCTTTGTGGCCCGCGTTTCATTGTTTTTTAATATTTTTTTAATCGATCGGCTCATTGCTCACACATGTATTTCATAAGTTTTAAAAAGATTGGGTCAAAATTTAAACATTTAATACTTCGAGTCCAAATTGATATAAAATGAATGATTTTTCATGGTAGTACTACATTGTTCTAATTTTATATGTAAATAGATTGCGACAAACCAGGTGCAGTGTGTCAAGACCCTAAGTTTATCGGAGCAGATGGAATCACCTTCTACTTTCACGGCAAGAGAGATCGTGATTTTTGTGTGGTGGTGGACTCAAACCTCCACATCAACGCTCACTTTATTGGCCGGAGAAACCCCGTCATGGAGAGGGACTTCACTTGGGTGCAATCTCTAGGCATTCTCTTTGACGACCACAAACTTTACGTAGGAGCTATGAAGACATCCACATGGAAGGACTCGATTGATAAGATTGCCCTCTCCTTTGACGATGAGCCGGTCTACCTACCAAACATCGTCGGGGCAACGTGGAACTCAACCTCTAAAATAGTCTCCATCACTAGGCAAGTAATTAGTCCAAGAATCACTATGTTATTGTAATTTGTTTTTTAGAAGATTACGATATAAATTTGGTAGTCTAATTACAAGAAAGTCCGTTAATGTCGGTCAGGGCGCAAGACACCAACTCCGTGGAGATCAAGGCGGAAGGCAAATTCAATATCAAGGCAACGGTGGTTCCGATCACTAAAACGGACTCACTAATCCACAGCTACGGAGTCACCGACGACGATTGCTTTGCTCATCTCGACCTCACCTTTAAGTTCTACTCGTTGACCGATAAGGTCAACGGTGTATTAGGGCAGACATACGCCCAAAGCTACGTGAGTCGGGCAAAAATGGGCACATTCATGCCAGTTTTGGGCGGCGAGAAGGAGTTCGCTTCTTCAAACATCTTCTCAACCGATTGCTCGGTTGCAAGGTTCGTCGGAAAAGGTGTCGATGGTTGGGATTTGAGTGGTCCCGTTGACGATCTCATTTGTGCCGGTGGCGTTGGCTTAGGAGTTGTTTGCAAGCGTTAGTCCTTGGATGTCCGACAAAATATCCGATTCATATTCAAAAGTCCATGGAATAAATAAACCGAGAGATGTAATAAATGATATATTTTTATATATACTTATCGTATTTATATTTACAATTCGAATTTTGAGTAATTTATTAATGGTACTTAAAGTATAATTTTTTTGTTTAGATCAATTGAGCTTACTAACATTTAATGTTTTAACTTTCATCCATCTATCAACCGAGTCAAAATTTTGTCATCTCTAATTCACTATTTTGTCCATAATAATGATTTTGAAAAAAGCTGCTCGATATAAAATAACGATTTAGACATACTTTTGAACACATTTTGGGCCCATTAGGTTTAAACTGGGCTTTACTTTTAGGCCCAATAAGTTCAAACTGGGCTTTATTTTGGACCCATTAGTTCAAATCAGGCTTTATTTTGGGCCACTAAGTTTATCTGGGCTTTATTTTTGACCGGATCGGAAAATTTCATATTCATAATTTTTTTTTTAACATTTGGATACAACTTTTTATTTTTATTTTAAGATTCATATAAAATAAGCACACTTTGACCAAATGTTTTTTTTCTTCGGGATTCATAAACGCATGGAGGATCCGAAAATTGTGACCGTCATGATTTCAAAAACTGTATGTAATAGAACACTCACGGTTACGGGTTTCGGAACCGTGACGGTCACTGATTTCGAAACCGTGAAAATTTTTCTTTGTAAATTCTACCAAAATAGAGGAGGAAAAAAAACCGATGGTCACGAAGTTTTTTTTTTTTTTTTTGCCTTTATTCAGTGGACGCCTGTCACATATTTCAAATTCGCCGTACGTTTGATAATTTCTATCGTCATATACTTAAAATCACTCTTTTTTTAGGTGGGAGATCCGGAGGCTATTATTTTGTATTTTAGCTTAAATTAGCTCATAATATAAAACGTATCATCAGATCGAAACTAAATACTATATATCTAGTTCTTATGATAAAATATTATAGACATTTTTTTTAATTCTTATACTATAATTATTAAACCATGCTCTTCCATTGACGGTGACATATACATCCTAACAACTAAGGCACTGAAAATTCATATGAAACTTTGAATTTATATTGATATACATTACAAATAATTATTATATATATCATCAAGACGTAATAAATAAATAAATTGATAAGAAACTTTCTATTCTTAATTAGTGGTCTAGTTTTATTTTTTTTTTAAATGAAATAAAATTAATAAACAAGTATTTTATCTTCCATACTGATCTACGAAATACGAGATGATTAAATCATTAATTCACCGTCATTAATTGGGTGAAGCCACCGCATGTGCTATAATGTTGAAATAATTTTATAATATTATGACATTTTAATTATGATATTCTTATTTGAATGGTCATAATTAACTTGCCATGATGCAATCTAGTCTAGTTTATTAATTTATTTAAATATGAATGCGGTTAGGTGTATACCTATTTTTAATTATAATACGCAGAAATTCTGATTAAGTATTCTGAAAAGGCATAATTAGTTGTATTATTAATATGGGACCAAACTACACATAATCTATCAAATTAGGGGCATAATTAGTAATATATGTTTCTTTTCAAAAAAAAATCTAATTAGGGGCATAATTAGTTGTTTGGATTGGAATATGGTTCCTTTGTGTATTTTTATATCAATTGATTCCTTAGGAGTCACGTACACGTGAAAGTAATAATCATGTAATAAATCAAAACTTAGGAACAATTTATATGAGGTTTAGAAGTGATTATAACTTAAGAAGCCAATAATTAACATCCATTCACTTGTAATACTTTATATATATATTAAAATCATTCTAACCTTCCACGGATAACCGATAACTTCTTACAAGCCCAAGACTGATAACATTTTCATTGTTGTTTCGAATAACAAATTATCACCCTCAATTTCGATTTTTTTATTTGCAATCCGATAGCTTTTTGCAACACCGATTTCAGATTACAAGCTTTAGCTTTTACTACCGAGTTAAAGTGTTTCTCTTTTCCTCCACCAAGACCGATTTTCTTTCCACCATGATTTTAAATAACAAAACCAATGGAGGTAACCTAAAATTAAGTTTAGAACCATGAAAATTATGTTTGTGAAAAATTCACGCTCAAGATCATTCCATTTGATGTTTTTTTCCATTTAGAAATGTTGTTGAGTCTTGGTGATGACCTAGCTTGCGTTTGATACACCTAAATTATGGGGATGGAGATTAAATTGATCAGAACGAGGGATAAAATTATAGAAATAATTGTTTGTTGGGAATGAAGGGGGTGTAGCTGGGAGATGAAGGGATGATATTATGAGAAAATTATAATTTAGATTGAGATGGATTATAGGGATGATAGACACAAATTTTTTATTTTACCTTTTTCTTTTATTTTTCGTCTGTTTTTCTTGTTTGATTCTTTTCTCTTAACTATGGGTTCAATCTTCACCCTTTGATACTTCTTCTATAATTTTTGAATAATCGACCCTCTTATTCTCTTCTTTCTATTGTTTCATCATCATTACTAGTCGAACCACTATCATTCAATCCTCATGTTCACAGGATGATAGATAGGGAGAAACTTTTCATTCAATCACCTCCAACAATAGTTTACACACTGATTTTCGGGACATATCAAATTGCTCGAATAAATCACTAGAAATTTCACAACAACTACATAGGTGACGAGTTACGAATAATCAAATTTTAAACAAATCAAAACAAGTTCCCTTTCTATCTCTCTTTTCCTTTTGGATACTCCTCTTTTGGAGAAAGACACTAGACCGTAATTGTAGAACATCAAACCCCAAAAAAGTAAAGGATTAGAAATCGAAACTTGAACCAATAGAGATGAGGGGAAGAAACAAATCTAGAGTGACGAGAAGAGAGGATAGACGAATATGTTATACTTCTAAATCTCCATGGAACGACAATCTGAATAATTTTAAAATATGATTTCTTTTACGGAATTTTTTCCACAATTATTTTATTTTACCAAACTCTCATTTAACTTATTTTCATACCTTCTCCTTAACACCATTTCATTTCCTTAATTATTCATCTAAATAATTCTCATCATCTTCAACTTGATCTAGATAATCTTACGTCAAAAGGACCCCTAATATCATAGTTATTCTCGTTAAAGAACGGTTTGAAAACCTATAAACTAATCTTAAAATCTTAGTTAATTAATGTTATAAAAAAGTTAAAGAATAAATAAATTTTGTTCATAGAAAGATCGAGGTTGTTTGATAATTAAATAAATAAATAAATAAAGTTTAGTAAAAGAAATAATTTGGCATTAACTCTTGTTGAAGTACAAAAATTGCCCACATAATTACAAACTTATGTCATGAGTTATAATATGTGGTAGTTGAAAAGGACACAAAAAGTTTATTTTTGGTATAAGAACGTGCGTGCATAAGGGTGAACGACTAACTACATACTTTGTGGTTAGATTATCTTATCACTAATTGCTTCTTTAATTTGTTATTTTTATAGTATAATTAATAATAAGAGTCCCAAAATTATAATCTTTGGGTTATTAAATAGCAGAAAATTTTCTATCGAGTATGTCACTCCGTAAAAAATTATAATAAAAATTGTAGAAAATCACCCGTTAAGTACACTATTATAGATAACTATTCATTAAATATAGTTTACTGTTCTACTTTAACAAAAAAAAAATCATTAGTATAAATTTTATTTGACTTTGGTTAAATATCCGTAGGAAATGAATCATGAGAGAAAATGATTTTATACACAAATGTAGACCAATTTATAAAGTTGTACAAACTTGACCAGGATCAGATCAAAAGTTATGATTTGATCTATGGTCTGAATTTTAACCTTTAGGGTAACAACTTAATTCCGGTGATCATGAACTTCCACTTGAACAACCATCTAATATCTCGTTATTTTTATGATTAACTAGTTTATATATGGGATCAAATATGTGTCATTAAGCTAAACAAATGATATTACATTAAATTTCAATTGTCTAATGACGTAAGATGGGGTGTATCAATGTACATTCACAAGAAGTCCGACAAATAAGCCTACCGAAAAATTGTGTTCTTAATCAATTAATCCAACCAAGACATTCGATCGCCCACAACAACTCTTATAATCATAAACTTCGTATTCTCATTCACGACAATGTTTTAGGTTAAAATATTTTAAAAAGCGACTCAGTCTAACCGTTTTCCACTTTTCCCGCATATTAAAAAACTCGACTTTATAATAACATCATTAGTCAACAACTTAACATGTATATGTCAAATACGTGGTGGTTAGTTTAATCACGAAACCAACTGTTTTATTGTTTGTTTAATTTGTCAACATTTTGAACAAACAGATTATTTAGTCTCCCATGATCCAATCTAAATAATCAAACGTAAATAATTAACAATTATTCAATGGCATAGTCAACAACACTAATATATTAAGTACTATATATAAAATACAATGTATGTACACCGATGTTATAATAAATAAACATTTTTTGTTTGAGATCTTCATAATCTTTTGTGGATGATGCCCAAATAATGTAATTTTTTTTTTCTTGATTGAATAGCTCAACTAGAGCCGATGACTTAAGATAATACGTTACATATATATGTAGGTCAAGTATGCATCGTGCAACGCAAACATGTCATTTTTGTAACACGTGATTGTTATTTTCAAATCTTTGTTTATGTATAGAATAGGAAGTTGGTTAGTGATTTGGTCTACTTATGGTTGTGTTATTTATATAATAATAATCCGACTTATTACTTAAATCACTGATTTTATCAAATTAGTAAACCACCTTGTCTAGTTTATTTAGTTGTAAATTATAGCAATTTTTTTAAACAAAAGTTATTGAGTAAAATGGGTTCTCAATTAAATGTTTTCTAGTTTTTAATAGGAAAAAAATTATTTTAATTAACGCTTTATAATTCATTTTAAACGGAAAAGGGACGTGCGCTTTAAGTATTCTCTTAATTTAAGGCCCAAACAAACGTTGAAAAAACTTGATAAATCGCGTAAAACCCACAACTATACTATTTTTTTTAGACGTTTGCATGGTTATCACGTTATATATAAATTGTACTAATCATTTCGTTCTAGACTTTTAGCTTTAAATGTCACCTTTTTCTCTTAGTTCATACTTTTGTTCAATTTTGTACTAACAATTCTTATGTAATTTGTTTTGATTGTATATGCAATTTGTTAAATTAGTTCATATTGTTTATTCTAATAGTTCATATTTTTGCTCAATTTAGTTCATATTGTTTAGACTAACAATTCATATGCAATTTGTTAAAGTAGTGTAATAGCCCGGTTTTTTATTATCCGGAAGAGATTTTCGGAATAAGTTCCTTCGAATTTCGGGATAAATAAGCGGTCTTGGGATATAGCCGGATATATATTTAAGTGACAAATCAAAATAATTATTTTGGGAATTAATGATGATACTATATTATTCCTTTTCGGATTTTAAAAAAATATTGAGGATTTTTCCAAGCGATATCAAAGTTGAGGAACCCATTTCGAAACTCGTAATTATCGAGGTTACTATTCATAGTCTCTTATCTCCCAATACCCTAACCCTTCTTTCTTTTTTTGGTTTCTCATCCCAAAATTTACTATTCAGCACCGGAAAAGTACCATACCAAACTCGAACCCATAATACACTATCTCCACCCATTAACGAGCCATCGAACCAACACCCTCGAACCGGAGCTTCAGAACTATTGAAGCCATCAAACCAGCACCCTCGAACCGGAGTACGACCTCCTCTTCTGCCCATGTTACACTCATCGGTCGCCAAGGAGCTAGCTCGTGCCGGAGAGCTTGGCCGCAGTTGAACCAAATCTCGAGCCACCTTCTTCGAGTTACTGTATGAGGAAGAACTTCGCAACCACCTGCTCGCGCTAGGAGAGCCGCCCTTGCCGCAACCATTAAGTTCACACCGGGACGCCACCATCAAGCTCGCGCAGAGAGCCGTTCTCCGTCACAAACTACTCTCACCCAAAACCAAGGTGGTTTCGATTCGTTGTTGCCGAGAAGGTGGAGGCCACCGTCAAGTTCGCCATCCACCGGAGACCATAAATCCACCGTCCCCGTCGACCGCATTGCCTGTGGTGAACCTTGCCAGAGAGCAACAGTCCCGCTGCCGCACCGGTAGCCCTTGCCTAAACCCCAAATCGGGAAGGGTAAACTTTCGGTGTAATTACATTTTAGCTTCCATATTCTTAATTTGCGTTTATGGCCCGAACTTTTAGTTTTTGCAAATTTGCCCAAACTAATTAATTACAGAAAATGACCTAGAGTTATATTTACGAGAATGACCCATACTTTCTGATTTTGCGAAAAATGCCCAAAAGTGGATAATTACATAAAATAGCCCAAAAAATTATTTTTAGGAACGCTTAATTGCTGAAAACCACCCGTTAAATAGACCCAATTTCACAAAACCACCTGCTAAACCTTTTAATTGCCTAGGCACATCCAAAAAAGCATCCCGTTAACAAAAAACCACAACCTCCAACGGCCGTCTGTTTGTCCGTCACTGGGCCCTACATCTTGATTCTTATATTATTTTCTTAAGTAAACCAAAACAGTTTCGTTAAATGTTTATTACGTTGAACCGAATAAGGTTTTTGTCATTTAAAACAAAATTGAAGGTAAACGAATCGGGTTTTTTCATTCGGGATTAGCCAAGAAAGGATGTTTTAAATGAAAAAACCCGATTCGGTGGAAAGTTATGCCGAGTGAAAAATCGATGGAGAGTTAAAACATTTAACAAAACGCACGTGTTGGTTTACCTTCGATTTTGTTTTAAATGAAAAAACCCGGTTCGGTTCAACGTAGTAAACATTTTATGAAACCGTTTGGGTTTACTTATGAAAATAATATAATAATCAAGATGTGAGACTTAATGACGGACAAACAGACGGCCGTTGAAGGTTGGTTGTTTTTTGTTAACGGAATGCTTTTTTGGGCGTGCCTAGGCAATTAAGGTTTTAATGGATGGTTTTGTGAAATTGAGCCTATTTAACGGGTGATTTTCTGCAATTAATCATTTGAGGAAATGACCCATATTTTTAGGATTGTAAATTATTGCCTTAGTTGGCAAACATAAGCTAATTTGTGCAAGTGGTTTAATTAACTATTTGACCTTTGTATTGTAGGAGTTCTTTATATTTATGAAACCGGAAAAATATCTTTGTTGACATGGAAAATAGTTGGAAAATAACTAAGGATGAATTTTTGAGGTGGAGGCATAATGACCTAATTTGGTGGAAAAATTAAGAATGAGTTGGGTTCTTCGTTCCGATAATTTAATACGGGATATAATACATATATGAGAATTATTATGGAGTATATCGTAGAAGCACAACGATAAGTGCATATTTAGGGTAGGAATCTTACTTAATTTTGGAGATTTGTGTATATGACATTTTATGTCACTAGGAAGTTTAGTAAACTCCTAGAAAGTCGATACGAGTTTTTTACTCCTAGAAAGTCGATAAGAGCTTTTTACTCCTAGAAGTCATATGAGATATTATGAGTGTTCCCGTAAGCCGACATATATATTGATTGGTATTTTCACCGTTGATAAGGTATTTGATATTCTATGCACTGTGAATTATGCCTTGTAATGACCGATTGTTTTGTCGATGAGTTCAGGTAAGTCTCACGGACTTACTTAGCTAGCTTTCCTCGCATTGGCGTATGCTATTGCACTGGTGTGTGCTATGTGAATTATAATAATAACTTGAGTAGGACGACATTACTATATTATATGAACCAAGTGTATGCATAACGGGTCATGTCATCACAACCCAACTTTGCCACACGATTGGGAGGTTCTCTACAACTAGTAAATATAGGTATACGGTGAGATGCATGAGATCCAATCCTGTTGGTACGCGGGGACAGAGGTGAGGGTCGGAAGACCCTCATGCCACACAATAAGTTGAACTTAGAAGTGAATCACCTAAATGATGTTAATAATGAGGTTTTGTGTGCAAGTATGATTATGTGTTAAATTCCATCATTTATGTGTGACTGTGTTATTTTAGTATTTATCTTGTGCCTTAGGATTGTTAGCTAACGGTAAGGTGTTACTGTTATGTTAATAGATTTCTTGTATGGTAAGAAAGTTGTAGGGTGATCCGCTACAACTTGTCGGGATGTTTGATTAATAGTACTTTGGACCACCATCGCTCTCCGTGGATCTCTGCAACTTAGTGTTATATGTGAGATATAGTATGGATGTATATATTAATATATTATTTATTAGGTTACACTATATAGTTAGAGATTTGGATGGTTGTATTAGATTTCTTAGTTAAGTTAGTATGATGTGATCATTGTTCCTTTAGTAGAATATGAGTAAGCTTCAAGGTATATCAATACAAGGATAGTTATGCTCAGACTAAGTCGGCTTGTGTATCATGTTCCAGCAAGTTAACTCTTTTAACTCATACAGACATACCAAAGAACACACAGGCCGGAATAACCGGAAGGTGATGACTACAAGAGGATAATAATGACAATAAGAATGTGAACCAAATGGGAGCAAAACTCGAGTCAACTCAAGAAGAACTGAATTAAAGGCTGCACGAGAAACATAGTAGCATGGGATCATAGGGGTAGATTTGGAGAATCTTTTAGTGACCTACATTTTTATGAACCAAGGAATGTCAATACAAGAGTTCCTTCCAAGTGATACATCTCCAAGCTTGAGGGTACCAACTAGATGGAGTGAAAGTATATATCATCATGTATGCTCAATCAAGTGATATTACGTCTAAGTTTAGAGGCTCACAAGATATCTCCACAAGTAACTTTTACAAAAAAATTCAATCGGTAGAGTGGAGATGATATAGATACAGTGTTGATCCAAAGTTAAAGAGCTTAAGAGACTCGGGGGTTAAAGTACCTTGATGGACAAAGATAGAATTTGTGATTCCTTAAATGTGGGTACAAGGAGATCTCCTCCAAGGACACAAGATTAGCAAAATGAATCACGATACAAGTATCCTAGTGGTAGGATTCCTTAGAGTGGTCAACGAGTTTATATGGAAGTGACAATGCTAAGCAACATCAACACAATGAAGAAATGCATGTGGGATGAACCTTGGTAGGAAGCGAGATATGCAATGGATTATTTTGTAACGAAGGACATAAATTGCCGAATATGACGAACCACACAATGAAATTGTGAATGGATGAGAACTGAAGTTAGAGTGATGGAGATAATGTGCGTGTAAACCGTCATGTTAGTGGAGTAAGGATGAGGAGTCATAGGGAGATATAAGTCCAAACCCCAAGGCATTTGATGTTAATATAAGTTCATTTTGGTGACATAGAGGCCTTGAAGAAAGATGATGAGACCTTAGAAATGATGGATCGTGTTAAGAGTGAAAGTGTCGGTTGAACAACGAATATTAAATTTGAGAAAAGTTAATTAACTTGCATTAGATGGGAGAGTGAAGACTGTTGAATGAACCAAAAGAATCAACTGAAACAAATAAGTTCATATAAGTAGTTCTTCCAGAGGAATATCAACATTTGAAGTTATGGAAGAAGTATAAGTCTATTATTTAGCGCAATGATGATCAGAAATCAAACCGGGTGACAATCAAGGACATGTGCTTTTTGTTGCCTATTAATGGTTAGAGGCGATGTCGGATGGTTGGTTCTAAGAGTAAGTACAAGTGTGTAATAATTGTACTCACCAATCCAACACCAGAAAGGGCCGTGTCAATGTAAATATATCGCCTCCAGTCAAAGTCATCTCCGTGAGGACTATGTTATCTTCACCTTACTCTAAGAAGCTTTCTAAGAAAATAGGCAAGTGTTGTACAAATAATCAAAAGGTTTCGATCAAGTGATCGACTTAGAGACACTTCAGGAGTGATGGTTAAGTGTGCTCAATCGAGTCACCCTGATAACTTCAATCACGTTCCAGGTTAACGTCGACCGAGTCAGATTCCTATAGCTTCTGACTTTGATCGAGTCAGATACAAAGGATGTAAAAGTGTAATCAAGTATGAGAAACGACTGGGGGTTGGGGACTAATTCTCCCAATCATTGTGAATGCAATGTTCATATACATTATGATGCAATAAAGTGAGAACTATTTGCTCAAGTTCTCAAATTAATGATGACAAAACAGTTGTATGTATGGATAGGTAAACGTAAATCTAAGCATGCTAGTAAATCCAACATAGTACCTCACATGGTGTTTGCTATTGGTAAAATGCTAGCCAACTACGGTCTCAAACTAGTAATCTATACGAGATAATCGCTGCACATGGTGTTTGCTATTGACTTTCATAAATCATAAGGATCTAGAGTGGATTTACACTTCAAAAATTAGCAATCAATTATTCCTCACATGGTGTTTGCTATTGGAATAAAAAAATTTAAAATGTAATTTATTTTGAATTTATAACTAATAATTAATTACATCGAGCTAGAGGGGAGACGGAGAACAAGTTGCACCTCCAACCCCTTTTGACTTGCAAAACCGATTATCCTAAGAACAACATTTGATGACCTGGGAGACATAGCGTTACCGTGTAAGACCCGTTGCACCCTCTTAAGAACCTCAATAGCATCGGGCGCAAAAAAACCCAAAATTGTCAAAAGAAAACAGAAGAAACACATGTTGGTTTTCGACATTAGCCCTCTCATGTTTAGCCACCTTAGCAGAAGCTGCATTAAGCGCCGCCTTACCCACCACAAAAGGCCCATTTCCTAGACTAACCAGTGGGGAAACCCCTGTCACATCAATACAAGCATGCTTCCCACTCATCCATCCATTCACTAAGACGTTCGCCGGCCTCAACGTAGATCTTCCCTCACGTGGATCAGTCAAGAAGGTCACCTCCTTCTTAACCGAAACTCCCGCTCTCCTAAACATGTCGCATAACACATCACATACTAGTTCATGTCTATATTTGAAGCCAAAAAGCTTTTTACAATGAACAACATGCTTCCCAAAAACATCTAAACAAAGTGCTAATCCTAACATCATAGGCGTATACAAATGCATCACTAGAATATGAAATTACTTATGAGTCTCATTCATACTAGCTGGCCAATTATCAACACATAAGATCATGCTTAATAACTAAACAAAGTGCATAAAGGAACAATCTAAGCTACGCTTAACATTCGACTTTCATATTAGCTTAAATATTAATCATAGCGTTTTAATCGGTTTTTATCCTCCTATTTGCTCACTATCATACTTTGATACTCACATAAATTCTCGGCATTATAACGATATAAACATTACATAACTTAGTATTGGGGTTTTCACCCCAATCCCTATTATGGGACTACTCACTCATGTTGAGTGAAGATGCAATCAACACAATCAAACATTTAAACAACGAACTCATAGAATCAAGAGAGAAAGAGATGGTTATCAAAGAACTAAGAGAAATTGATGTTACCAAACACAATATGGAAAGTAGAAATGGATCCAGCTTTTACACGACTCAACTCCAACTCGGCACAATACAACTCGGACTCTACTCTACCATAAGGAGACTCGGCTCCAAAACTAAAGAGAGAAAACTAAGAGAGAGACTTGTGGAGTGGTGAATTGGTATCAACTACATGCATCTAAGCCCCTTTAAAAAGGCTGAAAATAGGGGAAATCGGCACAAATCGTGGCACGGATTGTTAGCCTCAGCACAAAGAATCTTGTTACCGTCATACGTGGCGAGTTGGTTGAATGGCATTACTCTTCGATCGAGTCGACCCCAAAGTGAATCGACTGACGTTGAAAAGTAAGTCAATGACACTAATGTCTTCCTTGATCGAGTAGGTTGCGGAACTCGACTGTCACTTGAGCGGCCTTGACATGTCTTCCACCTGGCTCACTCGGCGGCCTAGATAAGCTGAAATAGACAGAAAAAGGCCGCGAGTTACTCATTGTTCTTCAGTCGAGTGGCTCTTTGGCGGTCGAGTGGCTTCTTGTCTTTGCTTGATTCTTTCTATGGGAGAGCCTAAGTCTTCAGGCCCGAGTTTAATCCTCCTTCTTTCTGCGAGTGAAGAAGAGATTTCAGTAGAGTTGCACATGCAACTCGGTCTTCTGGACTTGCATCTCCAAATGATCTTTGTCATTCCTCATGAAATGCTTAGCCTTCTTCCTCGTTTATGCTTCGGAGCTTTCCTTTGTTCCTTCTTTCCTTGCTTCCAGCTTTGAAAGAAGAGGTGGTTGTTTTCTTGAGTCATTTATAGTCCATTTATGCTCCATTTTGAATTAAAATCTCTTAAGCACAAGAGATAAACGGAAGTAGACATTCTTTGATGCAAATAAATTTAGTAAATAAGTAAATGTCTAAACTCATGCATAACTACTAAAAACACATGAAAACAACACTATAAAAGATAGCATAAAAGCATGCTATCGAACGACCTTCTAATCTCTTTTAGTCACAACAAAGGAGGTAAAGGTAGACCTGACGGTGAATTATTTAGCAATTTTTATCGGAAATATTCAAGGAAAAATTTTAAAGTGTCTAGTCCCCCGGAGTCAGTGTGAATTACCATTAGAGAATGACAAGTGTTACCAATGGAAGCCAATCATTCAATAGTTGGTTAAAGCAAGGCAACGTCCAAGATAGTGTGTTGGAGCCTGTGAACAGAATTTGATGAGTTAAAGCAAAGAACTTTCAATCCAAGTTTTTAGCATGACTAGATAAAATGAGTAATTATGGTGTATAGTGATGCACCAAGTTGGAATGGTGGTGTGTTCTCACAAAGAGAAGTGGGGACTTAGCTTCCCTTCCTCGTCAGGGAAGGCATGATAACACATTCTTAGGACATATTATATGAGGACTGGATGCGACGATGTTGTGTTGAAGTTTGGGATTCATTACCTTTACGAAAGGAATTGCTGGATTTTTAAATGACCTAAGTTGGATCATACCCTCAATAGTAGCAAGGATGAGATTGATAAGATGATCGACGGATTTGGGACGACTATAGAGAACAACTACTACATTGACACGACCCGTATTACAATGAATACACTTAGACAAAAGACGCCCAAGCAAAAGGCGATAATCCACTTGACAATCCACCCTTAGTTTCTTAATGACCTAACTTGTCAAGCTAGAGGTTGAGGTTTGAATATAGAGTATGAGAGGCCCGTTGCAGACATATGGTCATTGTTTGACTTGTTGGACTAAATCCTCCGTAAGTAAATAGGGTTATGTTAAAATAAGACAATAAATCTAGGTATACTGATACAATGGGCCAGGGGAAACATATTTTGGGCCCATGGATTAATGGGCCCGGGGCGACAGGGGGTGCGGGGGGCTCCGCCCCCGCGGAGGATTCTATCTATTTATAGAATTCTATCTTTTTATAGGACTCTATCTATTTATAGAGGATTCTATCTATTTATGGTTATAAATAGATAGGTTTAGGGTTGTATTCATTATCCACCAAAGTATATTGAAAACCCTAGCTGCAAGGTTTGTCTAGTAAAACCACAAAACGTTTTGTCTTCTTCTCTCTATTCCTGCAGTAACTCGTTGAAAGATCACAACAATTGGTATCAAGAGCAAGGTTGTCGATGAGTTCCGTTGCAAAATTTGAGGTTCCGCGATTCAACGGAACTGGCAACTTCGGTCTTTGGCAGCGACGAGTTAAGGATCTGCTAACGCAGCAGGGGATGTTGAAGGCGTTGAAGGAGACAAAACCGGAGTCGTTGAAAGACGACGAAAAGGAGGAGATGCAGGAGAATGCAGCGTCGGTCATTCGGCTTTGTTTGGCAGACGAGGTAATATACCACGTTATTGATCTCAAATCTTGTCAAGAGATTTGGACCCAATTGGAGAAACGGTATATGTCAAAATCTTTGTCTAGCAAATTGTATCTCAAACAAAGATTGTATGAGTTGAAAAAGGTGGAAGGTTCTGACTTGGTGAAACACGTGAATATTTTCAATCAAATTATTTGGGATTTGGCTCGAGTGGATGTAAAACTTGGAGATGAAGATAAAGCTATGATCTTGCTATGTTCTCTACCCTCTTCATATGAGAATCTGGTGATGACGTTGACGTGTGGGAAAGACGAGATAAATCTTGATACGGTGTCAATAACGTTGCTTTCACAAGCCGAACGACGACAACATACCAGTGAGAATTCTCAAAGCGAAGGGTTGTATGTTAGAGGCAACCAGGATAGAGGGAGGACGAAAGAGAAGCAAGAAGGAAGCAACAAGCAATCCAGGTCTAAGTCCAAGGGTAAAAAGCCAGTAACTTGTTACTTCTGCAAGGAGGAGGGTCACTTCAAACGTGATTGTCCTTCCAGGAAGAAGAAGTACGAAGATAAGAAGTCAGAGGAATCTTCAAGATCAGCAAACGTGGTGCAGAAAGATGACTCAGATGGTGCAGATTCTGATATGCTCTTTGTGACGTCAGACAACTACTCAGATGTATGGATCATGGATACGGGATGTTCGTTTCACATGACTCCGAATAGAGATTGGTTTGAGACGTACAAGTCTGGAACTTTTGGCTCCGTCCGATTAGGAGACAACAAGGCTTGTGATGTTGTTGGCATTGGGCAGATAAAAGTGAGGATGCACGATGGTGTGATTCGAACATTGACTGACGTGCGTCACATTCCAGCTCTAAAGAAAAATCTGATTTCCTTGGGGACTTTGCATGTGAAAGGGTTCTGTTTCAAAACAGAAAAGGAATGTGTAAAGGTGAGCAAGGGGGCAATGACAGTTATGAAGGGGCATATTACATCGGGTAATATCTACCGGTTGGTAGGGAGTACCGTTGCACGTGGAGCTGCAGCTGTGGCTTCTGAGACAAATTACACAACTCTGTGGCATATGCGCTTGGGTCACATTGGCAAAAGGGGGATGATTGAGCTTCACAAGCGAGGTCTCCTGGATGGTGTGAAGAGGGTTTCAAGTTTTGGGATCCTGTTGCAAAGAAACGGATGATCAGTCGAGATGTTGTATTTGATGAGCAGGCAATGCTTCTACATGCCAAGGAAGTTGAGAAACCTGCAGTTACAGAGACTGAATCCAGATCAGCAGTGGAGGTGGAGCTTTCAGATTCTAGCACACCTACACCAGCAGGTGGGAGCATGATGTAGATCAGCAACAGGTAGAGAGTCTTGTTTCTGGCAGAAGCAGACGCATCACAAGGGCCCTATAAGATAGGTTTTTTGAGGAGATGGTTAATTATGCTCTAGTCATTGGCACAGATGATCCATCCAACTTTCGAGAGGCTATTCATAGTCAGGAGAAAGAAGGATGGGTAGGTGCTATGGCTGAGAAGATGGAATCTCTCCATAAGAACAGGACGTGGGAGTTGGTTCCTCTTCCAGCAGGTAAGAGGGCAATAGGATGCAAATGGGTGTTCAAGAAGAAACAAGGCATCTCAGAGAAAGAAGGCATAAGGCACAAGGCACGGCTAGAAGCTTCTGGTGAGATCATCCTGGAGAAGGTGCTCACTTCTCAGAATGCAGCTGATATGAAGACCAAACCGGTACGCAGACAAATTCAAGCATTGCTTGGGATTTGGTTCATGTCACTCATTGTTAGATGAGTGAGAAAGTCCCATGTCAAGAGAAACAAGGAGGATCTGGCGACAAGATCTTGGAGTTATATATGTGTTTCCAAATTTGTTGTATTAGATCATGTTGTCTAGGTGGAGATTGTTAAAATAAGACAATAAATCTAGGTATACTGATACAATAGGTCAGGGGAAACATATTTTGGGCCCATGGATTAATGGGCCCGGGGTGACAGGGAGTGGCGAGGGGCTCCGCCCCCGCGGAGGATTTTATCTATTTATAGAATTCTATCTTTTTATAGGACTCTATCTATTTATAGAGGATTCTATCTATTTATGGTTATAAATAGATAGGTTTAGGGTTGTATTCATTATCCACCAAAATATATTGAAAACCCTAGCTGCAAGGTTTGTGCAGCAAAACCACAAAACGTTTTGTCTTCTTCTTCTCTCTCTGTTTCTGGAGTAACTCGTTGAAAGATCACAACAGTTTATGAGACACCAATAACTAGGAAGTGTACCGATCGATGTTGATATGAGATATGAGATGTTAGGTGAAAATCGCCATATATGTTTATATATCTTGGTGCATTTAAGATGTGTAAGACATTGAAAGGTTCATTTTAGTGGATAGTGAAATCCTGATGGAAGTTTAGTAGGCAACTCAATGTCAAGATGATTAGCAAATCAAGATAGAGAACCAAAGACCAATAGGGCGTTGTCACCACCTTGGATGCTAAAGTGATTGTGGGAGGATATCCACATTAATTTTGTTACTAGTTTGAATCAATTTAGAATCACAATGAGACATGGGTGAAAATTGATTGATTGACGGAGCTAAAAGATTTTGCATATTAAAGAAATGTGACCAAGCGAGTTACCTCCCAAAAGAGGGGATTGTCTTATATACTTATATATTTGGTTGTTGTAATTCAGGAGGTTGGAAAGAAATTCATACGCTCATATGACGTATATTACATATGGTTATCGGATTATTCGAATACAAATTGATAGGGACATAAGGGTCGTATGTTGCTAACGGAGACGAATTCACGGTGTTATGATGAGTTGTTATCGGATGGATTCAGGGTGACGTCATTTGGGTAACTTTCATCCGGAAGTACAAGTTAACGAGTTCAAGATGTTAAAATTTAACTAGATTATGGAATATACATTTTGGAGTTATGGTTGATGCGTACATGTGATTAAGAGTTCCCAAGCTGAAGTATTAGACGTTTTGACATTAAAGGGAAGTGGAAACCCTAAGATGCAACACTATTTTAGATTTTGTAAAAGCTGAGAAAGTTACCAATAGAGTAGCACTCTCACGCGTACTCGAGAGTATCCGCCCTTTTATTCCATGGTATTGTTTAGAGAGTATTTATGGATCCCATGTGAGGGGTCGGTCATTTGAGTTTATGTAATGAGTTGGATCAATTTTCATGGAGTACCGATAGTTGTCTTAGAGCAAGTCACGAGACAATGTGATTGAAGCATACCCTAATATATTGATTTGTTGGTATAGGCTTTTAGAAAACGTGACCACAAGGGACAATGATGAGAGTAATGAATAACTATTCAAAGCGCTACATTAATCTATTATTGACTTTTAGGATGTCAATTAGTTAGTTCTTGGGTTAAGCGCTTATGTGTTTATGTGCTTTTGTGTTTAGTTGTCTGAATGCTTATTTGTTTATATGCTTGAGTTCGTAGCTATTTATGTATTAGAGTAGTTCCGGTCTTTGCTTGATATGTACTTATATGATTAGGGAAGAGGGGTGATAACACCTTTGTGGATCGTCTTAAGTATTTCCTCGTTATCATAAATTAAGCTAGCCGACCCCCTTTCATATTAAGTTTCAAGACGAAACTTATTTGAAGGGAGAATTAATGTAATATCTGGAATTTTTGGAACAAGGTTGGTGAAACTATAGGAAGTTCCAAGATAAACCAGTTGATACACAATGTCATGCTTATGCGGACATGGTGTCATTTTCGTTGTTACTTGTTGTATTTTAAGTTTCGGGAAGAAACTTTTTCTAAGTGGGGACTGATGTAATAACCCGGATTTTTATTATACGGGAGAGATTTTCATAGAAGGTTCCTTCGAGTTTTTGGATAAATGAGCAGTCTTCGGATATAGTCGGATATATATTTAAGTGACAAATCGAAACAACTATTTTGGGAATTAGTGATGATATATTATTTCACTTTCGGATTTTATAAAAACATTGAGGATTTTTCCAAGTTACATCAAAGTTTAAGGAAAACATCAGGATTCATATAGACTTGTCAGGTTTTAGGGAGCTTATTAGAAATCCATTTCAAAACTCATAACACTATTACCGAGATTGCTATTTATTGTCTCCTACCTCCCAATAACATAACCCTTCTCTCATTTTGGTTTCTCATCTCGGAATTTACTATTCACCACCAGAAAAGCACTATATATACCAAACTCAAACCCATAATACACTATCTCGTACCCATTAACGAGCCATCAAACTAGCACCCTGGAACCGGAGCTTCACTTCTGCCGAAGCATCGAACCAACACCCTCGAACCGGAGTACGACCTCGTCTTCTGCCCCTATTGCACTCATCGTCGCCAAAGAGCTAGCTCGCGCGGGAGTGCTTGGCCGGAGTTGAACCAAATCTCGAGCCACCTTCTTCGAGTTACTGTCCGAGGAAGGATTTCGCAACCACCTGCTCACGCCAAGAGAGTCGCCGTTACGCCGCCAACAAGTTAACACCGGGACACCGCCAATAAGCTCACGCCGAGACCCGTTCGTCCTTTTCCGTCGCAGTGTGCTCTCGCCCAACACCAAGGCGGTTCTAATTTATTGTTGCCGAAAAGGTGGATACCACCGTCGAGTTCTCCATCCACCGGAGACCATTGATCCACCGTCCCCGTCGACCGCCTCGCGCGGAGACCAACAGTCTTTCCGCCGCACTGATCGCCCTTGCCGAAACCCTAAATCGGGAAGGTAAACTTTAAGTATAATTACATTTTAGCTCCCATGCATATTCATAATTGTGTTTATGGCCCGAACTTTGGGCTTTTGCAAAAATACCCCAAACTTGTTAATTACATAAAACGACCTAGAATTATATTTACGAGAATGACCCACACTTTCTGATTTTGCGAAAAATGCCCAGAAGTGGATGATTACATAAAATAACCCAAGTTTTTATTTTTAGGAAATGAGTTGGGTTCTTCGTTCCGATAATTCAATAGGGGATATAATACATATATGGGAATAATAATGGAGTATATCGTAGAAGCACAACGATAAGTGCATTACTTAATTTTGGAGATTTGTGTATACGACATTTTATGTCACTAGGAAGTTTAGTAAACTCCTAGAAAGATAAGAGTTTTTTACTCCTAGAAAGTCGATAAGAGCTTTTTACTCCTAGAAGTCCTATGAGATATTATGAGTGTTCCCGTAAGACCATATATATATATATATATAATATATATATATAATATATATATATATACATATACATACATACGTACATACATACATACATACATACATACATACATACATACATACATACATACATACATACATACATACATACATAATACATATATATATATATATATATATATATATATATATATATATATATATATATATATATATATATATATATATACACGTACATACATACGTACATACACTCCTGTTGGTATACGGGGACAAAGGTGAGAGTCGAGAGACCCTCGTGCCACACAATAAGTTGAACTTAGAAGTGAATCACCTAAATGAAGATAATAACGAGGCTTTGTGTGCAAGCATGATTATGTGTTTAATTTCAGCATTTACGTGTGACTGTGCTATTTTAGTACTTAGCTTGTGCCTTAGAATTGCTAGCTAGCAGTGTTACCGTTGTTTTGTTAGATTTCTTGTACGGTAAGAAAGTTGTTGGGTGATCCGGAGCGGATGGTCAGACGGGTCCACATATTTATATAGTTTGGGAGGCCTTTTAGTTATTGCATTCATATAAGAGTCTTTTGTTTCAGGACGCTAGTAGTTTTCGCTTACAAGGTTGTGTCATGTTTCATTCACCACATTATTATCGTAATACGTTTTCTATTTTTTTGATAAAGGAAAGGAGTTCGATGCAGCACTAGACGACATGATAACATGATTTAACGACCTAGTTTAGTTGATCATATAGGTAGTTTTTCCCTTTCTGCATGCATGTTTTAGCCATAGTTTGTGTCTTTTATGCGTGTTTAGTGTTACTTTGCAAGTATGGAGGTTACACACGCTTTTGTTACTTTGTAGGTATTTTGGCGTGTTTTGGAGGCTAAAATGATGCATTTGAGGACTAAGCGTCGGAGTGGACGCATAGGAGCTGTCATACTAGCAGTGGAAAGGAGAGAACTACGCTTTAAGAGCAACCGAGGCAAGTTGACCGAGATCATGAAGAATCTCGGCCGAGATCCACCAATCTCGGTCGAGAAGGGAGGCTTGGAAGCCACTGTAGTAAAATCTTGGTCACCATATCGGTCCACATCATCTCTGTTGTTTAGACCGAGATCCCATGAAGTTGAAGTACGAAGTCGAAATCTCGTCCCCGACGTCGACCATCTCGACCGAGATCTTGACCAGATATTTCCCTGAGCGTCGAAATCTTATTTTATTTCGGACTTTCAGCCCAACCGTGAGTTTCGAAGGGTTCACGTTATAAAAGTAGAGTTCCGAAGTCCGAAAAAAGGACGCCCACCGAAGAGAAGAAAGAAGATTGTTTAGGTTTGGAAAGCAGAGTTCGATTGTTGAAGGAAAGTTTGTTCTTTTATTTCTTTTTCACCATATTGTTACTTAGTTAGTTTTGAGAAAGATCCGGTGTTGGAATTAGTTGGAGTTTGTTTGGAAGTTTTGTTAGAGATTGCAAGTTGGAAGACAAGTTTGTTTTGATTCCATAAAGTTGGGTGTTTTTTCATCCACTTTTCCTTTTTAATTCTGTTGATTTTCCATTTCAAATCAAACTCAGGATTAGCCATGAGCTTTAGTGCTAAAAACCTTATGTGGTTCTAGGGTAAATGGAGATTTGTTTATACCTTGGACTATGATGGATTGAATTGCTCTTAATTCTAGTTTGTATAAATCGTTTTAAATCCTATGGAAGGGTTCTGTCTTTGCAGGTTCAGATTCATCTAAACCACCTTAACCTAAGTAGGAATTGAGTCGTGACTGAGATATTCCTATGTAGATACATAAGAGAACTTGTTCCTGGGTAATAAAGCTTTAGCCTTTATTGGATTGAATGTACCATTATTCCTTCCTTTGAGGCAATAATTCGAGACGTAACCGTAAAGGGTTATTGTGATTCCTTGATTGAAAGAATAAGATTTGTTTATTATTTCCCCTGTATTATTTGAAAACTATAGATTTTAGGCTGCAAACCTTTGTGTTCTTGAGACGTCACTGTGAAAAAGCATAGTTTAAAGAAACATTCATCCAAAGTGTTACATTCTATTATATGCCACGTGTGATTTCATTATATCCTGAGTCCATATGTATAAATAATAATCTTTGTAAGAGCCTTAGTCTTTCGGACGAGTTCCGTCCTTAGCCGAGATTTCCTTTGGCCGAGTTTGGCCTTGCCGCACCCGCGGCATGATGGCCGCCCCTGTGGGTTCCCGCTCCCGCGTCCAGTGAACCGCCAGCTTGGTGACCATTTGACCCGTGCTTTACCTTTACCTTACTTCTTCCTTTCCCTTGCTGATCAAGGGTTTCATCTTCACTTCTCTTCCTCAGTTCCTACGTCCTTCTTGCTTCTTTCATCCCTTTCCTTGATCTTGCTTGAGTTTCTCTTGGAGTTTTGCTTGGAAGTTGTACTTGGTGGTTGTTGATATGCTAGTGATGTGTGTTACTGAGCTTGGAAGCCAGTTTTGGTGTGTGTTGATCTTTTCTGCAGCCTAGGACCACAGTTGTGGTAAGCTTCCTTCTTCCTCTTCTCTTCTTTCTTCTTGGATTCCATTTCTTTAGCTTAGGATTAGATGTTTGGACATAGAATGTTGATGGAATGTGTATATTGTGGCATGTGTGTGTTTGTGATGGAGTGAAGACATGATTTGATCACGAGAAGAGCCGAAGAGAGGCCCGGGTTTACATTCTGCACAGAGGCCGCCCCGCGCCTGGAAACCACCGCCCCTGCTGAAACCGTGCCGTAGCGCCCGCGCCAGCGTCAGCGCCTTGCCTGCGTCGCCTGCGGACCTTGTCACCGCCCCTGCAGCTGCTCCTTGCCGTGCCTGCGGGTTATCCATTCCGGCCCTGCGTCCCTTGATCACGCAAGTGCGTCTTGTCCCGGGACTACCCATAGTTGGGTAGTTCCTTTCCTTTCCTAGTATGAGGGAACTAGTATCATGCTAGGTATCGATTTTTGATGAGTATGATATAGATATGCCGGTTACGGCCTTGAGGTTACGAGTTGGATATGATCCTTATGGATCCCTTGGGTCTAGGTGTGACCCCTTTGTGTGATAGGAGTTTGATATATATATATATATATATATATATATATGCCTTGTATAGGCCGTGTTGTCCTCCAGTTTGGAGTGGACCAGTCGGAGAGTTGATCGTACTTGAGTTACTCCTGAGATTGAGGTAAGTCCATAGGACTTACTTAGCTACTATCCTTATATTGGATGTATGCTTGAGTGGTGTGTGTGTTATATGCTTTATAGCATGTGTTATTATGGTCACCGACCTATGTTATATTGACCGCCATTGTAGTGGCCGTGATAACCTTTCCCTTTCATCCCGTCGTGGAGTCTGGGAGGTTCTCTGTAGTCAGGCCAGATCTGGTATACGGGAAGGACCCTCACCACTCCCATAGGGTACACGGGAGGTGTGCTGATACTACTCCAGCTGGCTAGAGCACTCAGAGGCGGGGATTATATTTCTCGTGTCACATATCTTCATATACATCTATTTATACGATTGAGTGATTTAACTTATTAAAGATAATAAACCGGGTAAATGTGTGATATCATGATGATGTGTTAATATTATTAATGTGTGTTTGTGCTCTAGCATCTTCTTATATATGTGTATAGTTAGCTAACAGTTTTATACCGTGTTGTAGATCCTTTGCAGGTTAGGAGAGCTGCAGAGTGATCCAAAAGGGTGATCTACTGAGGGTTCCGTACACTGGGCGTACTCGTGGGATATGGGTTATTTACGTTGTACGGATTCATGTTTTGATTTTGTACTCAGCAGTACCTTGTATCACCTTTTTGATATGTATATATATATATATATATATATATATATATATCAGTTTTATGTTTTGTTTTAATCTATTGGTGCCTTGTTGTAAGATTCAGTGAATTTGTTGTCAGGCTAGGGTCAGGATCCATTGTGAGATCCTAGCCCAGTAGCACTCTGAGTCCTACGGATTTGGGTGTTACAATCTTTAATCCCTGGAATTGCATAATTGCCTTATTTGATCTTTGTTTGTTTGCTCTGACTTTCAATCAATAGTGACAATTGATTGCGAGGCCATAAAACCCTTTCAAAACTTTTTTGCGTCTTCTTCCCTTATTTTTTCCAACCCCTTTCTCATTCTAGACCTTTACTATTATTGATCATTGACATAGTCATTAACTTAGTCCCCAAGAGATCGACTCCGGAATACTTAATCTTTGCTGCATCCGATCCATATACTGTGGGTTCGCTGCATTGAGTAGATATTCGGAATATATTTTTAAAGCAAGCTCGACGTTTTGTGCATCCTGTGGATTTCTATCTCTTTTGATAGTTGTTTATAGGGTGTGCAAAACAAGCGAATAAGTTTTTGGCGCCGTTGGCGGAACTATTTAGTTGATTTTGTTTTTGATTAATTATAGTATATGTCTTTCTTGTACTTTTGAGCTCGCTTGTTGTTTTGTCTTTGATATTTTTAGGACACTAGGTACTTTTCACGGTATATGCGAAGGACTCGGATTTTAAGAGAACTAGTTCCTTTTGATCCAGAACCAAAGAAAACACTAAGAAGAAGACTTAGAGCTTGGAAAGAGTCTAGGATGTCTCAAGCGAGAGATTATGAAGCGGAGCTTAGAGCCGCTACTGAAGAGCTAGCAGCCGAGAGAGCTGCAGCAAGAGAGAGAGAGAGAGGCAACTACCGCACGTGAAATAGCGGAGCTCAAAGTTGAGACGAGAGAGATGTTTCGTGTTAGAAACGAAGAAAGAGTAGCTCCACAACCCGTTGAAGTCGTGCAGCCGGACGTGCAGAATGACGCACCTCGCGTCTCGCCTCCTGCTCCACGTGCTCCACCACCACCACTAGCTGCACCTCTCAGGCCTGTCCGTTTCGAGCCTATTGTGGATTATCCACAAACACTTGGACAACGCATGGATCCTGTCCAAAGGATTAACCGTCCTAGAGTTAACCTTGGAGATCCCGCAACCATGAGCATGAGTTGCGACCGCAGGTACTCCAAATGATTCGCTAGAATCAATTTGGAGGGATGGATTCAGAATCTCCTCATCAACATTTGATGAACTATGAGATTTTCATGGATACGGTGAGACCGCCACGTTTGGAAGGTAATAATCATAAGCTAAGAGGTTTTTCTTTTTCTCTCAGGGATAAAGCTCTAGCTTGGTATCAAACAATACCATATGGAAGGATTGACACTTGAGAAGAGATGACCACGGAGTTTCTCACCAAATTTTTTCCACCTTCCAAGACTACAAAGCTTAGAAGAAGAATAAATGCCTTCACCATGAAGAAAAAGGAGAGCTTATTTAAGTCTTGGGAGAGATTTAATGACTTGTTATTTGATTGTCCACGTCATGGGATCCCTAAAATTGAATTGCTAGACCTACTTAATGGGACTTGATGAGGACACTCAATTCAAGTTGCAGATACTTTCTGGAGCACTTTTATGGATAAAGAAGAAGATAAGGCTTGGGAGTTTGTTTAGAAACAAGCCTTAGTTATGGAAAAGTACTTTCATACGAAGGCTGGAGAAAAGAAGACTAGAACGGGAGTATATGAGGTAAGCCAAGAAATGCTTAATGATGCAAGGTTAGATTCTTTACATAATGAAATTAAATCTTTGAAGGAATTATTTGCATCTAACTTGAAAAACCAGTAAGCTAGAGTGCAGGTAGCATCCAAAGAAGAGGATGCAAATTATGTGAATAGAGGTAATTTCCAGGGAGGATACCAAAATCAAAGAAGTTATAATAATAACTTCAACAGGAATTATTAGGGAAACAATTTCAGGCCTAACGATAATCATCCAGGTTTTTCATATTCTAATCATGAGGGTGCTTTGAACCCTCAACCATCTTCTAGTATTCCAGGTACATCATCCAAGCCAGCTGAGCAACCTCAACCGAAATATCGATTTGAGGTTATGTTTGAGCAACTTATGGCGAGGTTGAACAATCTCGAGAATCCTGTCACTAGTGTCACCAAAGCTCAAAAAGTTTTGGAGACTCAAGTGTTCAAGAAGGTTGAAGTAGCTCATAGAGATCCAAGAAGATTTCCTGGAAAGACTGAGGAGAACCCGAAAGGATAGATTCTAACTGTCACCACTGAAGATGAGCTGAAGAAGGACGAGTTGCACGAGAAGAGAAGAATCTCGGCCAATTCTGGGGAAATCTCGGCCGAGATCACCCAAAGTGCCGACCGAGATTTCGCTGTAGAGGCCAAATCTCGGCCCGAGATTTTACCATCTCGGCTGAGATCCCCTCCTCAAGAAGAAAAGTCGGAGAATGAAGAGAAAAAGCCTGCTAAGGAAGAAAAATACATTCCACCGCCGCGTACAAGCCTCCACTTCCATTTCCGCAAGCTCATGCAAGAGCAAAGCTTGACGAGGCTTTTGGTAAGTTCATTGAGCTTATTAAAAAGTCAGAAATTGATATCTCGACTCTTGATTGTCTTGCAGGAATGCGGGAATATGGAAAAATCTTGAAGGAGACGCTCTCTGACAAGCTAGAAGACCATTGGAGAGGAGGAAGAGTTGATGACCACTAAGAAACCATTCAAGGTCATCAAGACTTAAATGAAGAAGATGCCACAAAAGCTTAAGGATCCTGGATCATTTTGCGTCCGAGTAGGACACGGAGATAGATCCTATACAGCTTTGTGTGATCTTGGTGCAAGTGTGAGCATGATTCCCTTTGCAATTTGCAAGGAAAATGGCTTTGGGGAACCAAAGCCAACAAGGATGACATTGCGCTTTGTGGATGGATCATCAATTGAACCAGTGGGAATACTCGAATATATTCCACTACTGCTAGGGAAGTATCACATTCCCATTGATTTCTATGTACTTGACATTCTTGATGATTCCCCTGTACCTCTAATCCTAGGAAGACCATTCCTAGCCACTTTTGGTTGTCATGTTAATTGCAGGGACGCTTCCCTTACCTTCACTATAGTAAGGGAAGGTGATAAAGACGAGGAATATTGGATCCCGAAGATCGAGGAAGAAGCCAATTTAGAAGACGGATCGCTTTGAGGCGAAGACAAATCGTCTGGAGGAACCTCTTCGAGATCTCGGCCGAGACCACTTTGGATCCTGACCGAGAAATCACTTCAGAACCTAAATCTCGGCCCGAGATTTTTCCATCTCGGCCGAGACCCATTGAGGTTCAAATCTCCGCCGAGATCCATCCCTCCCCGACCGAAGTTTTGCAACAAATGTTGCATCTCGGCCTGAGATCCAAGTATGAGGTCGGGAAAGTCTCGGAAACGCTTCCCGAAGCTCCGAAACCTCAAAACACACCTCTCCCGTCCACCAAGGGAAAGGAAAAAGTGGACGAATGGAAGGAACGAAGGCCTAGAAAGAAGAAAAGAAACCCCGTGGGAGGAGTCGGTTTCTATTGACAATTCATTGAAGGAATTTCAAGAGCTCCTACATCACTCACCTCCATTCTAGAAAAAGGAGGAAAGTTGGATGCTTATGAGAGCTCGAAGATCTACATGGAGAGCTCTAAAGTCAATCGTAAGTTTAAGAAAGGTGATTTAGTCATTTTAGCTAACTCAAACTATCATCTTGTGCAGGGAGAGTTCGAGAAGAAATTGACTGGTCCCTATATTGTGAAGAAGATTCACCTCTACGGTTCAGTTGAAGTATGGGGTAAAGATGTTGGTTCAATAAGAGTCAACGAGAATAGGTTGAAGAAGTGTAGGCTGGAACCTCCGGGAAAGCAGCCTTCGCCTATATCTCCGGATTAAACATTGACGGATTCATGTCTAGCAAGAGACCTTAAACCAATGCGCTTCTCGGGAGGTAACCCGAGGTAAGAGTTTTCATGTCTTTGTTTTTGTTTTTGCTTGTTGCTTTTGCGTTTTTGCGCATTTGTTTTTGTTTTTGTATTTGTAAGATCTAGGTAACAATGGTGAGAGAAAGAAAGATTATGCTCAAAAAAATCCAAGAAACGAGTAGAGTACCTAAAGAAGGAAGAAGGAAGACACGAGTTTTAAAAAAATTAAAAAAAATGAAGGAAATCTCGGCCGATCCGACCGAGATCCCGACCGAGATCGGGACCTGTCGGAATAAAGCCCGATCTCTTCTTCCTTTCCCTCATTCATCTCATTCCTCCATAGCCAAAAACCTCAAAACCCTACCCAAAATTCCCGAAATCGCTCAAATCTTTACCAAACTCATTCATTCCAACCAAAATCAATCCCAAATACCATTCCTAACTCATTCCTACAACAAATTTCTTCAAAAACCATCCAAAATCACCTCCTCAAACATCAAACCCTAACAAAAATCCCCTTTCACAAAAAACCCTTAAATCCTTCAAATCTTTGAGGGATTTCGCTCAAAAAGGCCTTAAGAATGTCATCCAAGCAAGGGACGAGCAAGAAGTTGACGGAAAACACCAATCCTGGCCGAGACCGAAATCGCCATTTTCGCCCAAAAAATCTCGGCCGATCAACCGAGATTCAGACCGAGATTTCCCTCTATTTTGTAATTTCAAGTCAAGATGAATAGGTTGAAGCGTTCGTTGACAAGGAGCTGCTCCTCGAGGAAGGGCAAGAAGCAAGCCAAACCTTCTGAGCCCCAGAGGAATGTTCCAATCATTCCCAATGCTTGTAAGTCAAACTACTCTCGACTTGCTAAGCTTAGCTTTGACGCACTTAAGTACCTAGATATTGAGGATATTAGTGATATGGGTGTTAGTGATGATTTGTTTGTGATCATGGAGAGATGTGGATGGCATCATCTAGTGGATATCAAGGAACCTAACTATGCGGAATTGACTTTGGAGTTCCTTAGTTCCTTTGACTTTAAGAGTAGGAATAGACGTAGGAGTGTCAGATTTAGACTAATGAATAATGATTGCGAGATGTCTAAAGATGACTTTGGGGATATGTTTGATTTACCTCGTAGTGAGATTAATGCTTTTGATGATGAAGTAGATCAACGTGCATTCTGGCACGAAATTGCAAAGCCTATGGGTGTAGATAGTGAGTGGAAGGCCAGAGAGGCCAAATGCAAGTTCATTGTGAACTTGTCTTTTAGACTAGCACATAGGATTTTGAGTGAGGTGTTGTTACCTCGCCATGAGACGCAACACAAGGTCTTACTTGTCAAGTTGTTAGTCGTATGGTGCATTGCTCATGATTGCACCCCAGATTCTACTACTTTAATGCTTGAGCCCCTGAAAAGGGTGTCCAAGAAGGGTTCAGGGAATATATGTGTGGGTGGTCTGATCACCTATGTTGCTAAGAGAATTGCTCTCGACCTTTCTAATCTTGAAGTCACAAATTGGCATATTGTTGTGGGGAGGAAACACCTTGTGCATAGGAAGATTCTGATCCAGAAGGGTAGGCAACCCTTCAAAGTAGCCATGCCTTGGGACGAGGTATATGGGATTGTCTGGAATTCTGACTACACTTTCAGAGACAAGAGATTTTGGAGGGAGGCTTTAGAGCTTGAGAGTTTAGATGATGATAAGATTGTTGGGTAACCTGATGATGAGGATGCTACCCATGATGAGGATGAGGACGATGAGGATGATGTAGATATGGAGCCAACCACTAAGGCAAATGACTTTGTTATAGAGATGAAGGGATGTACAGGTGGAGGTACAAGTTTTGGGATGCACTTTTTAGGTATTTCTGCAGGTGGAGCTTTGTCTTCACAGGCCCCCAAACACAGGCGTAGAGGGTCAGCGTCCATAGATCAGCTGTCGGATGACATTCACCAGCTTCGGCTTGCCAGCAGAGGCTTGAGAGTACCCAACAACAGATCCGGGACCAGCTAGTAGAGCAAGATATGAGATATTCCGTCTCTGAGAGACTGTACGGTGATGTCTATCGCCACATGTTCGGGCGTCACTATGACCCAAACAACCCCTACTATCCGCCATCTCCACCACCTCAGTGACACACACGTCGGAAGACCTGCATTCATCATTTTACATTGTGAGTATTGTTTTTATCCCTCTTATTTTTCACATTGGGGACAATGTGAGATTTAAGTATGAGGTAGGATGCTCACAATATTTTTCAGCATGTTTTGGATATTTGTATTGCATGGAACAATTTTTCATTTATGTTAGAAGTTTCTTATATTTGTCTTGCATAAAAATATAAAAAAAACAAAAAAAAACGTGTTAATGTGCTTCTTAATACTTGATAGGACCTCTATGATGAGAACTTGGTGTATGTTATATGCCTATGATTATTATTTCAAGTTTTGAATGAATTATGAATTTGTAGGAATTGATTCCTTTATTTGCAATTTATATGATTGATGAAAAATTTTATGTTTAATTGATTTGAAATTGATAGTTGGAGCTATGTGATGAGTTCCTATACTTTGCATACGAATGAATTAGGCAATTCGATTTTTCTTCTTCTCTATCTTATTCATGTTTAGCACCTCAAACATTGATCATATTTACCTCCTTTGACCTATCCAGGAATTAGGATTTTGTAGTTTGAAGGTGTGTGCTTATAAGAAAAAGTCCGTATTTGAAGAAGTTGAAATTGAATCGTATGAGATGTGAATTGTAAGCAAGAGCTTATAAAGGGATTGTTGGCTATGAAGATGAGTAACTCGGCACCATTCACATAATCGGGTGTTTGTGTCTTGCCAAAGTCTGATTGGTTTTAAAAACATTCCCTATGAGTTGATTTGGTATGTGCATTTTGGTGTGAGGTACGTGAAGGAAACTGATCATCAAGGTTTCGGCTATTGTGTACCACTACCATTCACTCAAGAAAAAGAAAGAAAGAAAAAGAAAGTGCAAAAGAAAAGGTTGGATGTTGAAAAAGAGTTCAATGTTTTGTTCTTCTTCCCGGATTACCACCACATATACTATATCATCCTTCCTTGTATCACGTTTCTATGGCCTTTTCATTCTTAAGTCCTTTTGATCTATGCATATGTATTTGACTTAATGACTTAAACTTGATTTTCCTAGATATTAGGCATTTAAATTTCTATGATGATTATAAATTTCTTGTAAAGTTTGATTTTCGTTCTATTGCCTAATTTGTTTAATCTTGTTGATGATATCTCTCTAGCTTATGACTACACCTTTGAGAGTGATCATGTATAGAAGCACAAACACACCAAAAAGAGTTTTTCATACTTGTTTTGCATAGATAATTCATGTTATCTTGTCCTTTGATTTACTACTTGCTTGAGGACAAGCAAGGATAAGTATGAGGTATTTTGATAACATGATTTATCGACCTAGTTTAGTTTATCATATAGGTAGTTTTTCCTTTCTGCATGCATGTTTTAGCCATAGTTTGTGTCTTTTATGCTTAAGTAGTGTTACTTTGCAAGTATGGAGGTCTACACACGTTTTTGGTTACTTTGTAGGTATTTTGGCGTGTTTTAGAGCTAAAACGATGCATTTGAGGACTAAGCCTCAGAGTGGACGCATAGGAGCTGTCATACGAGCACTGGAAAGGAGAGAAATACGCTTTAGGAGAAACCGAGGCAAGTTGCCCGAGATAATGAATAATCTCGGCCGAGATCCACCAATCTCGGTCCGAGATGGGAGGCTTGGAAGCCACTACAGTAAAATCTCGATCACCATCTCAGTCCACATCTCGGTTGACCAGACGGAGATCCCATGACGCTGAAGTACGAAGTCGAAATCTTGGCCCCGAAGTCGATCAATCTCGGCCGAGATCCAAACCGAGATATTTTCCTGAGCGTCTAAATCTTATTTTATTTCGGACTTTCATCCTGCCCGCGAGGTTCGAAGGGTTTCAGGTTATAAAAGTAGAGTTCCGAAGTCCGAAAAAAGGACGCCCACCGAAGAGAAGAAAGAAGATTGTTTAGGTTTGGAAAACGGAAGTTCGATTGTTGAAGAAAAGTTTGTTCTTTTATTTCTTTTTCACCACTGTTAGTTAGTTAGTTTTGAGAAAGATCTAGTGCTGGAATTTGTTTGGAAGTTTGTTAGAGATTGCAAGTTGGAAGACAAGTTTGTTTTGATTAAATAAAGGTGGGTATTTTCTTCATCCCCTTTTCCTTTTTAATTCTGTTGATTTTCCATTTCAAATCAAATATAGAATTAGCCATGAGCTTTAGTGGCTAAAAACCTTATGTGGTTCCAGGGTAAATAGAGATTAGTTTATACCTTGGACTATGATGGATTAAATTGTTCATATTTCTAGTTTGTATAAATCGCTTTAAATCCTATGAAAGGGTTCGGTCTTTGTAGGTTCATATTCAATCTAAACCACCTTAACCTAAGTAGGAATTGAGTCGTAACTAAGATATTCCTATTAAGATACATAAGAGAACTTGTTCTTGGGTAATAAAGGTTTAGCCTTTATTGGATTGGATGTGCCATTATTCCTGCCTTTGAAGCCTTGATTCTTGAGACGTAACTGTAAAGGGTTATTGTAATTCCTTGATTGAAAGAATAAGGTTTGTTTATTATTTCTCCCTGTATTATCTTGAAAACTATAGATTTTAGGCTGCGGACCTTTGTGTTCTTGAGACGTCACTGTGAAAGAGCATAGTTTAAAGAAACATTCATCCAAAGTGTTACATTCTATTATACGCCACGTGTGATTCCATTATATCTTGAGTCCATATGTATAAATAATGATCTTGAATCCCTGGAATTGCATAATTTCCTTATTTGATCTTTGTTTGTTTGCTTTGACTTTCAATCAATAGTGACAATTGATTGCGGGTCCATAAAACCCTTTCAAAACTTTTTGCGCCTGTTTCCCTTATCTTTTCCAACCCCTTTATCATTCTAGACCTTTACTATTATTGATCATTTACATAGTCATTAACTTAGTCCCCAAGAGATCGACTCCGGAATACTTAATCTTTGTTGCGTCCGATCCATACACTGTGGGTTTGCTGCATTGAGTAGATATTCAGAATATAAATTTAAAGCAGGCTCGACGTTTTGTGCATCCTGTGGATTTCTATCTCTTTTGATAGTTGTTTATAGGGTGTGCAAAACAAGCGAACACGACACACCGTCTAATGGATCGAAAGACCGAAATAAATCGGCAGACGGACAAACCGCCAGGATGAAGAGAGAAAAAAGAAACATCAAAGAAATACAAAAGTAAAACAAGCAGATCCGAAAGCAGCGAGGTCTTCAAGGGAATGAGAGCGAGTCAATCTCTGGAGAACGGAGAGTATATCGTATGCCGTCGAAAAAAGTGCACTTGATGGGAGCTTGGGGGACAATTGTGGACACCTCATATTTGGACTCGAATCAGAGCCTTTAGGAGTCGATCACAAATCCATGACAACTCCAAGACATACAACTCGAACGACCACCAATAAAACTTTCTCAAAACTCGGAAGAGTCCACTACAAAATACAAAACACTTGAAATACAAGTGGATAAATCTGAAAAAGAGGTAGAGGAGAAGCAAAAGTTATTCATAGAAGAAGAGATTTTTAAATTCATAACTCCGGAGATTTTCAACTATAATTATCAATACCCATAAACACTTTTAAGAAAAATAAATCAAACACACATAGTATTGAGGTTAGTGGGCTGGTTTGAGAATTTTTTTCATTTTAGTGTTGGGCCAAAAAAAGTTTAATAATGTTTTTTTCCCTTTGGTCCCCTTCTTCACGCTTGGAGAGAGCAAAACAAGTTTTACACCGGAAAGCCAAACGAGAAAAAGTGAACCCACCTTCAACGATATGACTACTAAGATCAAATCAATGAGAGTAGGTGAGTCAAGCTTATTGGTTTCTCAAATTTAGTATCAATGTAGATCGGATTTAAAGTTAGCTCTACAAATTAATATCCCGGAGAGAATGAAAAAAAAGCCAGTAACTTTGATTCCGGTCTTGAGATCCAATGGGTATGGTAGATTTATGGATTATTGTGTCCCTCTAAAAGGGTTTTGTTGATTTGTAAGAGAAATAGATGAAATATGGTTGAAAAAACTTAACTAGAACCCAAAATTTGATGGGTATTTGTGGGTGTGAGAGCAAAAAAAAGTTCCATAGGCTAGAACGCCCGTGAAAAAAAGGGTTAGGAACTTGAGAGATTGAAACAGGAAACCTCAAGGACTCAACTTCTTTACCATTTGCAACATAGAAGAACGGGGTCCGGGTTTTACAAACAAAACATTTTCCGGTCAATACACGATTTCAACGATGTCAGCTTAGTTTCTTCTTCTCCCAATTTTGAGTCGGAAATGTTGTTTGTTGTTGAGATACCCAGATCCAAAAAACGAGATTAAGATCTTGTAACTCATATTTGTAGACATGGGTTTTATCATTGTTTCTTCAAAGACGAGATTAATAGAATTTTGTGAAAAAGATCTTGAGATTTAATAATCTAGTCAGAGCTGAAAGTCTTAGTGGGTTTGATGTATGAATGGATTTTACCCGTTGAGTTTGATGGGAGTTCTTCTTTGTTTTCTTTCATTAGAGAATGGGGTTTACCCTTTGAGTTTGATGGAAGGTGTTCCCTATGTTCTTTTTTTGAGAATGATGGGAGTTTTTCCTTCTACGGTAGGGAGTGTTTTTTTTAATATGTTTTTCATTTATTTTAATTACATTTGTGTCTTGTTGTAAGATCTAGTGAAATTGTTGTCAAACTAAGGTTGTGACCCATTGTGAGGTCATAGTCCGTGACATCCTAGGTTTATGAAATTTGAGATGTTTCAAGTAGTTCATATTGTTTGTTCTAATAATTCATATTTTTGTTCAATTTTGTTCAAATTGTTTGGACTAACAATTCATATGTAATTTATTTTAATTGTATATGCAATTTGTTAAAGTTTTTATGTAATTTGTTCGACTGTATATGCAATTTGTTAAAGTATATATGTAATTTGTTAAAGTATTTAATGTATAAAATAGTTTGAACCAATCCTTTTAACATTATGAACTATTTTTTGAAATATGTTATGTAATTTGTTAAATTGTATATGTAATTTTTTAAATGTATTTTAGATATTGGAATAATAATTAATATCATTATATGTAAATAAATATTGTTATATCGTTATATATAAATAAATATTTTTATAATTTACAAAATAATTTTATATACTATACACATCCATCATATATATATATATATATATATATATATATATATCATTTTAAAAAATATATTTATACATAATCTTACTAATATAATGTATATTATAACATGTAATCGATTCATGAAATATAATTTTAAACTGAATTTACTTTTAATCTTCAAAATCTCAAGATTTTAACATTTTAATATATTTAAACTAAATTTACTTCTAATTATAATTAATTAAAAATACTCATAATTTTTGAGTAAAAATGCTCTCAGATGGTGTGAATGGCCAATTTTTCTCGGCTTCTTCGCCGTCGGATATTCCTACTTGCACACGGAGGTGGGAGGAAGAGAGTAAAATTAAAATACCCGTGTTATTTATTTTTAATGTAAAAGTTAAAAGACAAATCCATGCCAAAGATCTTCCTCCCAAAGATGTTTTCAATACATGTAAAGGTTAGACGACATACTTTTGGAGCTATACAACTACTACATATTTATCAGTCCACCCCCTATCCAAAATTTACATTCCGGTCCCCCAAATATCCACTAATTCCACAACCACCCATCACTTCTTGCAAAACTGCAATAATTTCTTCTTCTTTTTTTTCAAAGTACAGTTTCTCAACTATACACACTTTTCTCATCTACCAAACTACTGTTCCATTGATATCTAACGCAACTCTACTCACAAACATCCCTCCGCCGCCTCACCACCGCCGGAAGCCCGCCTTTCAAGGTGGCCGTGAGACCCGGAATGAACCCGGGCGAGTCAATCGGTTCTAATAACCGGATATCAAACAATCTCACAAGAGAAACGCACACAATCTTCATTGTCATAAGAGCCATTTCCTTCCCAAGACAAACCCGAAACCCGGCTTGAAAAACCGGATACTTGAATAAACTAACCGGGCAAAACTTACCGTTTTTATCCAACCATCTATCCGGTTTAAACTCTAGACAATCGGGTCCCCAAATCTGGGGCATCCGACCCATTGCATACGGGTGGAATGATACCTTATCTCCTTTTCGGATCCACGTGCCGTCAGGTAATACGTCATCAGCCTCGGCATATTTCGAGTCTATCTGAACCGGAGGGTATAATCTCAATGCCTCGTGCATTGCTGCATGGAGATAATTAAAGTCTTTGAGTTGTTCGAATGTGGGTAATTGGGCCGGGTTATCCGGGCCCAAAACCCGGTCGCTCTCTTCTCGGATCTTGGACTCGATTTCCGGGTTTTGAGACACCAGTAGAAAGAAGACGGTTATGGCGGATGCCACCGTGTCTCGGCCCGCCAATAAAAAGCTTATGACGATGTCTCGCAGATACTTCTCGTCAGTCATGGAGGCCATGAATCTGAATAAATAAAAAATAAATTACTTATTATATAAAAATATTATAGTAATTAAAAAGTTATGCGTTATACGATGGAAAATAAAATAGTTTGCTAGCTGCAGATGGGACAAAGACCGATAAGGCGTTGACTCATTTTTTATAGGCATTTTCCAATTAAAATGAGAATTACACAAAAATCAGTTTGTTTTCTTTCCAAAATCGTCCCTAAAATAGTAAATTATACAACCCTACCATTAACTTTGGTATAATTTATGTTTTTGTGTAATATATTATTTTAAGGGTGGGTTTGTGAAATTTTTGAAATTACACTACATAATGGAACAGTAAAACGGTAAACGAACCTGGACAGTAAATCTTTACGGGTTGAAAATCCGACTTTTCTCCTCTCTCGGATAATATTCTCAGCCAACGAGTTAATCTTTTTAACCGCCTTCTTCAACCTTCGTTCCGACCCCAAATTCAAAGCACGTTTGACCTTCCAGACTATCGGAGCCGGCTCAAGCGCTCTCTCCGCCGATAGTTTTGACGCTACATCAAACGCTTCAGCAAACTCCGACGCCGATCCCAAGCACTCAGGATCAATTCCAAACGAAAGCCTACAGATATTATCAAACGCAAACCTCCGGAAAACTTCCTGTAAATCGACCGCCGGAGATAAATTTGCAGCGAAGGAGGCGAAGATCGGGAGAAGCCGGAGCTCAATTTCAGATGAGATTGAGTCAAAGGCGAATGATCTGACTGAAACGGAACCGAGCTCGAGGGAGGCTAAACGACGTTGAAATCGCCAGTGATCGCCGTCGACGACGAAGATACCACGGCCGAGGAGATCACCGAGGATGACTGAGTGAGGTTTTCCTTTGATGTAGGTATCGAATTTGGTCTTGAGGATGTACTCAACGTTTGATGGATCGGCTGTGATTGTGTTGTTGAGGACATGGATCTGGATTGTTGCGGTTGGAGATCGACGAAGGAGGTGGGAGTACCAGTCTGGAAGGCTTGTGAAGTTTGTGGTCCAACTTCTGGTTACGAAGCTCCGGCAGGTGTCGCATTTGCAGGTAAGGCGGCGGTTGCGGCGGAGGAGGAGGAATGAGAGGATCACGATAAGGGAAGTGAAGAGTGTGGGGTAGAGATAAATTAGATAATCCATTATCTGATAGTGATTGTGATGAAGGACTGTAAGGAAAACAAGAGAATGATATGAAGATATTGGAAATGGGGACGAAGGAGATGGAAGGGGTTAGTGGGCTTTTATACTGCTGATTTTCTTTTTCTTTTTTCTTTCCTCTTTTGTTTTATTTATTTTTCGAATTTTGTCATTTACTTAGTGGGGGTGGGGATAAGATGGACATTTTCTATGTTTTTTTTAATAGTCATTTTCTATATGGTGCCAACACTTGGTAAAGTGTCAATAACTTATTATTTATGAAATTAGTATAATTTATATTAAACTTATGAAATTTAAATTATTTACAAACTAGTAAACCTAGTAGTCGACCATATATTAAGTTGAAAACCAACTCTTGCTCACTGTGAAATACTTCTTTTCTTCTTCTAATAGTATAAGTTTATGTGTAATTTTTATCAGATGACTCTTTTATAGTAAAATGTCTCATAGTAGAATATTTTATGTTTAATAATAATTTCATTTTGAAAAAAAAATCAATTTTTTTAATAATTTATATTTTATTTTCTTCAAAAATTCAACAACTTTTTTTTTTCCCCCTTTCTGTGAATACTTGTATAAATTAATAAGTGTTTTTTTTTTTGTCATATATACATAACTTAAACTAGATACAATTAGATAGTGTTTTTACATTTCAAAGGAGTATAGTGAGCCGATAGTTTCAATTAAAATGAAATATAGTGTTGTTATTTTAATTAAAAGGTGTTAAATAGATGAATTACTTTGTTTTTAAATCAATCAAATTTTAAAATGGGTAAACAAACAGATATCATGTCAATTCTCTTAAAGTGGAAAAAAATAAAAATAAAATTGACGTACGAACTATTTTTTGGCAGGAAATTAAAGCTAACAAGCGATATTTCTGTATTATCATTTATTACTACCAAATTTTGTGTGTTTTTTTTTTTTTGTATTAATGTAACGTAATCCTCCATTTCCTTAATCTATCATACATATAATAATTTATGTTAATAAACTTTAGTTATCGTGGTCACATCTGTTTTGCCTACGGATCACGCTGACAATTAAAAGTCATTACTTTTTTAATATAAAAATTTTAATTTACCTCTATTATTATTAAATAAAACAAATAATTTCTATTTAAATTAAATATAATTTTTAAAATAAATAAAAAATTCAAGAAGTATTTTACTTTTATTCTGACCCAATTTCTATTTAAATTATATTTTATTTTTATTGTAATATTATTTTTTTTTTAAAAAAAAGATTAAAATAACTTTTTTCTAATCTCATATCTGAGTTTTTATAAAATTAAAATACACAAAATTTAATTTCAAACATTTTTAAAATAAATTAGTTTGTTTATATTAGATCAACCGTACAAAGTACGGAGAATTAAACTAGTTTGGCGTTAAAATAAACAAATCATTAATACGTTATTATTTTATTCATTTTTTTGTGATTTTTAAAATTTTAGATCTTTATTTAAAAATAAAAATAAAAACACTAGCAGACCATTACTAATCGTGAGGTTGGAACAAATTAATTAATATACTAATGTTGTAACTTTGAGATCATTAAACCAAATGTATAGAGACGACATAAGTAAAAATAGCTAAATAATGTAAGAATGTGTATTTATAACTAAAATTTATTATATCATATATAAAATTTATGAGATATTTTTAAAATATAAATAATAAATAAAAACTATATTCTTTTTTTTACAAGATATAAGTATAATAATATTTATCATATTGTATGATAAACCAGATTTTTGAGGCTCGTGTGAAAGGAAAATACTAATTTGTTGGAGGAGGTGAAATAGTTTTTTTTTAAAATTAATGAGTTGGAATCAAGTGGGCCATAGGCCCACATCATGTAGACAAGTAGAGAGTGCAGTGGTTACTAGAGAATAGCGAAAGCTCGTGGGTTGACAAAACAAAGGCGCCAGTTGGGTGGTATTAGCTAGCGATTAGCATTAAAGGTAGGATTAAAGAAAAAAAGAATTACAAAAAAACACGTGCTGAAATTTGGCTATTGGATTTGATTTTGGCTTCTTAACAATGTTTTAAAAGCCACGCGGGGAAATTGGGTTTCCAGGTGTTCATACGGATGTGACAGGTGGCGTACATACACGTCGGCTGCTGACGTTGGCTTCGTCTCTATGCAACTTACAAGTGCTTCGGGTAAGCATCAGGCACTCGACATATGTCAATTCTCCACCGATGTTCCATATTAGTATATCCACTTTATACATTTTGTTTATCATTTTTTTTATTGTGAAATTTACGTAACAATATCATTTTGTAATATATATATATATATATATATATATATATATATATATATATATATATATATATATATATATATATATTATTGGTGGTTTGGTTCTAATTATACAAATGAAAACCGATTTATCTTATTTATATATGGTTCTTCTATTTGGTTGTTTTACAAATTTTTTTTTTTTTTTGGTATGACTAACTCATTTTCAAAAAGATTTACCGGTGATAAAATTTTATATGTGGTTCTTTATAATAATATTTGGTTTATTAGATTTAGTGTTAAAAATTTTATTTGATATAAATTACTCATTTTCAAAACAATCACACTTTTTTTTTATAACAAAATAAATTGCGAATTCTAACGATTAAGGTAATTTTACGTTTTATTAGAATTCTAATGTAAGTGGTTTAATTTTATGATTTATATTATACAAGATGTTATTTTTTACCAAATATTATAAAAAAAGTTTTTCAAAAAACAATTACAAAAAGTGTTGTTTATTTAGAAACTCTATATACAAGCTATTTTTTTTCAAGTTTTATATTCGACCCATCAATATTTTTCTACGTTATAATATAATATCTTGTATATGTTACCATGAATATGAAAATTGTATTGTCGGACAATTCTTAAGCAAATTAGGGTTATTTTACCATAACAAAAATTAGCATATTTTAAACGTAAGCCTAAAAGATTAGATTAATTAAGTAATGCATAGAAGTGATGAATTGAAGCGCTAGGTAGCCTGCAAGCGTAGCCGCCGGAACATAACTATGAAGTCGGCAGACGGCGTGAGCGCCGGAGGCAGCCGCAACTGCTCCGCCACTTAAATCAAAGCTTGTGTCGTGCAAAATGTTACTTCCTCACTTTTCTTTATTGCTTTACTTTAAACGTGGCCAAACTCCTTTTGGATTTGACACACGATACACTTTGACAAATTTATCAACAATTTTTAATAACAAAACTATTGTTCTATCTATTGATTATAGACGATGTTGATGACGTTGGATTATAGAATTTCTATTAAGTGATGTGGGTTCAATGAATATCATGTTTTTAATCTATATATTTAATCTAATGTTATCACGCTATTATTTAAAAATATGAGCTGGGTTTATAAACACATTTTTGGGAGTTTAAAAAATCATGAATTTCATATCGGTGTTTGAAAACTCAAACGTATGTTAGTTTAAGAAAATTTAAGTATTTATTATTTTATAAGTTACTTAAAAGAAGTTAACAAACTTATGATAGTTTATTCAATAAATATAATTTTAAAAAATATTAATTTAGTTATTTTTTTAATAATTTTACACTCACATAAACTACAACAATATTATTTATTAGCTATCTATTCTAACTTCAACTTCATCTACTAATAACTTCAGATTTACGTAATATGCTCGTTGTTATCAAATAAATTCATGATTAAGAAAGACTTAGTGACTTAATGAGGCACTTTTCTCGTGGTCTTAATACATAAATAACTATTAGTGTGTGTTTAATTATATATGATCTAAAATTATTGTTATGATAAATGAAATAGACCCTTGAGCCAATTTTTTCATTATGTTTTGTACAAAATATTAAATATGCATAATGATATCAATGATTGAGGCAAAATTAATGTAATGATAGTACAATAATGCGATTATTCTCCGTATTATCATGTAAATATGAAGCACATGTGTTTGACAAATTAGTGCAGAGTTACTAATTTCAACACAAACTACTATAAGAGGCAAAGAGCCGTCGAAGAAAGAAAAAAAATTTACCATAAAAATAAAATTATTATGAGTAGTAGTTTCCTCGAAGAAGAAGAAAGCGGCTGCATCTGAATCTGCATGCATCACATGCTGTATAGATATACGTTATTCTGCATTCAGTAACGCATGCAGTAGTGTCGTGGTTATATATCATAAATATCTACCGTTCAATTTACAGACACAAGTAACAATACAAACACGCAAGATATGCGTACCATGTATTAGATACTTAGGTAAATAGATTATCTCGGTTGGTCCAATGATAAAGCAGGATCAACTCGTTGAGTACGATAATTGAAGAAAAGAATTATTCGGTTTGGAGAGTTGATTTGATTGATTGTATTGAACACGCGATTTAAACTTAAAATCTATAAAATTGTGTGTGGTTCATTAAACGTGTATGCACCTCTATTAAAATAAAGATACAGTTTTAATATATTATATATTGTTAGATTATATTGATTTAGATGATATAAAAAAAAATCTTTATTATCCTTTTATATATATATATTTTTTATATATGTCAATATATACAGTTGTCGTGGTTTTAACTAGGTTTTTGTGAGTCTCGCTATCTCTTTTATGTGTTGGGCGTTTGTTAGCAAAAAAGTGGTGCACTTGAGAGGAAGTTTTGCGATAATACGGATAAGTAATTGTCTCATATCCAGATTAGAGTATATGTTTAGTATTTTACTCATTTAATCACAATTGATTTTAGAAAAACATATTGTAAGACTAGATTCACCGAAAGTGAACCCTATAACAATAGAACCGTCATATATAAAAATTAATCGGTATTCATCTAAATATGTTTACGATCAAAATGAATGACCAAAAAAAAGTAGAGTATTGGTGAAGTTTATATTAAAAACTTCAATCATATTTGATAGTATTTTCAAAAGGGTTTATTTTTTTATTTAAATATAAGTTTATTCTTTTTTAAATATTATTTTTTAAAAGATTTACCAAAGCTGATATAAGTGCAAAAGTTATAAAAATGAAAATACTTATATATTTAGGATTCGTTTGGTATCACTAGTAATTATTCCCGGTAACGGAATGATTTCGAATTAATAAAAAACTATGTATGTTTAGAGGTTTTTAAACATAAAATTAACCTAATCATTTCCATTTTCATTTCTTTTTCTTAACTGATTCAATTCCGTTTACATTTCCTCACTCCAACCAAACGGAGACTTAATATATAAGTCAACATGAGCTGTCATTAACTACGTGTTCCCAACCCCTATCATAAAGTTTAATCTCTCTCTCTCTCTTTTTTCCCGTAATATTTTATAAGTTGATAAGTTGTAATCTATTGAACTTGCTTCAAAACGGGCCCTAAACATTATCCAAGTTAAAAAATACTCGTTATTAAGTATTTAAGTTAGATAACATTTCATAAGTTGAGTGACACTCGAACGACATGTGTTGTTAATGCCCTTGAAAAGCATTTAAAAATGTCAGCATGCTGTGTTTTGTTTTCATACGTAAGTAACGTAACCTATATATATTTATATATAGTATATTTAGTTTCAAATAAACACGTTTGTTAAGAAAATAAAACCCAACCAATAGAAGAATTTTGAAATATAGACCTTTCAACAATACATTTGAAAAATATAATGAACATTAATATATAAAAAAATATATAAGAAATGAAGCACATTATTAGCGATATTAGACTACTTATCTAGTTACCTTTCAAAAAAAACTTCTTATTTAGACCATACGTTTCGAAAACACGTTAAAAAATCATAATATCTTATTAAAATTTGATAAATAATGGTTGATAATTTATGCATTTATGCCCCAAAGATCAATTTGAAAATCCTTGTGCACAAAAATTTTCGGCAATATTGTTAATCATATAAGAAACGGATATCATACAGTCCATTTGAAAACACAAGCTTATTGGAGTTGAAGGTTTTGATAATTGAAGTTAAAATATATTGGGTAATTAAAATATGTAGTTGATTGAAAGAATGTTTTTTTTTTTTTAATGAGCTTGACAAGTATTTCATATAATGGTGAATTTATTGAAGTTTGAAGTTGATGTAAACATAAAATTATATAAAAGGATTTTTTAATGTTTAAATATATAATTCTTTATAGTACTTTAATTTTTTCTTGAAACCAGCAAAGCATAAGCCCTAAAACAAGGCGGCAACTCCCCGGTGAAGACCTCATGCCTAGCCATATTGTGGGCCAAAGTATTACAACCTCTATTGACGTAATGGAAAATACAATCCACCAAAGAAACTGTAGCATCATTAATATCATCAACAATCAACCCAATTGCTGATAAGGTCGCCTCTTCTCCCAGGATAAAATCAATGGCACATTGCGAATCAGTATCCACTATAAGGCGTTGGAATAAAAATATTATTAAAAAAACTTTGAATTGATAGTATAAACTTCGTAAGCTTGATAAGCTTCGGAACTCATAAGCAATTAATTTTAGTCAGCTTTTCTCAGTATTGATGTGTAATATTACGTATTATGGGGTGTTGTGGGTTTGGTGATTTATAATTATAATTTGAATAGGACATCGTTACTTTATTTTGATATTTAAGTGTATATACAATGAGTTGTGGTATCAATGTCCAGTTTTGTCATAAGACTGGAAGGTTTTTCGTGACTAGTCCATTCAGGTATACAACTAAATGTTGGTATAAGGGGACAAATGCGAGGGTCGGAAGACCTCATTCCACACAATAAGTTGGATAATAACGAGGTTTTGTGTACCAGCATGTTGTTGTATTTATTTTTCCACATTAATTTGGTATTGTTCTATTATAATACTTAGTTGATACCTTAGGATTGTTAACTAATAATTTTACCGTTATTTGTTATATTTCTTGAAGGGTAAGAAAGTACAAGGTGAGTCAGGACGGATGGTCATCCGGATCCATGTATTCATATAGATGAGGTGGCCTTTCAGTCTTGCATTCATATAAGATGGCTCGGTGTCTTAGAATGTTAGTAGCTTCCGTACGTACAAGGCATCTCTTGTTATACATTCACGACATAATTATTTTATAATACATTTTAAAATCAGTTAATGATAAAATAAGTAGTCCATCGAACATAAATGATGATTTGAGTTTGTTTATTATTGTGATATATTTTTTGCAAACAATTAATACAACAATGCTAGTACTTAGTTAGGGGGTGTTCAATAACATATTTTAAGTGATTATTTTAATTTTAGATGCGTCCCACCAAATCATACACATGTTTAAGTTTCGATTTTTTAAATTGTGTTAGTAGACAAGTTTATTTTTCGCACCTTGTGCAGGTTTTGTCTGAATAAAATATATTATATATTCACTTTATGCATCATGTATTGGATAATATATAAGAAAATTATTTAATAATGAAAACTATTTTTTCCTTAGAAGTTAGACACGCGGGCAAATTAAAAGTTATTTTAGTAATATATATATATATATATATATATATATATATATATATATATATATATATATATATATATATATATATATATATATATATATATATATGAAAAGGTTTTTCAAATTTGATTTTAAATTTTGAAATCTAAAAATAATGGAAGAAATGGGGATGTAGGCTCTTTTGTTTATTAGGAAATAAAGTAGGCTCTTCTTAATAATATATAAAGATTAATATAAAGGGTTGCCAACTTTTTATAAAACTACTTCTTTGACAGAGCACTCAAATCAGCGGAGACGCAGGAAAAGGAAGAAGTCACTCTTGTTGTTATAGCTGTTGTTCGCTTGGCTTTAGCTCATCTTTCTATTTTCCACGGGGCTTTAGCTACAACCTACGTTAGTTGTTCATCGGCCAAGTCCGAAAGAAATCGAAATATATGGCTTTGTCCCGGCCGTTTGCGCGATAAGCCACTCATCTATAGACCGTGAATGGTCTTTGTAATTTCAATTTACTCAAGCCCAAACCCAATCTATTTAGCTCAGACCCAATAAGGTCCACTCGAGTTACACAAGCTCAAGCCCAAAGAGTTACACAAGCCCAGACCCAAAACTACACAAGGTCCCTCAAAATTAAATATGTTGTAGCTAGTGAGTTTCGAACGCTGGATGTCAATCCCTCTCACCCTTGTACCAGCTAGACTAATTAAACTTGATAATCTATTGTTATTTTGTTTTTTAAAGTTATACTTAATGCCTACTTACACAAACTAGTGTAATTACCCTAGACCTCTTTCGATTACATAATTCGTCTCGATTTACATAAAACCTATATATTTACACAAACCGTCGTCTCAATTTACACAAGCCGTATCGATCTACTTACACAAGATCTATCGATTTGTTACACAAGATCTATCGATTTGTTACACAAGCCCTACCGATTTGTTACACAATCAATATCGATTTTTTACACAAGCCCTACCAATTTACACAAGACTCGATTTACACACAATTTACACAAGGCTCGATTTACAGACGATTTACACAAAGCTCGATTTACACACAAGGCTCGATTTACACAAGGCTCTACGGCCGGTCAAGATACACATGACTTACACAATCAATATCGATTTTTTACACAAGACCTATCTTGACCTTACACAAGGTCAAGATACACAAGCCTTACACAAAAGGTCAATCCCCGACGGTTGCAGGTGGTTCCGCAGTCGGTCGGTTGCAGGCGATTCTGTTAACCTCGTTAGAGTGCGTTTCAACTATCAATCCCCGATGGTGGAAGTGAAGTACTTACTGTTCGAAGGAGGCGAGTGAGAAATGAAGGGACTCAAAGGGGGCGGCAGTGCAAAAGGATCGACAAAGAGGGGATGTTTGATGGAGTCGGAGGAGCGGTTGGTGTTGCCGGTAATGGAATAATAAGAGGTGAAAGGTGAATTTGAACGGAAATCAGGGGAGAGGAGGGTACCGTAGAAGGAGACGAGGATCCCGGCGGCTGAGTGGTGATGTTGGTCACCGGAGTAGGAGACACCGGTGCCATCGACGACGACGGTTAGTCGGAGATTCTAGTCGGAGGAGGGTTACAGATCTCATGTCCTAGAGAAGGCGACGGCTAGGGTTTTGAAACTAAGTGTGAATTTATAGGGTTTTTTTATCTTCAATTTCCCATTATAACCCTCTTATTTAGAATTAAAAATTTTATTACCAATTATTAGGAGCATACTTAGTATTTGGTTTACAAAAAGGACTTCAAAGCCTCATTCTTCTCAAAAATAATTAATTAGAGAGGCATAATGGGAAAACATAAAAATAAAAACCCTATAAAATGTGTCTTCACATTGGTGTTTTTCGGAAATCATCCTTTGTTGGTGATGTTACGGGCACCGTTATCCTCATAACGGTGACCGTAACACCTGATTCTTCTCCCTACGTTGTTTTTCAACCTGTTGTGATGATCTCAGATGTCATCCTTCCCAGCCTTTGTTCCGATCAACATCACCACCGTCATACACACATTCCCAATCCCTTCACTCTCCTCTTCACCTTCCTATTCCATTTCCCTTTCCAACAACCCCTACAACCCCATACCAACACCTGAATAACCCAACCATCCACCGACTACCCTTCCTCCCCTTCTATCACCTCTAAATTTCTCCCCACCCACATGTCACCTTCTATCCACCCCCACCCATTAGTTCTCTTTCATCCTCCCCGATCCGCAAAAATCTCATTTCCGTCAACCCTTACCTTCCCCGCACCAGTAGACCCCGCCGTCGTGGAAGGCTTGTGATGGATCCCTTTGAGCTGAGACGTTCCACTCATGAACGGGGGCGTGAACGTGGATTCCCGTCACCGTATTCATCCACATGGGTCGAGCTAATGACAAAAAACAAGCGTTGTATGAGAGGCAACCCATGGGTTCCTTTCCCTTTCCTTGTTATTTGCTTATGTCATTTGCTTATTTTATATGCTTCTGTTTGTTTTTCCCTTTTCTAGATGACATTTGTTTGACGTGCCCTATCTAGGATCTTGGAATCTTTGGTTTACACTTGTGGACTTTGGAAGCCTTCACATCTTTAATATTTTTATCACATTCCCTCCCTTGCCACCATATGCATTACATTGCTTTGTGAGTACCTTCTTCTCTTTACATCTGTGTTACACATCGAGGAAAATGTGTAGGTTAAATATGAAGTGATTGTACTCACATTCACATATCATGTTTCCCTTTCTTGTTACAAGTTTCATATTTGCATTTTTTTTGCTTTTTATTGAGTCCTTTACTTTTCGCATGCATTCATAAACACAAAAAACAAAAAAAAACATTTAGAGTAGATTAAGTCAATTCTCATCTTAGTTACTTCCATAAAATGGAACATGTCATGTTATTTCCTTTGACTTGTTGATGACGTTTTGGATTACTACAGCTTGCTATTGTTTATGAACACGAGTTTTGGATGATTATTAATGATTAGCCTGCCTAAACATTGCCCTTGTGAGCGCTCTTGCCTATGAACATGCATTTTTCTTGTGTTCTTTCTTTCTTACTATTTGAGTGATCTTCAATATGTTTTGTTCTTCTAGAACTTGTGATTGACTCTCTTTCAAAACTACATGTTCATTTGTTTCTATATGCATTGATTTTTAAATGATTGAGGCCCTCTTTGATAAGCTTATGTGACATTTCCACCTTATGTATGATTCCTTTCTATTAGCCACGTCTTACTTTTTATTATTATCCCTTCTTTGGTTCCCCTCAAAATGCCTCATAGACATGAGAGCCTCATTTAACCTTTTTTCATGGTTATGTTGCAAGAAAAGAATGAAGAAATCAAGTATGTGGGTCTCTGAAGAGTGAAAGTAAAGTCATGAAGTAAACGCTCGAGTTTCAAAGCATATTTTCCATTATTGAATATCTTTTCATATTTGGTGGGAAGGACGAAAAGTTCCTGTCAAATGTACTGCAACAAATAAATAGTGATCCGGTTGAAAAGTGAAGCAAAAGCTTATCCCTAAAATAGATATCAAGAACTACAAAGTAAAGTGTTATTGTCCATGAAAAAGTACCATTTATGAAGGATAGTGTGTAGTGATGATGCCTTGAAGGTGTTTCCAGTTCAAAATATCCTGTGCCCCGCATATAATTTGCCATTTGGACCTACTCTTTTTGCATACCAACATCACTTTTCCATATCTCATATCCCCGTTACACCTTTATAAAAGGCATCATGGTATTTATCTTGCATTTTTTGTAAATTTTATAGGTGGTGGAGTTTGAGAACACCTTGACAAGCTTTTGGTAAGATATATCCATGTTTGCTGAGTTTGAGAGTTTATTGTCATATCCCAAAACACATGGTGAGATTCAGAGTATACACATTACCTTTAAGTAGTTTAGATGACTATGATTCTTTACTCTACCATTTTATTGTTGATAACATGATTTATCGACTTGTTTTACTCATGCATTTAGTTAGATTTCCCCTTTCCGCATTCTTATTTTAGCCTTAGTTTGTGCCATTTATGCTTGTTTAGTTCTACTTTGCAAGAATAGATGTCTACACACACTATTTGTGGCTTTGTAGGTGATTTGACACATTTTGGAGCTAAAACGACGTATCTGAGGATCAAGCCTCGAAGTGGACGCATTGGAGTGAGCTACGTGCACGGGAAAGGCGAGGAATCGAGCTAAAGACGCGAGGAATCGAGATAAAGGCGCGAAGGAACGAAGAAGACCGCGTCTCGGACCGAGATGGACCGATCTCGGTCAAACCAGACCGAGATGGTCCAAATCTCAGCCGACATTTGGCCTAGCTCGGCTGAGATTCTCCCTGGCTCAGCCGAGATGGCCCTAGCTCGGCCGAAATTCACCTGGCTCGGCCGAGATTGCCTTGGCTCGGCCGAGATGGTTCGAGCTCGGCCAAGATCGAGAAATCTCGGCCGAGCTCGCCGAAGTCTTGACGCACTGAAGGTTCTGTTGCCAAATCTCGGTCCCGACTAGCCCGATCTCGGCCGAGATTTCTGCCCGAGATTTTCTGTTCGGCGATTTTATTTAATTTTTGGATCGGTTTTGGCCCATCCCGTCTTTTGTAAGATTGTTGCCTATAAAAGGGAAGATCTAGGTTATTTCTAAGCGTCCGATTTAGTCCGAATTTGAGGGTTAGGTTACCCTAGGGCTGAGCAAGTTAGGTTCGGTTTACCGAACCGAACCGAAACCGACAATTTCGGTCTAGACCGAAACCGACAATTTAGGTTCGGTCTTAGGTCCTTGTTTTTTATAAAAATAGGTTTCGGTTCGGTTTCTGTTAAAAACCGTAAAACCGACGGTCAAACCGAAAAACCGAATTTTAATTCAAAAAACAGGATTTTAACTTTATGCTTAAATGAGATTGTTATTTTTCTAGCCTTTAACTCTTTATACTAAAATTGTTAAAGATTTAAACTTTATTGTTTTATTGTTTTCACTAATTTTTTGTTATTGGATTTAGATGTCATATTTTTTATATTAATCGATATTTTTATTTGTATTTTTTAGGTCCGTTTAGGTCTAAAACCTAAACCGAACCGAAACCACCTTAATAGGTTCGATTTTAGGTTCTAATATTTTAGATTTTCGGTTTTAGGTCCAAACCGAAACTGAACCTAATTTTATAGGTTCGGTTTTGGGTCCAAGGTTTTGAGAAAATCGGTTTTAGGTTCGGTTCGGTTTTTTGCGGTTCAGTTCGGTTTTGGACCTATGATCACCCCTAGGTTACCCCATAGGGAGGAGCCGCCTCTCTTCCTTTCTCTTCTTCTTCTCCATTGTTCTTCATTGTTTAGATTCAAGATTCATACTTTTACATTCAGTTTTGTTTGGAAGACCTTGTTGGATTCAAGATTGAAGGTTTCCATTTATTCAAGTTAAGTTATTTTTTATTCCCTTTGTCATTTATTTATTTGTCTTTCTTTGATATGATTGTTATTGGCTAGAACCTTGAGGTTCCAAGGTTGACAGGGATTTGTGTATGCATTGGATTATGATGGAATGTTGTGCTTTATGTTTTAGCTTTGACTTGCTAGAAATCCTAATGGTTGGCTTGTTCTTGAACCTAGTTAGAATCCTTCTAGCTAGTAACCTAAGTTGGAATTGAGACTTACCCGGTGATATTCCTTCATAGATACATGAGAGACTGATCATAGGTAATAAAGGTTTATCCTTTATTGGTTGAATGTGCTTAGATGCCTTGCTAAGTAGGGTAATACCTGAGACTTACCCGGTAATGGTTTGCCTTTCCCTTAGTTTGTAGTCTGGTTTGTTTAGAATTTCCTACCTCTCTACCTTGAGACTTACCCGGTAATAGGTAGTTGGTTTGGAACTAGATAGTCTTGAGACTTACCCGGTGATAGACTGTCAGCCTAGAAACGTTCATCCATGTGGCTTTTCTACCATATATCTTTATGAGTCTTCTTGAATCTATATGTATAAACAATGATCTTGAACCCTTGGAATCCATTTTCTTTCCTTTAACTTGATTATTTTTGTTTACCCTTTTTATTTGTTTGTTTTGACTTTCAATCAATAGTGACAGTTGATTGCGAGTCCTTTAAAACCTTTTCAAAACCTCTTTGACTTCTTTCCCTTATCTTTTCCAACCTCCTGTCTTTAATTGAGATCTATTCTATTTATAATCATTATTGCATTTTAATCCCCTCAGTCCCTGAGATCGACCTTGGAATACTTACCTTAACTGTGATTGACTCATACACTGTGGGTTCGTTGCTATTTAGGGAAATATTACAGGTTATAAATTTAAAACTATCCCTTCCTTGTTTTACTAACTTATAGGTCTTTATCATTATTGATAAAGGTTTATAAGGGTGTAAAATCAGCGAACAAGTTTTTGGCGCCGTTGTCGGGGACTGAAAAAGATTTTTCTGCATTTTTTATTATTTATAGTTTAGATCTTTCTTGTTACTTTTGATCTTGTTCTTTTTCTGTCTTTGCATTCTCCAGGTTTAACAAAATGGCTGAGAGAAACCTTCGAGCTGAGTTAGATGAAACCTTGGAGCGGATTGACTATCTGGAGAGAGAACTAGAATATGAGATTTCCTTGGTGAGCCGAGTGGGAGAAAGTGAGGAAAGACTAGAGCAGATTGATTATCTAGAAGATGAAATTATGTACCAAAGATATGAAGCAAGACAACAACGGGCAGAAATTGAATCTTTGTACAACAAATACATAATCAAGTCTGAAAGTACCTTATCTCCCAGAGAAGGACCTCAAACGCTAAACGAATTGCGGAGATCAAGGGAGAAATCTGAAAGCATCTTAACTCCTAGGGAAGAGGTTCATCCAAAGGAAGAGCGCATCGAGGATGAAGAGCTGACGAAGGAGGAAGACAGATCGGACAGCCCGATCTCGACCGAGATCATACCGACCTCGGCCGAGATTCCTGTGCAGAAGGAAAATCTCAGCCTAATCCCTACAAATCTCGGCCGAGATTTCTTACATGGCTGCCCGAGATTTGCTGAAAATCGTCCCTGTGGCTTCCATCTTACTCGAGCTGCGCCTAAAAGCTGGAGGGCAGTTCCAAAGAAACCTCCCAAGGTCAGATTGAAGCTTCTTCCTCATCAAGGGAAGTTTTCAAATAAGTATGGGGTAATCCACAAGACTATTGATGCGTCCTTGGAATCGTTGAAGGACGAACGCCGGATCTAGACCAAGCTAGAGTTTCGACTACTCGTTGTTGATGTGCAAATGAGAGCTTTGATAGAAGTTTGGTAGGGCGGAAGCGATTGATATGGATGCGGAAGCGTAGGTTTGATTCGATCTAGAGAGATCGAGCAAACGTTGTAGTGGATTTGATAGTTTGATTCTTTAGAAGAATCCTCGAATGTGAGTTCTTGGATCTAAGACTTGATCCAAGGAAGAACTTTGAGGGGATTGAAGAGGAAGTGATGCCTAGATCAAGAATGAGGATTTTCCTTCAAAATACTTGATTAAAATTAGACATGATTTACAAGTGAAGCCAAGCATCCCTTATATAGTGGGTGAAGGCTACACCAAAAGTCGGAAATTGAATGACGGAAATAAAGGCGGGAAATAAAGTCGGGGCAACTCCCGAAACCAAAGGTCTAGACTATCAATGCCGGAAATTAACTAACGGAATTAAGTTCCGGAATTAATGTTCCAAAAATTAAAGTCTATTATTATTTAAAATGCAAAATATAATAATAATAATATTTGCTAGCTTGATGACGTGACGCCGGAAGCTTATGCCATGGTGGAGTGGTGACATGGCATGCCACTAACGGGTCCAGGTGATGTGACGGTGCGTCGGATGATTGAGCCGGTAGCTTGGGCGATGGCTTTGGCTCGGGAACGAGTGAGCGGTCCATCGGAGCGAACCCGCAAAGCATCGTCCTCTTCATCCGCGGTCATAGTGGTCAAGGGCGCATCAGTCCCCCCATCTTGGATGTGAAACGTCCCCGTTTCACCGTCGTCAAATAAGGGCTCAACATAAGGGGCTAGATCCTTGACATTGAACGTTGGGTGCACGCCGTAGGAATCCGGAAGCTCCAACTTGTAGGCATTTGGACCATGTCGTGATAGGATCCGGAAAGGGCCATCACCTCGATCCGATAGCTTGCCCTTGCGTCGAGATGGGAAACGCTCCTTCCTTAAGTGGAGCCAAACAAGATCGCCGGGCTCGAAAGATATGTCGCGACGGCCCTTATTGCGTTGTTCGGCAAGTTGGGCGGCACGACGTTGGAGTTGTGCTCTTGTCCGCTCATGAAGTTCAATGATTGAGGCGGCTCGACTTGCGGCGTTGATGTGTTCACCGTCCTTGAGTGGACGTGGTGTGAAGTCCAATGGCGTGTGTGGATTAAGGCCGTAGACAACTTCAAATGGTGAGAGTTTAGTTGCCGAGTGCCTAGACTTGTTATATGAAAACTCCACAACCGAAATTAAGTCCTCCCACTTTCGTGGGTTGTTCCTAAGCGTTGCTCTAAGTAGAGCACCGAGAGTCCGATTGGTCACCTCCGTTTGACCATCGGTTTGGGGGTGATAACTACTTGAGAACAACAAGTTGGTTCCAAGTTTTTCCCACAACGTTCTCCTGAAGTGACTCACAAATTTCACGTCCCGATCACTAAGGATGGAACGTGGTATCCCGTGTAAGCGCACCACATTGTTAAAGAATAATGTGGCAACATCGCTAGCATTTTGGGTGCTCTTACACGCGATAAAATGAGCCATTTTGGAAAAACGGTCGACTACCACAAAAATGGAGTCGTTGCCTCGTTTGGACATAGGTAGGCCAACTACAAAGTCCATAGAAAGATCCTCCCAAGGTCCCATTGGTATAGGCAAAGGCGAATACAATCCGTCCGGACCTTGACGCGATTTGGCATGATGACATGTTATGCAACTTGTGCAAAACCGTGTCACATGCTTGCGCATTTTCGGCCAAAAGAAGTGCTCTTGGAGAGCGGCGAGAGTCTTGGTAGCACCGAAGTGACCACGACCCTCATGGGCTTCCTTTATCAACAAGTGGCGTATGGACGAACGCAGAATACAAAGTTTTCCCGCGCGGAACAAATAGCCATCATTAATAAAGAAGGTCTCATGCTCTCGGAGGTCAAGGCATTTGGCAAATATATCCTTGAAGTCAAGATCCGTGGCATATAACTCTTTGATAAGAGCAAAGCCATGGATCTTGGCGTCCATATGCACCAAGAGGATATATCGCCGAGAAAGGGCATCGGCTACCACATTCTCTTTTCCTTTCTTATGCCGAATGACATAAGGAAAGGTTTCTAAAAATTCTACCCAACTTGCATGGCGCCGACTCAAATTAGTTTGACTCTTGAGATACGAAAGAGCCGCATGATCCGAATGAATCACGAACTCCTTCGGCCACAAGTAGTGTTGCCATGTCTTTAGACAACGAACTAAAGCATATAGTTCCTTGTCATAAGTTGGATAGTTGAGTGGTGGACCGGAAAGCTTTTCGCTAAAGTAAGCAATGGGCCGATTCTCTTGGAGAAGAACCCCCCCAATGCCAACATTAGATGCATCACACTCCACCTCGAAGGTTTTCGAGAAATTTGGGAGTTGGAGTAGTGGTGCATTGCAAAGTCGGTCTTTGAGAGCATCAAACGCTTGAGCATGGGTATCACACCACTCAAACGTGACACCCTTAGTAGTGAGCTCATGAAGCGGTGCCGCTACCGAGCTAAAGTCTTTGACAAAGCGTCAGTAGAAGCCCGCTAAGCCGAGAAAGGCTCGGACCATGGTGACCGTACTAGGTGTAGGCCACTCCTGAATAGCGCGAACTTTGGATTCGTCTACTCGGAGTCCGTCCTTAGACACGACATAGCCAAGAAATATAGTTGTGTCGGAACAAAAGACACATTTTTCAATATTGACGAATAATTGTTCTTGTCTAAGGCACTCGAGCACTTGGCGAAGGTGCCCGATGTGCTCATCCAAAGACTTACTAAAAATTAAAATATCATCAAAATAAACAACTACGAAATTACCCAAAAACCGGCGAAGGACATGGTTCATGAGGCGCATGAACGTTGATGGGGCGTTGGAGAGTCCAAACGGCATGACAAGCCACTCATATAAACCGTACTTTGTCTTGAAAGCCGTTTTCCACTCGTCACCCTCGGCCATCCGGATTTGGTGATACCCGCTCCGGAGATCAATCTTTGAGAACACGGTGGCGTCGTGTAGTTCATCCAACATGTCGTCGAGGCGCGGGATCGGATGCCGGTACTTGACGGTTATTTGGTTGATGGCTCGGCAATCGACACACATCCTCCAAGACCCGTCCTTCTTGGGCACCAAAATGACCGGCACGGCACATGGTGAAAGTGAGTCACGAACATATCCCCGGTCTAGGAGCTCTTGGACTTGACGTTGTAGCTCCTTAGTTTCTTCCAGACTTGCACGGTAATCGGCACGGTTGGGTAGAGACGCGCCGGGCACCAAATCGATTTGGTGCTCAATTTCACGGATCGGTGGCAAGCCGGGTGGTAGTTCATCGGTCAAGACGTCCTGAAAATCAGACAACAAAGTAGACACCTCGTGCGGCATATTACTAAGGTCATTGGAAGTAGATAAGCAAAAAGGAACAAGTAAGAAGCATGGCAACTTGCCTTCCTTGACCGGTGTCACATCATGTTTCCGGGCGAAAAGTACCCTCGGCTCACACCGGCCTTTGATTATTGGTTCCGGAGATGGTAAAGTTGCATTTGTTGGGACGATGCTTCCTTTACTACCTCTAGACTCCATAGCACGGTTACTAGAGGTGGTGTTCCGGGATCCGGAAGTACTAGCACCCACAACATCGGAAGGACTCCTAGGAGGGTCCGATGTTGCCGGCGTAGTGGTCTCATCAATGGTTTGTTGCCTCTTCCGTTCCGCATAATCAATTAATATTTCATGTGGAGTCATAGGCAACAATGTGACCCGTTTTCCATTATATTGGAACATGTATCTATTAAGATAACCATCATGGAATGTACGGCGATCGAATTGCCATGGTCGTCCTAATAATACATGTGTGGCGTCCATCTTGATAACATCACAAAGGATCTTATCAACATAGCCGCCTATGGAAAACGTCACCCAAGCTTGTCGTGTGACGGTGTCACACGCCTTATCGGAAATCCATTGGATTTCATAAGGTGTTGGGTGGGGGGTTGTAGGCAACTTAAAGTGTTTTACCACTTTTTCGTTGATAATATTACAACAAGAACCCCCATCAACTATGAGAGAGAGACTAGTGTTATTGACCAAACAACGAGAGTGAAAGAGATTCTCGCGTTGGTCAATAGGGACAAATTCCTTAACGGCTAAAATTCTACGAGATACAAGGGCGAACTTACCGGGTTGTGCCGGGCCGCAAGCCATTTGTTCGTCGCATGGTTCCATGCCGTAGTAGGGGTCGGCGTCTTGGTCATCCTCTATGATGATATCGCCGTCTTCTTCATCTTCCTCATCTTCATATGAGGGATTGGCAAACAACACACGCTTTGTGTTCGGGCAATCACGTTGGACGTGACCGAATCCGCTACATTTATAACACACGGGCTCCCTTGGTCGTGCCGCCGGTGGAGGTCCTTGAGGAGTGCGGGCGGGAGGCACTTGTGCCGGGACATTGGGACCACGTTGTGGTGCCCTCTCGGTATCCGCTTGTCGGGTGGATTGGACCATCCGTTGGGCTCCTTTGGTGGCGCCGGACTCTTGATAACTAGATACAAGCGTATTGATTTGGAGAGGAGTTATACCTTCAGTATGTTGGAGTCTCTTGTTGTTGCTTGTGAAGCTTCATGGCCGCATTACACAAAGCTCCCAAGTCCCTATATGGAACGATCTCAAGGGGTCGTCGGATTGATGGATTGAGGCCACTCATGAACTTGGTGCGTAAGGCGGAGGGCGAGGCCGAGATGCCGGCCTTCATATGCATGTCCTCGAGCTTGGCCAAGTAGGCCACCGGAGTGAGTTTGCCTTGTTGGAGCTCGGCAATTTGCATCCGCATATCATTTTTGAAGTCGTCGGGGACATACTTCTTTGTCATGACGTAGATCAGTTGATCAAACGTCGCAACCGGTTCCCATCCTCAGTTCTCACGGACGTGTTCATACCGGTTCCACCAAGATTTTGCATCGCCTTCAAAGTACAAGGTTGCCGCTTCGATCTTCTCGTACTCCTCATAGTGACAATGCTTCAAAGCCCTTTTCATGTCCTGTGCCCAATCAAGAAACACACAAGGATCATATTCCCCATAAAATATTGGAAATTTAACTTTACCTTCCCTACGAGCTTTGTAGGGATCCGGGCGGGGCGGTGGCATATCATCATGATGGGCTCGTTGATGTGCATGCCTTGGTGGGTTAGGAGGAGGCAACCATTCTTCTCCTCGGTCTTGGTTCTCAAATGGATCTCGGACGGGTGGGTGCCATGGACGGACATGAGCCACCCGTTCCAAGTTGGCTTCATCGTCGGAGAACTCATCAAAATTGTCCCTCTCGTCATACTCATCATAGTCGCGGTATGATGAACGCCGGCTACGTCGTTGGTGGCGTTGCTCATATCGATCATTACCGGAACGTCGAGGATGACGATCTTGTTGATTGGTGTGCCGATATTCTTCTTGTATGGGACGGTTAGTATTATGTGCATTAGATAAAGGTGGGGGCGATCCGTACCGTTTACGATTGCGCTCGAAGCGCTTGTTCCGATCCATTGTATCTACATAAAGTAGATCATCTGGAGTCGGGCCATTATTGTTCTCGGTCTCATTGAGGTGGTGCCTGCCGTCTTGTTGAGTTTGGCTTTCGATGACCGAGGCAAGCCTAAGACCTTGAGATGGGTCGGTTCCCAAAAGACCTTTGCCCTTCCGACGAGCGTCGGACGTGGAAGTCTCGACCATGGTGTCATTTGGATTTGGGGCGGGGCGTGGAGTGGTCGTAAGGGCCAAAAGTTGTGCCCTCATCTCCTTCATTTGTTGCTTTAGACTAACAACTTCCTCGGATAAGGAGGCATTTTCTCGTTCACGAGCATCCTGTGAGTTTTCTATATCCACGTTAGTCATGATTCCAAATGAATACAAACAAATGCAAGCAATCAAATGAGCAAGGTGACGAATTAAGTCAACGTTACCCAAGTTCAAGTGCGTTAAGGTTCTACTTTTGGGAAGGCCGTTTGGCGGTTAAGCAAGGTAGGCAAATCCAACAAAATTTGAACCAATTCACACAAATAAACAAGTGATATTTTGCACGTATGTAAGAAAATGGAGAGACAGAAGATGGACGGATTGTTCACTCGGCAAGCTTTGCTTGCTTTCGGTCTTTGACCGTTTTGTAAAATCCGATTTTTCGGATGGACCGGTTTGCCGGACGTCTTTTCACTTTGTATTTTTTTTTTTTTTTTGAACTTTGCAACTTTTTTGATGCAAGAGATGAAACACTTTGGAAACAAATCCGCTTTGTTGAAGAGTTTTGATTTTTTTTGTTTCTGTTTGAATATCAAAATGCAAGATATCCGAATTTGTTAACAAAAAAATCCCAAGAAATTTGGTAAAATCGATTAACAAACTTGTCAGATTGGGTCGGTTGAAGAACAAATTGTTTTTGATAGATGGTTTGATGGCAAACCAACTATCTCCTAAATTTGTTTGGTGAGAAAAAAAAATAAAAAAATAAAAAATTCAAGACAACTTCGAAGAACACGAAAAACAAGTTGAAGATCTTCAAGAAGGGAAGAACAACAAAGGCAAAGAAGGATAAAAATATAACGCACAAAAACAAGAGTAAAGAGAACTTAGCTTCGATCCCTTTGCTCTGATGCCAATTTGATGCGTCCTTGGAATCGTTGAAGGACGAACGCCGGATCTAGACCAAGCTAGAGTTTCGACTACTCGTTGTTGATGTGCAAATGAGAACTTTGATAGAAGTTTGGTAGGGCGGAAACGATTGATATGGATGCGGAAGCGTAGGTTTGATTCGATCTAGAGAGATCGAGCAAACGTTGTAGTGGATTTGATAGTTTGATTCTTTAGAAGAATCCTCGAATGTGAGTTCTTGGATCTAAGACTTGATCCAAGGAAGAACTTTGAGGGGATTGAAGAGGAAGTGATGCCTAGATCAAGAATGAGGATTTTCCTTCAAAATACTTGATTAAAATTAGACATGATTTAAGTGAAGCCAAGCATCCCTTATATAGTGGGTGAAGGCTACACCAAAAGTCGGAAATTGAATGACGGAAATAAAGGCGAGAAATAAAGTCGGGGTAACTCCCGAAACCAAAGGTCTAGACTATCAATGCCGGAAATTAACTCACGGAATTAAGTTCCGGAATTAATGTTCCGAAAATTAAAGTCTATTATTATTTAAAATGCAAAATATAATAATAATAATATTTGCTAGCTTGATGACGTGGCGCCGGAAGCCTATGCCATGGTGGAGTGGTGACATGGCATGCCACTAACGGGTCCAAGTGATGTGACGGTGCGTCGGATGATTGAGCCGGTAGCTTGGGCGATGGCTTTGGCTCGGGAACGAGTGAGCAGTCCATCGGAGCGAACCCGCAAAGCATCGTCCTCTTCATCCGCGGTCATAGTGGTCAAGGGCGCATCAACTATCCCATACTACCCTCCAATGCTTGGAAGAGTGGAGATCTTCCATCAGGACATGAAGAGAGTTCTCAAGAAGAAATTTTATGAGTCCTGTGAAAAGTGGTTGCAAGGACTGGATGAGCAGTCCAAGGTTTTTGCTAGAGACCTTAAATCAAGCGCTTTTCGGGAGGCAACCCGAGGCAAGAGTCTTTTGTGCTCTTGTTTTTATTTTTGCTTTTTGCTTTTGCATTTCTGCGCGTTTTGTTTCTTTTGTCTTTTCAGGCTTTTAGGTAAATGAAGAATAGTTGCTTGAAGGAGATTGCACAACCGCTTGTTTCCACCACCACTTCCATTTACATGTGCCATATCACTGATTTTTACATTGTGAGTATTCTTTTTCACTTCTATTTATCCTTCATATTGGGGACAATGTGAGTTTTAAGTATGAGGTGGGATACCCGCAGTCTTTTAGCATGTTTCTTTTCATGTCACACGTTTCCTTTTAGCATGCATAAAAAAAATAAAATAAAAAAGGTGCTTCTAGGAATGACATGACCCCTATGACGATATTGTGCTTGTGAATTGGCTTTTGATTATTACTTTTGAGCTCAATTTGATTTATGGCATATATGAGATTTGAATACTTTGCTTGAATTTTATGTGAATTATGAAAATTACCTTGTCTAGTTGGATTGAGTTTGGATAGTTGAAGCTTCATGAGAAGTTCTTATACATTGCATAGGGATGATTTAGGCAATTCGACTTCATTCTTCTTCTATCTTTATCATGCTTAGCCCCTCAAACATTGAATCTCTTGTCTCCTATCCGGGAATTAGGAATGTTTAGTTTGAAGGTGTGTGCTGAAATTGTTGTGTTGTGAATTGTTTGAAGAAGTTTGAAGGATGTGAAATGTGATGTGATGAAGAAAAGAAAAGCTTATAAGGGGTTGTTGGCTATGAAAGATGAGTAACTCGGTACCATTCACATAGCCGGGTGTTTGTGCCTTGCCAAAGTCTGATTAGTTTTAAAAACATTCCCTTAGAGTTGATTTGGTATGTGCATTTTGGTGTGAGGTACGTGAAGGAAACTGAACACCAAGGTTTCGGCTACTGTGCACCAATGTCTTTCACTCAAGAAAAAGAAAAGAAAAGAAAAGAAAAGGAAGAAAATCTGCAGATTATGCAAGGGTGGTGAATGTTGAGTTGAAAAGATGAAGTGTGTTGTTTCTTCTTCCCGGATTAGCACCACATGACCTAAATAACATCCTACCCTTATCACGTTTCTTGGCCTTTATTTGCTAAGTCCTTTTGATCTATGTATACATGTATTTGACTTGGTAGGCTTAGACTTGATTTTCTCATGAATAGTAGATATTAGTAATTTTGATGATGAATATGAAATTCTTCTAAAGTATGATTATCCTTTTTATGCATATTTAATTTGATCTTAATTGAAATAAATCTCTAGCTATGAAACTAGCACTATAGAGGGTGATCATAATTAGAAGCACTTCGCGTTTTTGTTTTTGTTTTGCATAGATAATTCATGTTATCTTGTCTTAGATTTACTACTTGCTTGAGGACAAGCAAGGATAAGTATGGTATTTTGATAACATGATTTATCGACCTGTTTTACTCATGCATTTAGTTAGATTTCCCCTTTCCGCATTCATATTTTAGCCTTAGTTTGTGCCATTTATGCTTGTTTAGTTCTACTTTGCAAGAATAGATGTCTACACACATTATTTGTGGCTTTGTAGGTGATTTGGCACATTTTGGAGCTAAAACGACGTATCTGAGGATCAAGCCTCGAAGTGGACGCATTGGAGCGAGCTACGTGCACGGGAAAGGCGAGGAATCGAGCTAAAGACGCGAGGAATCGAGCTAAAGGCGCGAAGGAACGAAGAAAACCGCGTCTCGGACCGAGATGGACCGATCTCGGTCAAACCAGACCGAGATGGTCCAAATCTCGGCCGAGATGGCCCTAGCTCCGCCGAGATTCACCTGGCTCGGCCGAGATTGCCTTGGCTCGGCCGAGATGGTTCGAGCTCGGCCGAGATTTCTCGATCTCGGCCGAGATTTTCGAAGTCTTGACGCGCTGAAGGTTCTGTTGCCAAATCTCAGTCCCGACTGGCCCGATCTCGGTCGAGATTTCTGCCCGAGATTTTTTGTGTTCGGCGATTTTATTTTATTTTTGGATCGGTTTTGGCCCATCCCGTCTTTTGTAAGATTGTTGCCTATAAAATGGGAAGCTCTAGAATATTTCTAAGCGTCCGATTTAGTCCGAATTTGAGGGTTAGGTTACCCCATAGGGGGGAGCCGCCTCTCTTCCTTTCTCTTCTTCTTCTCTATTGTTCTTCATTGTTTAGATTCAAGATTCATACTTTTATATTTAGTTTTGTTTGGAAGACCTTGTTGGATTCAAGATTGAAGGTTTCCATTTATTCAAGTTAAGGTCTTTTTATTCCCCTTGTCATTTATTTATTTGTCTTTCTTTGATATGATTGTTATTGGCTAGAACCTTGAGGTTCCAAGGTTGACAGGGATTTGTGTATGCATTGGATTATGATGGAATGTTGTGCTTTATGTTTTGGCTTTGACTTGCTTGAAATCCTAATGGTTGGCTTGTTCTTGAACCTAGTTAGAATCCTTCTAGCTAGTAACCTAAGTTGGAATTGAGACTTACCCGGTGATATTCCTTCATAGATACATGAGAGACTGATCATAGGTAATAAAGGTTTATCCTTTATTGGTTGAATGTGCTTAGATGCCTTGCTAAGTAGGGTAATACCGGAGACTTACCCGGTAATGGTTTGCCTTTCCCTTAGTTTGTAGTCTGGTTTGTTTAGAATTTCCTACCTCTCTACCTTGAGACTTACCCGGTAATAGGTAGTTGGTTTGAAACTAGATAGTCTTGAGACTTACCCGGTGATAGACTGTCAGCCTATAAACATTCATCCCTGTGGCTTTTCTACCATATATCTTTATGAGTCTTCTTGAATCTATATGTATAAACAATGATCTTGAACCCTTGGAATCCATTTTCTTTCCTTTAACTTGATTATTTTTGTTTACCCTTTTTATTTGTTTGTTTTGACTTTCAATCAATAGTGACAGTTGATTGCGAGTCCTTTAAAATCTTTTCAAAACCTCTTTGACTTCTTTCCCTTATCTTTTCCAACCTCCTGTCTTTAATTGAGATCTATTCTATTTATAATCATTATTGCATTTTAATCCCCTCAGTCCCTGAGATCGACCTTGGAATACTTACCTTAACTGTGATTGACTCATACACTGTGGGTTCGTTGCTATTTAGGGAATTATTACAGGTTATAAATTTAAAATTATCCCTTCCTTGTTTTACTAACTTATAGGTCTTTATCATTATTGATAAAGGTTTATAGGGGTGTAAAATCAGCGAACAACTGTGATTGGTGCTATTATGACATGGTTTGAGTTTTTTGTTTTCCTCTTAGCTGAGACACTAATTGGTTCTTACACATAGCATACATGCTACATGATCTTACTCGAGGACGATCAAGGTTTAAGTATGAGGTATTTTGATGAGTGTCAAAAGTATCACTTTTCCCTTTATGTTTTTTTGCATGTCATATTCCCTTTTCCATCCCACATATGCATTTTTATATGGAAAACTCCATTTTCTATATTTCGGTATCTACCTTGACTTTTCCATTTTCAGGAATTTCTGGTGCTAAATACACCGGAATCACATCCTCCCTGTAGTATGAGCTTAAATACGATCAAAATGACTGAGGAACTGGACCACAAAGTCTACCCTTATCTACTTTGAAGAAGAGAATTGAGAATACAAGACAATGCGGCTTAATTACGATCACTGTATATAGCCTAGTTACGGCCGAAAGATAGCCGTAACAATCACCGTGAGAGCATGAGAAGCCTAGTTTGTGGCCCAACCCAGAAGGAAGAGTTACGTTCTCCGTTACGGCTGTAAGAGCCCGTAAAGGTGAACGTAACGACTAGATCTTTCGTATGCGGCGCAAGCTTTGATTTTCCGATTTTATTCTTGGATGTTTTTGTAAACCTATGTAACCCTAGACACAAAATTCCTCCTATATAAGCACGTGCTGGAATTAGGTTCCAAATCATCCACGGCTCTCGAATTCTCTCTCATTCATTCTTCTCCTCTCTCTTATTCTAGTAGGCAATCAATTGTTAGAGTTGTTATGTAAGGTTCTCCCTATAACCAATATTTTGTGAGTTTTACTATTTATGTTTGAATATATTGTTTTTACTTTATATCTCAACATGTTTGGCTAGTCCCCTTTCTTGATCTAATGAATGGGTTGAACCCTATAATGCTTTAATACTATTGACTATATATATACTTATGAATTGATATCTTTGATAATCCTTCTTTTCAAAAGGCTTAATTTTATCTTTTAATTACATTCATTAATCCGAAGTGGCGTTTTTAATCGGTTTAGATAAAACTAAATGAAGAGCCAAACAATTTTGTTTTATTGAAAATATTTGAAAAGAGCTTGGCAATGGAGATACTAGTCTATCAAAGCTCGGGAATTCTTAATCATCGTAGAATTCAATCAATTTCATTGGTCTTTGAACCTTTTAAATTGAAGGACTTAACCGTGAAGGTTTTCTTGGCCTTTTCCGGGTTTCTAATGGGCACACTCACGATGCATGTATATAGCTACGTGAGTTGGAAAACAGGGACTTAACCGTGAAGGTTTTATCGATTATCATGTTCATAAACATATATATTCATCAATACCTTAAAAATCATTACATTGGGAAATCCCTATTTCCTTATATTATTTTTTCCTATAATTATCCACAATCTAGAATTGTTTTCTTGTTTTCTTTTATCACTTTCTTTTTACTTAAAATAATTCATTGTCATTGTATTCTAAATACATACCATGAATTCGATAATCCGTATATTATAAATGATCTCGTACCCATGTGAAAGATATAATTTTATTATAACTTACAACCATCACGAGTCCAATGACTCCATATAGTCGTAGATGTACAAGGAATCGGAGTGAGTAGAAACAAGAACTAGAAAGCAATGCACAAGGCAGAGAAAAATCGCCACAGGCATGACGGAGAAATCCTTCTTAGTTTTGAATATATATTCAAAACTTAATGATGATTTTGGGTTTAAAGTTTATAAGTAATATTATTTTAATCCATTTTTCTCATATGTATTTGTCAAAAATCATATTTTACTACTTTTCAAATTAACAATCTTGATATTTTGAATTGAAACATTAAAGTTACGTTTCGTAGCACAAATCCACAATATCCCATTCATGATCAAGAGTTAAGACCCCTTTTGTCCAAGCTAGACATTTGGATTTTCTTTTATAAAGAAACTTTTTTAGTCATTAAATTTAATTATTTCAAAAACAATAAACTATTATGTGCCTTTTCTAAACCAGTTTATCAAAATTTTGGCATTAAAAAACAACTCTTATTTGATTATTAGATTATAATAACAGATTATATTATAAGTAAACATTTTATTGCCTTCTCAATTCAAATTTATCGAAATATTTCATGATTTACTTATTAACATACGTGTTAAATTTGTTCTTATTTTCTTTTGAAAATAGGTTTATATTCAAATGTCAATAGTAAATCAATAGATAAAATCAAAATATATTATCAATTTAATTTAATAAATCTTTATATTAGATATATTATCACCTCTATATTTTCTCCAAAAACATTTACATACAAGCTTGGACATGGTGATTGTTTCTTAGACTTTTTTCAACGACAATCTTTATCTCTTCGTAATGACATATTTGCTATATTTTTCTTTCAAGATCTCTTTATTCTTGAGACAACCTCGTGTATTTTTGTGTATCAGACAATGTATTTCACTTTTCTTTTATCTAGATATGGGCCCGGTTTGGTTCAAACCGCCGAACCGGCGGTTTTCAAACCGGCTCAAACCGCCGGTTTGCCGCCGGTTTAGGTTTTCGTCGGTTTAGGTTTCCGCCGGTTCAAGGTTCAGGTTTCGGTTTGTCTTTTCCGAAAACCTAAACCGACGGTTTGAGCCCAACAGCTTTTCTTTTTTTTTTTTTTAACCCAACGGCTATTTAAAATAGCCGTTGGAAATGAGCCGTTGGGGCTTTTACATTATTAAAAAAATAATAAAAAATAAATCCTCCCCCCCACAATTTATCCTAATTTCCTATAAATACTCATTCTCTCTTCCTCTACAAATCACACCATCTACAACTCATCTTCTCTACTCTCCTAATCTCTTATTCTCGAATTCTCGATTCCTCGATATCTCGTAATGGCAAACCCAAGTGATCAAATTCCCTCTTCCCAATACTTTCCTAGCACCCAAGAGAGCGAAACACAAATGCCCGACAATCCCGATGTTACCGAAGTTCCACGAAGAAGTCTCCCCTCTCCGAAAATGCTTACATCCGAAATATTTACGAAGCATTACACCAAGGGGGAGCCGGTGAACGAGTATTGTCAAGTGACATGCAACTATTGCTCGAAGGTGTACAAGTGGAAGGTGAAGGGCGGCTATGGGACATTGCAAACTCACATGGCAAACGCCCATCCGGAGAAGCTCGGGATTTCACGGGGACAAACACAATTGTCTCACGGGTTTGCATCTTCTACCTCTCATTCTCCTTTATTTACATATAATCATAGTGAAGAAAGTTTAGGATTAACCGATGTTATTTGTTCACATTCATTACCGTTTTCTTATGCCGAATATGAAGAAGTTAGGGAATATAACACTAGATATCTTCAACCTTCTTTTAAACCAACTTCTAGGAAAATCGTTTCAAAATTAGTTACTAAATCTTACTTAAAAAAGAAAGAAATTTTTTTTATCGAATTTGGCTAGTTTTGAACATCAAGTTTCAATTTGTAGTGATATTTGGAGTACACAATCACAACAACATTTTTACATGGGCATTATTTTACATTTTATTGATAACGCTATGTTTTTGCATAAATATGTTATTGGTTTTCGGCATTTTAATCAAAGACATAATGCACTAGGCATTGCAAGCATGATTAAAACGGTTTTACAAGAATATAATTTACAACATCGAATTTTTTCATATTCTTTTGATAATGCATCCACAAATACCGCCGCCGTAAACCATTTGGTTGAGGATGCGGGACAATATATAAAAACTCCTTATACTCATCAAAGATGTGCATGTCATATTTTAAACTTATGTGTTCAAGATGGACTTAAGGTTTTAGGAGATATGCTAACCCCAATCAAACTTGTTATTGATCATATTTGGCATTTGACTCCGATTTAAGAAGAAAATGGAGAAATTTATGTTTAAACAAAAATGTTCATCCTATTGCTTTTTCAAAAGATGTTGGAACTCGTTGGAACTCGACTTACAAACTACTTTGTGAAGCCGTACGTTATAAAGTTTTGTTACAAGAATTTGGAACAATTCATGTTCCTTGGTCAATTTTAGATGATGAAAATGTTTGGGAAACTTGTGCCCATATTTGTAATGTTTTAAAAACTTTTAATGATGCAACTAATACCATGAGTTGTGTTTACACTCCAACATCTCATAGATTTTTAGAAATTGCCGTTAATGTTTCCGAATCTTTTGTAAAATGTTTTAACATACCTTGTCTTCTAGAATGTATGCTTGATATGAAAGAAAAATGGCTTAAATATTATAAAAACATTCTCATGATTTATCTTGTAACCGCCGTTTTTTATCCTAGACTTAAACTAGATGGTCTTTCCGATTTATTGACTATTTATTATGATTGTTTGTGTGTAAACTTAACACAAGAAGACTATAATATTCCTAACATTGTGCAAGAAGTTAATACCGAAATTGGAAAATTACTTAGTACATTTCAATCTAGTGCTAGCTCTTCTTCTACCGCACCTAGTCCATCTCCCTCTTCTACTAGTTCATCTTCTTCTCTTTCACTTGCACAACAAGTTTTTGCTAGAAGAACAAAAACACCTAGACATTCATCTTCAAATGCGGAATATCAAGATTATCTTAACACTTGTTTTAATTTTGATGATAATGTTGAATTTGATATTTTGGATTGGTGGAAGAGATTAGCTCCCAAATATCCAACCTTAGTTAAAATTGTACAACAAATAATGGCCGTGCCCGCATCAACGGTTGCGGTGCGGCAAGCATTTAGCCGAGGCGGGAACATTCTCGGTCACAAGAGAACTCAATTGAAGCCCGAGAAGTTGGAGATGCAAGTTTGTATTCAAGATTGGATAAGGGCGGCTAAGCGGAAACAAAGGAATGCACCGGTGTACGACTGCAAATCGGATTCCAACTCCGAAGACGCCGGCACTACTTCCGAGTCCGACATCGAAAGGTAAGCGGGATTAAAAAAAACTCGGAAGTCCGAAAAAAGGTAAGTCAAGGTAAGAGAACTACGTGGGCTTTGATTCCTCTTAATCCCGAGAGGATACGTAGGCAACCGGGAAACCGGTTCAAGCCCTTTAATTTTTCCGAGTTTTTTTTTTTCAATTGGTATAAATTTTAATTACTAGTTTTTATATACTAATTTTTTTTATAAATTTTTTAATATTTTTATATAATATTAATTTTATTTTTTTTAACATAATACTTTGTCTTTAATTATTTTATTATTATTTTATTTTTTTATAAACCGGGCTAAACCGGCAAACCGACGGTTTGCCGGTTTTGGGCTTCCCGGTTTCGGTTTAGGTTTGCAGCCCATGACTACTTTTATCAACAAAAATACATACAACCTTCAAACTTAAATTGATGGATTCAAACTCAATTTGAAAGTAACATCTATTGGTTTTGTGATTCGAAATCACAATAGAGAGGTTGTTTGCCTCGGTGCTCAAAATAATAACTTCAACTCGGTAATAAAAGGTGAAGTTTTTGCTTTAAAGATGGCTTGCAAAAAGCTTTCCGATTGCAAATCAAAATCGAGGGTGATAATTTGTGTTATATAGGCACTCCAAGGTTTGTGGAGTTGTTCGTGGGAGGTCGAGATGATTATATCCGACTCCAAACTGGTTATTTGTTTATTTGACGATGTTCATATCAGACACGTTTTCAGAGAAATCAAATGTATTGTAAACCGATTGACCCATACGAAAATATCAACATCACATACCAATTTTTCTGATAATTACGGACTTCGAGTTCTCATCCGATACTTTATGTTAGACTATCTCTAGAAAGATAGATTGATCTAACCGCTATCCGCTATTAAAAAAAATACATAAAACCTTCTAATTTTCCAAAAATCTAGTTTTTTAAAATAAATTTTTGTTTGCTTGGGAAAAAAATTCTCAAACACCGTGTCTATACTTCTATTGTAGGATAACTATTTGGATTATGTGCGAAATTGTTGGGATATATTACGTCATGATATATGGTCTAGTGTTTCTTATCTTATCATTTTGCTTAGTCATCATATCTATCTTCTTACCTCTGCTACAAAAACCTACCTCCGACTACTACTTTTTTAATAATAATAATAATAATAATAATAATAATAATAATAATAATAATAATAATTTCGGATGGTACCCATGTGGTTTGGGGTTTTCCGGATTTTGCCCACAAGTTTTTTTAGTTCGGATGGTGCCCCTGTGTTTTAATATTTTTCGAAAAATGCCCAATTCTATCTTATCTTATATATATTATAGGAGTAGCACTCCTTGCCACGTGTCACGCAGAAAAATGCTAACAGCCACGTGTCATTTTAACATTTAATCACAACCCATAAAATATTAATTAAGTTTATTCATTAAAAAAATATTTAAAGAAATATGTATAAAAACATAGATTCTGGAAAAAAAAATCTATAAAAATATAGATTCTGTTGAATCACACAAAAAATTTGAACGTTTAATAAATTTCAACAACCAACAAAATAAAGATCTTTCCTAAAAAATATTTATTAATGTATTATATAATATTATATAATAGATAAAAAATATTATATAATATTATATATAAAGTGTACAAATATTTTTTTTTTCTTATTATCTACTCTATCTAATGAAAAAACTAGTTTATATATAATCCTTTAAATAAATAAATAACAAAAAATATTTTTATCAAATTCCGTGCAAGGCACGGGTAATACACTAGTATATATATTAAAGCGGACGCACTTATTGCCACGTATCGTCGCCAAGATTTTCCGTCCGCAAAAAAAAATCTCTCCAATTTCAATTGAAAATCATTTATATTTTTATTGCAATATAATAAAAAAAATCCCTTTCAATTTAAATACATAATTTATCTCATTAATTTGTAAATCGAATTTTTAAAAAACTGTCATAAAAAATATTTATTAAAAACAAAAAAAATATACAAATATATAGGTGTACATTTTTAATTATGTAATTCAAATAAAGACTTTGTGATCATAAATTTTTTTTAAAATCAAATCGGGTAATAAAATCTAAATAAATTTGTAATCATATTATTTATTTATCTTTCTAATTTTTTTGGAGAAGAAGAAAATTGTGAACAAGTTAAAACGTTACCATCTAATAACTTTACTTAATAGCTAACCAAATTATTTATTTATCTTTCTAATTTTTTTATATATTCAATCTGAAAATATTAATCGGTAAAATTAAGTATAGGCTTAAAATATATATGTATAATAGTTTGTTCACTATAAAATGTAGCACCTAATTTAAAATATTGCTTGATATTAAAAAAATGTTTGTAAATTTTTTGCATAAGTTATTATTATAAGAAAGTAATAAATATAAATTCAATTATTGAAATTTAAAGTTTTTGTCTATTTTTTTTACAAAACCCGCACAAGGTGCGGGTATTACACTAGTTTATATTGTAGAGGGATGTTAACTAAAATATAAAAAAATTTAAAATAAGATATACTTCTTTTTAAAAAAGGAGATAAAAGAGGCTAAACATTTTTCACATAATTTCTTTTTAAAAATTAATTTAAGTTGACATCCCTTTGTAATTTAATTGGAGTTGAACATTTTCCGAAAAATATAAAAACACAAAGGTACCATCCGAAATAAAAAAAATCCGTGGGTAAAATTCGAAAAACACCAAACCACGTAGGGACCATCCGAAATTTTCCTAATAATAATAATAATTATTATTATTATTATTATTATTATTATTATTATTATTATTATTATATCCGGTTCTTGAACAACGCATGGTTCATCACCACTTGTTCATTAATATCTCAAAACTTTGAACCCAAGTTGTATCCATTTGTTTTATCAAAATTGTATTTTGGTTTATTTGGACAATTAATATTAGAGTTTTATAATCATCTCTGGATATCTTTTTTACACTTCTTTGAATACAGAACCCAAATCAATATCAACTTTAGAAAATTAATAGATTACAACTAATCAACATATTTATCAAAAATAATACAATTTAATTTTAAAAAAAAACTAATCTGATATTGACGCCTAGGATTAAGTGTGTGACGTAAATTTTTAAAAAAATTAATATTATTTAATTTGTTAAAAATATTAAATTTTTAATTATTTTTTATAAAAGTTAAGTGATTTGGATTTCCTTTTTATTTATTTTTTGATTTTTTAGAAAAAATTTCATATATTTTCAAAATATTGATATATTTTATTTTAAGTAGGATTAAATTGAAAGATGAAAATTTTGATTATTTTAAAAAATCATTTAATTAAAATTCTAAAAAAAATTATGAAAAAAATTCCAAAAAAAAAAAGAGTCAACATTTTAATACGAGGTGTTTAGCATATTAAATAATGTTAAATTATTAAAAAATGCACATTATACCTAATCCTTTCTTTATGATAATAACTAGTTGCCACCTCATCACCGAAGCTATGTTTTTTTTGTCGGAAAAACAAGTATTATTTTGGTAAATACATTAATATTCGGGTCATGTTATATACAAAACTTTTAAGTTACTTGTTACTGAAATCTTGTATGGCACCGGCGTTCCCTCTTTTCAATTGGGCGCTGGAGGTTGCAAAACCCTTTTTTACTGTACGGCCGGCACACAAAGGAGTAGCGAAATGAGCTGGAGAGGGAGGCGAGTCTTTGAGATTGAAGGACGAAAAAAGCGGCGGCAAGATACTATGGGGTGAAGATACCCTAGGGAGGAGCGCAAGCGTTGCCGTCGGAGGGATGAAGTCTCGAGAACGACGAGTGAGGCGAGCAACGTCGCCCGTCGAGGGAGAAGGAAGTCTGGAGAGGGAGGGTGCAACGATTTCACGAAGTAAGCCCGGAGAGGCAGTTAAGAAGCGAGGGCGGTGGAGAGTTACTCCTGAATGGAAGGCGGCGGTGGAAGAGCGATACGCCGGCGTAGAGAACGGCGGCAGGTTATATGAAGAAATTGAGTAATCGGCTGCTAGACAAATAGGTTACAAGCCACAAATTTATACTTAAACAGGCGTTGACTCCTAGCAGCAGAGCCGGGTTTTTTTTATTCGTTAAATGTTATCGAAAAGCGTTTATTTTTTTCGTATGTAAAATAAGACTTGTGTATTAGCTTTATCCTCCCTAAAATTTTCAATGTTGAACTGTTTTGAGTTTAAGTACTATTTTGGGTTAGTTTACCATAAAATTAATATCAACTTACCTATTCAAGTACTAAAATTCAATTTCTACCTTGTGGAGTTAAAAATTATCAATGATTAGTTAACCACTGCATTTTTAGTGTGCTTTTGAATTTTGTTTTGTTGGTCAAGTTTTAGTATTTTGATTTGGATTAAGACCTAACAAGAATGCATAAATCCAAAATACATTTTTTTTGACCAAACGATCCAATTATGGGTAAGTATATTCTATCCACCAATTGACCTTAATATAAAAATCTATCTTAAAAATTGTGATTGAAAGAAGAAAAGACAAAAAGCACACCAAGTGAGACAAAGAAAAGAAGGGAAATTGCACGAGGTAGGGCCATAATATGCACTTATGACAAATACATGTGAGTTTTTGAGATAATTTTGTAACTTAATTTTGGATGGTTACAATACATTCTTAATCAAATACGGATAATCATTGTTAAAGATTAGAGACAATAAGTTTGACTAATGGGTTGGAATTGTCCATTTTCTTTGGATTGTAACTAGACATAGCCTTGGCTTTCACCATCACTATGAGAAAATATGTTACAACTTTAGTTGTAAGTTATGAGTGCTAATAACTTCAAAACTTTATAGAAGCACTTGTAAAGGATGAGAAAGATTGTCTAACCCACTATTTTTTGTCTATAAATAATTTTTTTTAAAATTAAAACTTAGATTTTAGAAAAAAAATTTTTAAGAAATTACGGATGGACAAGTGTCTGTGTACTTTAAACTTTTCGAGTTATGGTCAAGGGTTTTTTAGTCTTCAGATGATGACTTTGAACTTTATAATTTTTCGCAATATACCTTTTGTCCAACCATTAATTAACTTTTTGAGGAAAAAATAAGATAATTATCATTTACTAGTTATTATTAATCGTCACTTTAAAAGATATAAATAGTTTTTTGAATGAATAAATAATTTTTTTATTCCCTTAAAATGTTAATAAATATTCTTAAAATGTTAATAAATATTGATAAATGATAAAAGAGTATAATTCAAAAAAGTCTAAAACTCAGGACACCATCTAAAAACTAAAAATTCTTGAACATAATTTAAAAAAGTTAAAAGTACAGTGACATTCTAGAATTTTCCAAAAATATTTTATAAAGCTATAAAAAATAGTTGAAAAAAAAGTGTTCTTATAGAACATAAGTATTTTATATATTAAAGTATGGTTATTTTATTAAAAAAATGTTTTTTTATATAAAAATAGAGAATCAAACTTGGTATATCAAGAGATCGAAAAATCGATAAACATACAAATCGTCGCGTTAACACAAAAATAACCAAAAGAGGGGAAAAAAACAAGAAAAAGGACAAAAAGGATGTAAAAAAATGTTTGTTTATATATAGTAAAGGAAGTAGGGATTTCAATATACTTTTACCGATACAAATTTAATATATTTAATTTGTAACATATTTTTAATATCGGTTGATTAAACGATAGTAGAGTTATAAATTTATATTGTAGGGCTCCGTTACCTTGTGTATTTTTAATTTGACATTTTCTTTTGGTGTAAATTATTTATCCCGTTCTACTTTTTTAATTGATTAACTCTTAATGTAAAATTTATAAAATTTGAAATTAAAAATGAATAACAGTTCAAAGTTGGAGTTACCTGATTAAAAGAGTGGAATATCAATCAAATTTATTATATATCTTTTATGTGATTGGTTAAAGCTAAATAAAAAAATATAAAAATAATAGTACTTTATGAAAAAAATAATAAATAATAACAATTTCACCAATCACGCAATAGAAATATAAAAAAACATGTGATACATAATATCTTAACGCAATAGGGATATAAAGAGACATGTGATACATAATATCGGGTTAAATACGATATTGAAATCGAAGACAAAATTTTGTTTATTGTGACTTTATTGCAACTACAAGAGGACAAAAGAAAAAGGCAAGAGAAGAAAAATCAAAAGTAAAAAGAATGGCTGCCTAACAAGCACATTGCATCCAAGTGTGTAAGTGGTTTACTAGATTACAAGAGGTTGTCACCCATTCAAATTTAGCACGTGCACTACGGTCGACTAAACTCAATAGGGTTTTATTTTAATGATTGTAACTAAGGTGTTGTTTGGTTGTTATACAACACATGTGAACAATAATTTTATAAATATAGACTTAACTTATAATGATTTATTCAATGTTGATTACATACACTGAAATATTTTTTAAGGGGTCAGACAATATACAATTTGAAAAAAAAATATAATGTATATCAACATAACATTAGGAAAAAAAACTTAACATTAAAGTATTAGATTGAACAAAAATACAAATAAATGATCCACGAAATACGGATTTTATATTGTGTAAGGTGTGACATTGAAGATAACAATGTTAAAAGTTTGACGAGTTAATACATATAAATTTATATTTTTTTGTCAAACAAACGAATAGCAAAACATTTATATATATATATTTTTTTCTCGTCTGCAAATATTTTATTATAATTTTCAAATAACATTTTGAATGATTTGCCTCTTTTTTCCTTTTATATTACATTTTGCAAAATTGATGGGAAACTTGTATAGTAAAATCATAAAGTAAGAAATTTTCACTATCGTTATATAAAGAGTATTGTTTTATCGACACTTTTCACAATATTTGTTCATTCCGATTATTTTCTTAAAAAAGAAAATATAACATAGTCACCGAATTAAAGTCACCGAATTTCTTTAAAGCTTAGTTATCGCGCTCTCGTTCGTTTCGTCTACGTATCACCGCATGCGCATATATATATATATGCGCATGCGGAGGTAATAAAGCTTAGTTATCGCGCTCTCGTTCGTTTCGTCTACGTATCACGTTGAGAATTAAAGTCACCGAATTTCTTTAAAAATACTATTTTGATTATATTTTACTTCCATTACCATTAAAATAAAATAACTTCTATTAAATTAATACAACTTTGATATATAAAAAATATTTTATTTTCATTTGATAAAACTTATATTTTATTTTCATTGTGATATTATTTTCTTTTTAAAAAAACATTGAAGCAACTTATATGAAATTAGATAGATTTTAATTTCGTTGTAACTATAATTTTTATTTAAATTAGATATTATGTCTATATTGTATATATGTTTATAAAATTAAAATATACATACTTTAATTCCAAACTTTAAAAAATAAAATTAATCATTCATATTAGATTAACTGGTACAAGTTACAGGAAACTAAACTAATATTTTAAAATAATGAAAAAAAAAAAAGAAGAAGTTTGGCTACCTAATATATTTTCCTTGTAAATTTTTTTTGTGCAAAGCTAGAAGTAAAGTTATAGAGAGGAGAGCTTCTCCTTTCCCACCAAAAGTGGAAATAAGAGGCTTGAGATGAGATGCCTATGCAACGGAGCTGCACGAGCTCAGACATATCAAGCTCTGAAATTTGTTAAGCAAATCCATGGCTTATTTTGTCGTACCCAGGTACTCTGTGCATCGCAAGAGTTGGCTCCTGATCTAAAACTGAAACCCAGAAATATATGTTATGCAGACAAGGTGTTTGATAAAATTCCTAAACCAAGTCTTTCTGATTACAACCACTGGATTTTCGAGTGCTCAAGAAGTGGCAGGAATTTGGAAGCTCTGAATGTGTTCTTTGAGCTGTTTCGATCCGGGGTAGCCCTTGATGGATCTACTACGTCTTGTGTTTTGAAAGTATGTGGTGCTTTGAATGATCAACTTCTTGGCAAACAGTTGCATTGCCATTCTGTTAAATCTGGATTATCCCTGGATGTTAGTGTTGGGACTTCTATGATTGATATGTATATGAAAACAAGAAATGTGGATTATGGGAGGGAAGTATTTGATGAAATGGAAGTGAAAAATGTAGTGTCGTGGACATCAATGCTTGCTGGTTTTGCTAACAATGGGTTCCTTCAGAAGGCACTTGAGGTCTTTTTTCAGATGCAAGTGGAAGGAGAAAAGCCAAATCCTTTCACTTTCGCGACAGTTTTTGGGACATTGACAGATTTGGGTATGATTCAAAAAGGTATCCAAGTTCACACCCAAGTAATAAAAGTTGGCCTTGAACTGAGTACTTTTGTGGGTAATTCTCTGATCAATATGTACTTGAAATTCGGGTTAGTAGAAGATGCAAGAATGGTATTCGACAATGTGGTGAGTAAAGATGTTGTTTCCTGGAATACCATGATTGCTGGTCTTGTCACCAATGGGCTTGAACTAGAAGCTCTTAGATTATTTCATGAAATGAGAAATGCAGGTATTCATCCAACCCAATCAATCTTTGCCCCAATCATGAAAGCGTCTACTTATTTAAAAGAGTTCAGCTTTGTAGAACAGCTTCAATGCCAGGTTACAAAGAGTGGATTTGATACTGATCTTAACATAAGGACAGCTCTAATGGTTGCTTATAGTAAATCTTCTAGAATGGATGATGCTCTCAAGATGTTTGATACAATGAAGGGAAGTCAAAGTGTAGTGTCATGGACAGCAATGATTAGCGGATACTTACAAAGTAATAGAAAAGAAGAAGCAATCAACCTTTTTGTAGAAATGAACAGGGTTGGAATCAGACCAAATGACTTTACTTTCTCAATGATACTTACTACTAATCCTCTAATTTCCCCTTTTCAAGTGCATGCACAAGTGATTAAAACAAATTACAAGGATTCGGCTTCTGCAAGTACTGCTCTACTCGATGCATACATTAAGACAGGCAACAATAAAGAAGCTGCAAAAGTTTTCGAAACAGTTGGTACCAAGGATATTGTAACATGGTCTGCTATGCTGTCTGGATTTGCTCAAACAGGCAACATAGAAGGTGCCATTGATATTTTCTCTCAACTGACAAAAGAAGGTGTTGGTCCTAACGAGTTTACCTTCTCGAGTGTTTTAAATGTTTGTGCAAGCTCCATGGCATCAGCTGAGCAGGGCAAACAATTTCACGCCTTGTCAATTAAACATGGATTAAGCAATGCTTTAGCTGTAAGCAGTGCTCTTGTAACTATGTATGCCAAGAGAGGAAATATTAACAGTGCTAATGATGTTTTCATTAGACAACAAGAAAGAGACTTGGTATCATGGAACTCAATGATCTCTGGGTTTGCTCAACATGGTTATGGAAAAAAGGCTCTTGAGATATTCGAGGAGATGCGAAAGAAGAAAATGGTAATGGATGGGATTACATTCATTGGTGTAATTACTGCTTGTACTCATGCTGGATTACCAGAAGAAGGTCAGAGGTTTTTTAACTTCATGGTAAATGAGCTTCAAATAAGTCCTACTGTAGAACACTATGCTTGTATGGTTGATTTATATGGAAGAGCTGGAATGTTGGAGAAAGCTATGAATCTTGTAAACAAAATGCCTTTCACTGCAGATGCTACTGTTTGGAGAACGCTGTTAGGCGCTTGTCGCGTTCAAAAGAATGTAGAATTAGGTAAGATGGCTGCAGAGAAGCTTATGGTGTTACAGCCTCAGCACTCAGCAGGTTATGTTCTGTTGTCAAATATTTATGCAGCAACTGGAAATTGGAAGGAGAGAGCTAAGGTGAGAAATTTGATGGATAAAAGGAAAGTGAAGAAAGAAGCTGGGTTTAGCTGGATTGTGTTAAAAAACAAAACTCATGCTTTTTTGGCTGGTGATAGATCTCATCCATTGTCGAATCGTATATATTCGAAACTTGAAGAGCTAATGATTCGTTTAAAAGATATGGGGTATAGCCCAGATATGAATTATGTGCTTCATGATGTTGAGGATGAACTGAAAGAAGAAATGCTGTTTAATCATAGCGAGAGATTGGCTGTTGCTCTTGGACTGATTTCAACACCTATTGGAACTACGCTGCAAATCGAAAAGAATCTTCGGGTTTGTGGAGATTGTCATACTGTTTTTAAAATGATATCTAAGATTGAAGGTAGGGATATCATTGTTAGAGATACGATTCGATTTCACCATTTTAGAAGTGGTGTATGTTCTTGCGGGGACTTCTGGTAATCTTTAATGGCTAAGGAGATTTTTTGAAGGTTGAGGTTTAAGTGTTATTACAGTCTCTAGTGTCTTATATATCAGATATTGTATCGATATCAAAGAAATAATGTGGGTATGAGGCCGATGTTTGATATCTTTGTATGGTAGCTCGTAGTATATGACCGACAATATAAGATATATGATATCAATAAAAAAATAAACTCAAATCTAGTGTTTGATATACAAGTATTATTGATATCAATATGATATCCCAATACTCAGGTAAACTAGCGGTATTTCATATCTTAAATTTCTCATCCTCTTTCAATATTCTCCGAAACTCTTTACTAGAGTAATATTTTCATTTTCATTCATATACTAAAATCTATCAAAGAGATCGGATATCAATCTCATAAGTATATCTTGATACCGATAACAGATTTATAGATATTTAGATATAAATACCAAACATGTCTTTAAGAGAAGAAAAAGTGTTTAGGAGTATATCATACCTGTACTTCATCCATATATGGATACCAAACAAACTCATACAACATACTGTTAAATATTAATGTTGGGCTTTAGAGGACATGCATTTACTGTTCAAAATCTGCAGCTTATTTACATCAATGGACGTTTTTGTAAGAATGGAAAGTGCAAAGAGATGAAAATCTAAGGAACAAAAGAAGGAAATGGTGTTGAAGAACAGCACAAGTACAAATCCATTAAGAAAAAAGCTTATCATACAGGTTTAGCAATTTGTTTCAGAAATGAAATGCACAATAATCAAACTTTAACTCGATAAGAATCGAGATAATGATTCCTTCAAAATACACAAGGTGCTGTATTACAGATTGAATTGGTACTTGGTAGCAGGGGAAGCAGTTTCCTGCATCTCAGTCGAAGGCTTAACCTTCCTCTCCAAATTCTTTTGTGAATCTTTCATGAACCTCAAGATCAGATTTGCTCACTGTCGGTCTCTGCCTCGCAAGTACTTTGTCAAAATCAGATTTCATGATAGGAGGCGGGAGAATCTGCAACAACATTGTAGATTTAGCATACAATTATACTGTGTCAAGAATCAGAACTTCTAGCAGCAATAGGTTAACAAAAAATGAGCAAAACAATGAAAATCTCAATATATGCATTCATACCTTTGAAGCAAGTCCCTTTGCAGCAAGCTCTTGCATTGTGGTTTGGACAGCACCTGGCTGTTTTGGTCCACAAGGTACCCACATATCATCTTTTGTCTTGTAGAAAAACATTGCATCTTGGGTTTTACGGACAGGTTCGAAAAGGACATCCTTGACCTGCCATAAATTTAACGAGTGGAAGAGTCAGAACTCAGAGCCCATAAGGTCTGGCATACCGCATTACCACCCTAGTAGAGAGAAACTTCTAAATCTTTACTTACACAGACGGAGATATCTGACCCAGAGAATCCTTCTGTTTTCCGAGCCAAATTTTCAAAATCACTCTCTGTTAAATTATGTGGGGTGTCCCCAAGATGGACCTACAAGACTCACAAATTAAGAATCATATATTTAGGTAGGGAGGAAAACAAACAGAGGTAACAAATTGAGGAGGCACTCCAATACCTTGAACATGTGTTGCCTGGCCTTAACATCTGGTAGTGGAATGTAAATGCGCTTGTCAAATCGTCGGCGAATAGCCTGCCAATATCATAAATTGCATTATAATTCTTTTCTTTATCCGAAATAATTCAGATGAATTTAGCTATGACAAGCTAATAGAATTGAAGTGAGCCTGCAAATACCTGATCAAGAGCATAGGGAGTATTGGTTGCAGCAAGAACAAGAACTTTTTCATCGTTATGCCCAACACCCTAGAAAATGCAAGGATGCATACAATTTTCCTCAGAATATTAAATAAAAATTTATGAAACAGAATGCTAGTTTTATATTAGAATCTCTACTGAAAAGTCAAGATGAAAACACCCGTAAATCTACGACAAGGAGATTCACTATGAGATGATAGTGTGATTATTGAGGCCGCATTTCAAGAAGCTACCCAACCACACATAATAATATTTCCATAACAAAAGAAAAGGGCATCACAAACATCTTCCATCTCTTGTCTGGTTCATTTTGGAAAAGCTGGAAATAACTCTAGCAAACAACCCCTCATATACAGGAAAAACAAAATTTCCTGGAATACAGAGTCCATTTTTTGTATTAAGTATCAAAAGAATTTTATTTGTTCAAGTATAACAATAAAAACTAACCTGCATTTGCACAAGAAGTTCAGTCTTGATACGCCTTGAAGCTTCACTTTCATTACCCTCACCTCGTTGTCCACACAAGGAGTCTATTTCATCAATAAAAATAATTGAAGGAGCACTCTCCCGTGCCATTTGGAAAAGATTGGATACTAACTTTTCACTCTCCCCCATCCATTTTGAAACCAAATCTGAAGAAGAAATACTGGACAACAAAAACCAAACAGTTGGTACAACAATTTTATTTTTCCAACAAGAAGGAAAAAATGAAAACAAGGTTTTGACATCAACAGATGATAAGATCCAAGTCTTTTATGAAGTTTATGACGTAGTTCTTCCACCAGCATCTTCTCTGGATGATTCTTCTCAGCCACAAGGCCAAGGTCACACCAAAAAAGACTCCCAACAGGCATTTATCATTCCCACAGAACAGGTCAAAATGAACCTTTTCATTTATCATCGAAAATGGAAATAAGAAGAACCCTCGCTACTAACTACATGGATCACTTATATAGTCATATGGAGAATAATTCACCAATATATCAGTTGAATTGCAGACTGCAATAAAGACCATGCTAATTGAGTTACTCCCAAATGTGATCATTCAAATCATATAACAAGAGACACAAAGAACGTTACCTGAAGAATGTTGAATCAGCTTCAGTAGCAACAGCTTTGGCTAAGTAAGATTTCCCTGTTCCGGGTGGGCCGTACAAGAGAAAAGCCCTCCATGGTCGTCTCTTACCTAATTACAGAGAACCACAACAAAATTTATCCAAAATAAGCAGAACCGAATTATATCAGGATGATCAAGCAATCTTTAGCCCTTACCCTTCAATCACTGAATAGGATTACCACGCAAATCTTATAGAAACATAGAGAAGATGCATCAAAAGTTAAGAGACTTTTGCTTCAGCATTAATATTTTGAAATGAAGTGGCAAATCAAAATAACTAATTTGCAGGATCTTTACTATCAGCAAAAAATTCTACATAACCACAGCCCAAGTGTGTTGCTTTACCAATGCGAATTTTCTAATAGCATGGCAGCATATTTTTAGTTCGATATGCTATATGCATAATCACTAATTATAAAAAGCATTGTTCCCGATTAAATCTGATCGTCAAACAATATCAGCCTATGTATTGCCTTATCCTACTGATCAAGCTAAGAAACCAACTCATCCTCCAACAATTTATAAATCACAATCTCTGGCCGTAAGCTTGAAAGAAGCATCCTACCTTAAGCAGAACATATTAATTATTAACAGACCTAAATCCTACTCATAAGCTAAGAATCCAATAAACCCTAATCTGAAAATCCGCCAGGTAAAAACTCACCAGTAAAGAACTGAGGAAACTTGACAGGCAAAATGACAGCCTCCTGCAACGCCTGCTTAGCACTCTCCAAACCAGCCACATCATTCCATTTCACATTAGGCTTTTCCCTAATAATCGCCGAATTCAATCCAGACCTGAGCTTCTCCTTATCAGGATCATCTCCCTCACCATCGCCACCATTCTTCGGCTTGGTTTTCGGCTTCGTCGCCACAGCAGCATCACCGTTAGAGGCTGGACCAGCGCCGCCCTCATCCAACACCGCTCGAATCTCCTCAGCGCGGCGAAGATATTCCGTAAACTTCTGTGTGATCGCTTCCTTAATCTTAGGGTTCTTCTCGTACTTGAGATGCGTCTTGAAATACTCCAAAGCGTTCATATAGAGAGGAAAGGCTTTGGCGTAGTTTCCGGCATTGTCTTCTTGCACAGCTTGTTTGACGTACTCGATCGCTTGCTCTTTGAAATTGCTATACATGTCTTCTGATTCAGAGCATCCGTTGCTGGAAAATTCGCATATGATCGATTTGCAATTGATGACGGATCGGGATTTGGGATCGGAAGAACAAAAATCCCAAAATCCCTAGGGCGTGAATTAGACGCGTGGATGAATTAAGATTTGGAATTGGCAAGGGGATGGAAAAAACGGGGAAGAGCAGCGTGCGCACAGTGCGCACAAGCGCATTATAGACAAGAAAAGGGCCTATCGACAATCAAGTGGTAGAACGATAATTTTTTTTACCGTTAATTTTTGTAAACAAAATTTGAGAATGAAAATATATTGCTTTGATTAAAGTCCTTGTTAAATATTTTGTCATATAGAAAAATATGTATACTGAAATTGACTCGTCTAGTAATCTATATGACTATTATTCGTGTCATTTATTTTAGTCATCTAAATGACAGTTATCCGCATCAAACGAGATCGAGTTCAAGATAAAGTTTAACCAAAATCTTAAAATGTGTTTATTTTTGACTTCTTTAAAATAATGAGTTAAAATTGAACTATTTCTAGACAAGCTTATGTATAATAACTCCACAGAGAAGTAGTTAATAAAGTATATCAAGCGAGGAGGCTTGAAATTCCAACCGGTTAGATTTAACTTGGGGGTTTGGCTACACGTCTAAACGTAAATATGCGTTGAACTCAAGCACAACACATAAACACGACGAGGTTCAAACCTAAAATCAATTGGTTATAGGAAGAGTAGTTCATCATCCTAACATATTAAGCTCGTTATTCCTTTATTATCGATGCGAACTTTAACCCTTCACGGGAGGCGAGGAGCAAGAAACAACCCACTTTATATGCACATAATCATGTCATTTCCAGCGAGGGTCAAACTCAAAACTCTAATAAAATTACACATTTTGAATTTTTAGTGTCGTTTGACTTGAGTGGTGAAATAGAAACGGATAAGGGGAAAAAAAGGAAATGGAAATAATGTGATTACTTTCATGTGTTAAAAGACCTTCTAAACAAACATAATTTTTGATTGATTCGAAATCATTCTATTACCGAAAATGATTCTTATCACTTTCAAACGAGCCCTAGTCTACATTTTTATTACTTTTAGGCGGATTGTGTAATTTACTTAGGATTCATGTCATCAATTTTAACATGATTCATAACTAGAAGAAGAAGAAACATAATTTTTGTAAATAAGTTAATTTGTATACTACTTTTAGTAATCATTTAAAAATCGAACTAGTTTTATGGACAGTTTGATTGTAATATAGAAAACGAAAATAAAGAGAATATAGTCTATTTCAATGTCACAATTCCTATGTAAATATAATCCATAACGTGAAGTCTTTTCCATTCTAAATATAAAAATTATTCCCTTTTCCTCATTTTATTTCCCTATATTATTTCAAAACTCATCAACCCCACCTACTTAAAATTGCACTAATAACTATAAGAAAAAAGCCCTAAAACTAGCATGCCTCCTTTGCCTCAAACATAGCAAGCCTGACTGAAATTCAATGTGTTTTACCAATACCAAGCACCTTGTCAAAATCGGATTTTCCTCTCATTCAGTACTAATTGAGGAATAATTTTCAACATTTACAATTATGGCTTGTTTGGATGTCACGCATATGACTTTGAAATGTAATAATGTTTACAAGCATTGTGTACAATAACCAACAAACATCCAAACACCAGTTTTAGTGCTCATTCTGCACAACACACGTTTAGCAATTTGATCCATAAATCACATAAAATGCACAACTGAACTTCCATTCGATCAAGTCAGAAATAAACGATTTCTATATAATATCAAAGTTCTGCATTAGAGTATTAGTAATAAACAAAATACAGGCAAACTCACATTTTGTCGCAGCAAATCACCTTCAACCAAGGAGATCAAATTACAGATTGTATTGGTTGCAGGGAATGCTATTGCAGAGGTGTGTATTGAAAGGTTTAGCCTTCCTCTCCAAATTCTTTTGTGAATCTCTCGTGCACCTCAAGATCGGATTTGCTCACTGTTGGTCTCTGCCTCGCAATCACCTTGTCAAAATCAGATTTCATGATTGGAGGCGGGAGAATCTGCAACAACATAGATTTCAATGAAAATTAGCCTCTTATGAAGGATTAAGTTAACCAAAACTTGAAGGATAAAACAGGAGAAGGAAACCGAAATAAAGGTATGAAGGGCATGAACTTTGCTTAGCTCATCGTTTCATTAACTAGGTAAGTAGAATGGTCAGCACAGGCCCCAGTTTTTTTTGGGTGGTCAAGATTTGAAATCCCCTTTCTACTATGTTCATTTAGTTTTTTTTTTCATACATATTTTATAATATTTTTTATCTCCTTTTTTGTTTAGTTTTTTATCCTAAAAACATTTATTCTTAAGTTTTTATTGTCATAATTTCTTGTATTTTATGCTAAAAAAGTAATTTCTAGTTTTTTTTCCTGATAAAACATAATTTTTAAAATTGATTTTAAAAAAAATACGTTGACATAGGGCCTCCAAAACTCATTGGACGGCACTGGGTAGGCCGATGAGTTACCATCTCAATATATGTCCATACCTTTGAAGCAAGCCCCTTTGAAGCAAGCTCCTGCATTGTGGTTTGGACAGCACCTGGCTGTTTTGGTCCACAAGGTACCAACATATCATCTTTTGCTTACAGAAAAACATAGCATCCTGGGTTTTACGGACGGGTTCAAAAAGAACGTCCTTGACCTGGGGAATGTGTAAGAAACCAAAAAAGTTTAAAATAGGTGTCAAGTTTCTATATATTAATGTAATGTATAGGCAGAAGCTAAGTCAATATTCACTCACACAAACAGAAATGTCTGACCCAGAAAATCCTTCTGTTTTACGAGCCAAGTTTTCGAAATCACGCTCTGTCAAATTATGTGGGGTGTCTCCAAGATGGACCTGCAACACTCGCAAATTAAGAAATACTCTTGCATATTATGATAGGAAGAGAAATGAATCGAGGTAAAACATAAAGGAGCAGTTCAATACCTTGAACATGTGTTGTCTGGCCTTGACATCTGGTAGTGGAATGTAAATACGTTTGTCAAAACGTCGGCGAATAGCCTGACAATGTCATTCAATACATTAGAATTATAGGGTTAATGTAGCAGGATTTTGATGGACGTGATAAGATAAGCTAAACGAATGGAAGTCATCCGAAATATACCTGATCAAGAGCATACGGGGTATTTGTTGCAGCAAGAACGTGAACTCTTTCATCATTATGCCCAACACCCTAAATATACAAGAACGATTTAAGTTTCTTCTGAATGTATTTCAAATTTACAAATAAATAATCAACTCACTAAAGCCTGTTTTTATATAATAATCCCAAACAGAAATATCAAACATGAGCAGCAGCAACTCTTAACACAGAGAGTCAGTGTGAGATTGATAGTCTTTATTGTACCGATATTTCATTAAGCTACCCCCAACCATAATCATCTCCCAATACTAGAGAAAAGGGCACCACAAATATCTTCCATCTCGTCATTACAGATATTTGATATCAGTAAGGTTGCCTCCAAGGCTCCAAGCAGACAAACAAATACAAGAAAATAATCAAGGCCAAGGTGTCTCGGGTTCATTTAGCAAAAAATGGAAAAAGTTCTAACCTCCAACAATCATATGCATGAATAACATAATTTCTACAAAAATATGGAATCTGTCTGAACAACTTTCTTTGTCAAAGTCTAACCAAAAACTAACCTGCATCTGCACTAGAAGTTCTGTTTTGATACGCCTTGAAGCTTCACTTTCATTACCCTCTCCTCGCTGTCCACACAAAGAGTCTATTTCATCAATGAAAATAATTGAAGGAGCACTCTCACGCGCCATTTGGAAAAGATTGGAAACTAGCTTTTCACTCTCCCCCATCCATTTTGAAACCAAATCTGAAGAAGAAATACTGATCAACAAAAACAAACAGTTGGTACAATATTTTTGAAGTTTAAATGAGAAGAATAAATGAACACGTGAAAGGTTTTGATATCAACTGGTGATAAGACCAAGCCCACCGTCTAGTTTACTTGGTAGCTCCCAAAGAACATATCCAAGGCACACCATCACTCACTGTAGTTTAAATAAGTTAAACTATAACCAGCAACTAACAGATCATCTTACAAAAACTTGCCAAAAGATGACTCCGAAAGAACAACCTTCTTCCCTAGAAGATCGAATTCGAAATCAACCTTTTCATCCAATATAAATCCTGACGAATTAGGAGAATTCTAGTTACTAACTACTTCGTGATATTAAATATCAGGAAGGAGTTAGTAGTTCGCCTATATATGAGTATTCAGTTGTATTCCTGACAACAATTATATTAAGACTATGTTACTTGATTAACCAACGACAATAATTCAAATCTTAGCAGCAGAAACTTTATAAAAAAAACCCTGAAGAATGTCGAATCAGCTTCAGTAGCAACAGCCTTGGCTAAGTAAGACTTCCCTGTCCCAGGCGGCCTGTACAAGAGAAAAGCCCTCCATGGTCGTCTCTTACCTAAATAAACAAAAGCCAGCACAAAATTTATCAAACCTGAGCATACTAGAATGATATTGATATGGTCGAGAAATGTTACACCCATATCCTTCAATCGCTAAACAGAATAACTAGTCAAATTTCATACAAACACAAAAAATGGTGTAGAGAGAATTCTGCTTCACATGAATAATGTCTGAATAAATGTAAAAGCACGTAGATACTAATGCAGGCTCTCATCCTTAAAGCAGGTTCTACTTCAAAAATAAACCACAAACCAATTGACTTGCTTGACCAATGCAAATTTTCTATTATTATGGCAACATAATCATTAATCAGACATAGATTGATCCTTTAAAAGTAAAGGCAGTAACAAAAGCGTTAGCTATGAACCCTATTATCATCATCATCATCATCGCCCAACAACAACGGTCAGCAATCTTGCTTTGACAGCATCAGACTTGAGCAGCACATATTAAAAATCCGAATTGCCGGTGAGAAGCGACAACTAAAACCTTAAACTGGAAAAGGAAAAAAAATCTAGCATCCCATAAACTAACCAGTAAAGAATTGAGGAAACTTGACAGGCAAAATGACCGCCTCCTGCAACGCCTGCTTAGCACTTTCCAATCCAGCCACATCATTCCACTTCACATTAGGCTTCTCCCTGATAATCGCCGAGTTCAAACCAGACCTAAGCTTCTCCTTATCCGGATCATCTCCCTCCCCATCACCACCATTCTTCGCCGAGTTTAATTCCTATTTATTTAGCCGTCAATTACATGTTAGGGTATCACTGTTACAGGAGGTTACAGGAGATCTCAACTGTACGAGAACCTCCTCATCCAACACCGCACGAATCTCCTCAGCGCGGCGAAGATATTCTGCAAACTTCTGCGTGATCGCTTCCTTGATTTTAGGGTTCTTCTCGTACTTAAGGAAATATTCTAAAGCGTTCATATAAAGAGGGAAAGCTTTGGCGTAGTTACCAGCGTTATCTTCCTGCACAGCCTTTTTGACATAGCTTGCTCCTTAAAATTGCTATACATGTTTCTTCCTTAACCTGATTCAAAACTTCTGCTGCTAAGGATTTGTCATATGATCAAATTCGAATTTGACTGTACAGTCGATGATGAAGCCCCCAAAATCCCTAGGCCCTAGGGGGTGAATTCGCGTGGAGGAATGAAAATTTTGTAACACAAAAATTATACCTCAACTTTTCATAATGATATAATTAATCAATTTATATATTAAATATATAATTATTTAAATACAGTTACATGGGCCCTTTTTTTTAAATGGGCCAGTTCTTGGTGAGTCCAGATCCCATTTTCCCTTGGTTTGGGCTTTTGTCAGTTTTGTGTCGACCACAATAAACTAAATTTTGAAGGCCATATAAAAATTAGATGTTATTACAAATAATGATTTTTTTTAATTATTAATATTTCAATAAAAATTATTTTAATTCTTATATCTCGTAAGGATTGGTCTAATACAAACAACTTAATTAATATACAACTATTGTTTATATATATGGAGAAAACATACATAAAAAGAAGATTCATGATGAAAGTAAAATTCAATTAAAATAGAAGTTGTTTAATAGTCTAATGTACTTGTTTGGATTATTCACAACTAAAAATATAATTATAATGAAAATAAAATTTAATTTGAGTAGAAGTTGATTCAATATCCTTATTATTTTAAAAGTGAGAGTTGGCCAAATGAATAGTGCCCTTCCTATTTACCCTCAAATATCCTTTATAATTATCTTGATTACCCTCAGATAGACCTTATTATTGCATTTTTGCCATTTACTCTATTTTTGTTATTATTTTACTTTTAGTTTTTCTTTTGAGTGGAACATTAACGTATGGAAGCCCAGATTTTCTAATTTTCTTTTACTTTTAAATTTCATTTTCTTTAAGAGTGGGATATCTACGTGTTGCCCAGAAAATATCTTTCAGAATGGAGAGGTGCCGCGTGTCTTCATCGGTGTCTTCTTCTCATTCTTCCAACAGGATTTCATCTAATGAAATCGAAAAAGATAACAATGTATCCCGTCTTTCCCTTTCTCTCTCCTTCGTCCATGGCTTCTTCTCCTTCTTCCACCAGGTTTGCCATTTTAGTTTTGTTAATCGATAGGTATTTCAGATTTTTGGATTTTTAAACTGGGTTTTTATTTGACTGTTGATTTATAGCATTCATTTTGCAGGAGGGGATTTCATAGTCCGAGATCTATCCAGTGAGGGAAAGAGAACTGGTTTTGATTTGATTGTAAGTATTTCCTCTGCTTGCCAATGACGATCGCTTTGTTCTTCGTTCAACATTTCAGTCGGCCGCTTCTGTGGCTTTTGCTTTTCTTCTCGTTTTAGATTAGGGTTTCAATCTCCCCTCATATAGAATCTGGTTCTTAAGGAGCCTCTGCATAATCGATGACCTTCCTCCTCCTCTCCTTAGAAGCAACAATCGGTTAAATCTAACCTGTAGTATCCTCCATCTCTTTGTCGGCGACGACCCACATCTCATACCCAATTGAAAACGGGTCTAACCTACCGGAGACGGCGATGAAGGTGTGGATTGTGACAGGCTATCATCCGAACCGACATCGTTGGCTATGGCAGAGAAGAATCCTAAATAAACTGGTGAGTGTTTTTGATTTTTTTTTTGATAAGTTTTGAATTGGAATTGTAGGAATTTTAAATTCTTCTGTCAAAAAATAAACCCATCACTTTGATTTATTTCTCTAACGATTTTCCATTGATCATAGACCCAAAGAACAAGTGGGGGGATCAACTCTTGATGAAGGAAGTTAATAGTTCAGCAGAAAAGAGCTGCACTCAACGACTTTGATGGACCAACTTACCCCTAGGGTACATCATTTTATTTTCTCAAGTTATAGTTAGATATAGTCATATAGATCTACTATTTGAGCATATAGTTATTCCCTGATTGAGTTAAAAGCTTTGTTGATTGACTCTCTTGGAGGGTGTACTTGGTAAGATGGGTTATTAAGACTGATATCAATTTTAGCTTATGAAATCCTCATTCCTTAACATGTCCTCCTAATTGTTTCTATTTTTCATTCCTTTTCGCAGTGGCCTCTAATCTGCACCAACATACATAGCCACTTCTGATTTTTTTTGAAGTTACTTGTTTGTCTTGATACATCTATCACCTCACCAATGAGTTCTACGGCCTCTGCGGCGTTGTATTTTTTTTTCATTACAGGCGACACAATGAACAAGCCTGACTTAAGGTTTGCCTATGCTGCACGGTGAATTAAGGCCTCCTCTTGGAAAGCATCGACTTAAGGTTTGCGTTCTATCTTACCTTCATACTCTACATACTTTTTGTTAAGTCGCTCTTCCGCTTTTTTCCTGTTTAATTGAACTTGGGTGGCCGACATATGCTTTCAATTGATTTAATTGGTAGAAGGAGAAGTTTCACTTTTGCAAACTTTATTGGAAATATAAAAAAAGGCTAATACCATATAGCAACGATGTAGGCTGCGAGTCGTGAGTGACGCCAATAAGTTCTTCATCGAAACGGAATTGAACCATCTGGCTTGATAAGCTTCTTCTCAGAGATTAACACAAATCCTGAATTTGTTGATGAAGAAGGGAGATTAAAGATTCAGCCTTGCCATGACTTTATCATTTCCCCTCTTGGCTACGTTCTCTGCGCTCCTAACATGTGCAAGGTATATATCTGAAAACTAATAATCCAATCTTCAGATTTTGTTACTTTTATTAATATATCATATTTAATGAATCTGGGGGACTGTGATTGAAAAGATGTTACGAAGCAAGGGAGCAAGAAGTTGATCTATCTTGGGGATGGAAGCGGTGATTACTGTCGAACTTCAAGAGCAAGAAGTTGATCTATCTTGGGGTGGAAGCGGTGATTACTGTCAAACTTGAAGTTCGATGAAATGCCTGCTCATTTGGTATGCTCACTTTCCTTCTTCAGTTCATCCACGGAAGTTGATTGGACTAGGCATATATAGTAAGCTTGAGGTGTTGTGATACATTATAACTTTTGGTTAAACTCCACTGATGATAAAAAATTTTGCATACTTGTTTTGTGCGGTGGGAATAATTGGTTTTAAATTTCTGAATATGATGAGCTTTTGCATTTAGAAGATTGTTGAGTGTTCTAGGCAAATCAACATTAATATGCTTGATGACATATTTTTATTGGAAAGATTGAGGCTTATTGTTGTAATCAAGTATGATTCGTCAATATAGAATCTCATGAATAACATTTGTCTATTTTATTTGTTTTGCTGATACCCTGAACATGTATTCATGTAAAAATTAGCAGCAATAGGGGAAAAACTAGGAAGTGTTGAGATGGGAGAGAAGTCACCGGTGGTTAGTACAATTCAAGTGGAAGTGGCAAGCCTTGGAGACTTTCAGAATGTGCAAAATGGAACAAGATAAACGTAAGACCAACTACTTCGTCATGAATACACAATACTGCCGCATATGGACTGAACTACTTCGCCATGAACACACAATACTGCCGGATTGAACGTTCTACAACATATTTTGATTAAAATTTTGTTTTAATTATACGCATTTTTCCCTTCATAATTTGTTCATTCGACCACATAATTAATAAATGACCAATTCATGATTAGTTTACACTAAGACTCCACCAATCGAGTCAACGGCGCGCGTGCTGTGCACGCGCGGCCTTACTAGTATATATAAAAGTAAGATATAATCAAAGTAAAGTTGATTTATTTTTTCTATAAGAAATTCAGTTAAAATAATAATCATAATACAAGTTATATATATTTATTTTCATACGTATCAAAAATATAAATACGGTGGCCATAAATGTGGAAAAGAAGGTCCACCAAGTTATATTTTTTATATAAAAAATAAACCAAAACTTAATACGTATATAAACCTCTAAAATTATACATTTATATTTCAAATAATTAAAAATATAGTTTAGTGAAATATAGTACAAAATTTTAGAGCTTAACTAACATAGCTAATACCTCACAATGACGTCCAAATTCATCTTAAACGTGGAATAAATGATATAGGGTAAAATCAAATCAGAAGGAAGATTGACCCTACTCTCGCCATATACTCATAATGTGACATATTGACTTATTTCTTCAAGTTAAGTGGTATATAACTATATATAGACTCTCTCTAGTCTTGATGGAGGACTTCTCTTTCGTAAGTTTTGGGTTAAGAACATTGATTTTTTGTCACAAATTGGACACTTCTAAGGATATTAATTACATATTAACATATGTTTTTAGTTAAATAAGAATTTTTTTTTTAAAAAAACTCAAACAGTTAATGCATTATAGATTAAGGTAGTAATCGTAATATATCTAATGTATTAATAAATTTGATGCAATTTAATGGTTTAGATAGCGATTCACAACTTCTCCAATTAAACATTGAAATATTTTGAGCAATAGTTATATCAATATCTCTTGTATTAAAAAAAATGCGAAATTTAAGTTAATTTAATTTATTTAAAAAACTCATTTTTATCAACAATATTACAATAATGATTATACTTTGAAAAAATATAATGTTTAATTTCATTCTTCTTGTGATGTAAAAAAATCTCAAAAAAACTTTATATACTTTGGATAAAATCTTCAAAATTCGATATAGATGACTAGTAGAGTGAGGAACATTGCACAAGCCGAGCTTGAGAAGTTGAGTACAAATGTGAATTTCCACGCTACATGTTTTGGACAAGTTATAACAAGAAAATTTTGATGCCTTTGTTTCCGTATGTATATGGTTTTTACTACACGCCTAATGCATATATATATATATATATATATATATATATATATATATATATATATATATATATATATATATATATATATATATATATATATATATATATATATATATATATAAAACCATCTATAGTTAACACTAATACAAAAGGAATCAAATAAAAAAGCGTAATTAGTACCTTATTATGGCTAAGTTTGTAACAATATTAATACTACCACTAAGATTTTTCAAAATACTATCATAGATCCATTGTCATGACAAACCCTAAATTAGGATTTTCACAAGGACCAATTTGATATGATTTTAATAAATCTAAATGATTTTAGTAAAATCGTAAACATAATAATTTAGTGATGTTACTCGTCCTCGGACGATGTTCCGTTTGTCTTAACACACTCCTTATCATACACGTTGAAGCCGTCGGGAGAAGGGTGAGGAAAATGACCCTGACCAAATGATCTTATGTGATCTTTAAGAGACCTCTTGTGCTTGAACTCGGAGCCACAAGTGCAATACCAAAGCTTTCCGCAGTTCTTCTCATGTGTCCTCCAATCGCCCTTGACCGCGAAGCTCTTTCCGCAAGACGAATTCCTACACAAGAAAGCCTTTACCCCAGCATGCTTCCTCTTGAAGTGGGTTTGGAGGGTCCTGAAATCCTTCAATGGCTTTGCTCTTGGGTGGTTTATGTTGTTCTTGCACTCTTGAGCACAACAATAACACGGTAGCTTTAACATGGCTGCCGGTTGGGTCCCTCTTAGGGAATCCGGTCCCTTACGGTACTCTGATCCGTGGCCCCACATATGCATCTGCACATACATTTATATATCATTCGGTCATAAAAAGGGGATGTTGATAGATATACCCGTGATTTTTTTTACCGGTACGTTTAAAAACCACGTAAAAATCGAAAGAGATATATGATCTTATGTGTTGATAGTCTCTTACGTTAACATTGACGTGAAGAATTTACATAATAGTAAAATTGCATTAATGATGACAAAAATCTATACGTTACATCCTACTTAATTAATGACTTTGTACTTAGTTTTGGTGGAGTAGTAGGCATGTAATTAATGAGTTTGAACGGTTAAGTTAGATGACAAGTGAAGTTAAGTACTTATTAGAGAATGTCAAAAGTGACTTTAATGGCATAGGATACCATTAGGTAGAAATTACTACTTTGGCACTCTTGACTTTGAACACTCGTTTTCTAGCTTGATTGTGATCTAGTTGCTTTTATGTAATCTTGATATCATATCGATTAGGAATTGACTAGATATTGTTGTTTACTAACGGGTCGTTTGGTTCTTACTAGATTGAAGAATACTACCTAATCTATTGAACTTAAGGCTAATGTTTCTCTTTTTTCATGTATGGTATAAGACGGACATGTATAGTTTGGTTAACATAATGATAGTACACATATCTTGTGTGCATGTGTAAAAGTCTAACAAACTTGTTATTGAGTTCGTTTGTATATAAACGCATTCTTGTTAGAATTTCGATGAGATTTTAACCTAAAATCAGTTTATCAATAGGTGTGGTTGTTCTGATCTTAAGCCTTATTTTTGCAATGAACGTGTAATATTCATAAAGCCTACAAGTTAGGATCAAAGGTCGGGTCGTGAGACTGCAACTATACCATGTGCAAGGTCAACACTCAACATCCTTTATTTTAGGTCACTAGGACATATCAGGTCTTCCACGACGTTTGAAAAACGATATGAAAGACGTTTAACGATATTTTTAAACAGCGTTTCTAAACGAGCTAATCGTATCAAATATCACGGATAAAAATTGTACTAGTAGATCGTGTGTACATACAAGCACACTTTTGCTAAAAACCGAACATATAAGTCAAGTAAAATTTATTTCTAAAATTAATTGAAAATAGAAAGAGTCCATGATCTTATTTATCTTTGTAATTGACATCGATCGTGAGATACACGTTTCAACAACCCATGCCCCAATTCATAGTGTGTTGTACTCTCACGAATCCAATAACTAGGGTGATTTTTGTTATTTCCCATAATTAAAATTGTTCTAATAAATTTCAAATGAAGAAATAATTCATGATATATAATCATAAATCAATTGTTTATAATTAAAATTGATTTATAGCAAGATGATCACCTGCATATTGTTGTAGCGGTTGAAGGCTTTGCCACATATGGAACAAACAAATTGCATAGCACCAATCATTATCTGGGTTGCTGTCGGAATCCAAAATCTACCCTTCATATTCAATTTAGATCCTAAAACAACCTTATGATCTTCATCATCTTCAAAACTCCTCTTGCTATCGATTTCTTCGATTTTCGAGTCCTCGACTACGTTAGGCAATCCGATTTGCAGGACAAAATTTTCAACCTTCACTGCAGGTTCCATGGCCGTCATATTCTCATCATCATCAGTACTATTTCTTAATCGGCTTAAGAGAGGCAACGTTAAACACTCTTGGGTTTGTTTGGTTGTTGCTGAAGAATTACACGAAGAAGACGAAGAAGACGAAGAAGAAGATGATGATGACGGGTAGTTGGGTTTTAGCCACTCGAAGAATGTCACCGGAGTTGTTTGCAGGCGAAAGTCGGCGGTGGTGGTGAAGGTGGTGCTATGGTGGTTGTAGTTTTCTGTTATGAAACCCATCATCATGTGCTTCTTCCCTCTTCTTCTTCTTTTGATTTGAAGAGTTTTTGGGTATTTGTTGGATTTTGATTGTATGATTGAGGTTTTTAATCAAATATGGTGTGTGATTATATAAACAAATGTTGTGGGTAATTTGGGGTTTTGTACTTTAGAGAGCATGCTTTTGAATTTTGACACACAAATGGTTCAATGGTGGGGATTGATTAGGGAAAATGACTAGTAAGTTAAAATACTTAGTCCTTTTGTTTACACCTGAGAGGGTTTGCGATCAAATGGTTCAACATTTTAAGTAGCTAGAATAAAATGTTTTTATTTTTTTTTTGATTATCTTATATTTACCTACCTATCATTTTCTTAGAGTTTTACTATAATCTTCTACTTATATATATCATTATCAAATATTATTTAAAAAAACATTTTAAATAATCAGATCATTAGATTATTTTATACTCTAACTTTAACATATAAATATATAATATTTATATTATTTCATAAATACTCACCAATTAATAAACATATAAAATTAATATTAAAAAAATATCACATCTTCTTTGTTCCTAAGATTGTATTAAAAATACCTAAGATAATTTTTAAATTAAATTTTTTATAACTTTTATTTATGTAACATTTATATTCAAAAATTGAAATTAAAATTTATTTTACTTTATAAATTATTTATTTCACCTTACATTTATAATAGATAACAATATTAACTTATTTTGACATTATATAATTATTGAAAAATTAGGATATATAATATTTTCTTAATTAAACTATTTGTATGATTTATCTATAATATAATTAATATATCGATTACATATAAAATTAATTTTAACTTCTTTTTCGTTAATTTATTTTATTACAATATATAAAAAATATCTTACAAATAAAAAAAAAATACCTATTAAGTTTTAAAATTACATACATACCTTAACACGGGATACTAAACTAGTAATGTTTTCAAAACAATAATTAAGGGATCGATAAATATCTGGTCGGAATATCACATACTTCTTGTTTTCGTTGAAAACTAATCGACTTACTATATATAAGATAATAAATATTGGATTACTTTTTCAATACGTTACGTAGATGTGATAAGCATTTTCATACAATTTTTTATAGTGTTTTTATTTCAAAAGGCGGTAATTTAGTTTTTAAAAAAAAAAGAAGCATATTTATATCTTATAACACAATTTATTATTTTTATTTTTATTTTAATTCTCCTTCGACAAAGAAAAAAGAAAAGAAAAGAAATATTTGATTACTTTTTCAATACGTTACGTATACGTGAGAAACATTTTCAAATGTAGAGTTACAATGTTTACACTGAGTGTACGTTATATCTCATATATTGGATACGTATAATATGAACACGATTACACGAAGTTGTAGTTGTGGTAATTATAGTCCGATTATGACTTTTTTATGATTGATGATGAAGTAGCTGAATTTTGACTTATGAGCTATTAATGTACGTAAGTGGAAAATCAGTTCGGGTATATTAGATATAGCATTATAGCTTGCTAATAGTGTAAGCAAAAGATTTGGTCAATACCCAAAATCATACTATATGCATTGAATCGGGATCATCGACATTTCTTAACTAATAACGTCTAAATATTACATATCACCTATTGATTTTATTACGAATATATATGGATGTATATACGGTCCGGATAGAATCGGACCATTTATTATTGTAAACTCTTAAAATCTTAGATCGAGTTGACCGGTTCAATAATTTTGAAGTAAGAGTTGGACCGGTGCAATATATTATATACGTATATTGATCAAATATATATAATCAGATTTCTGAAACGGAATTTCGTAAATTTTGATCAACTTTACATATCCCGACAAGTATATATATGATATGGTATATCGTGATTTTGATCCGTTTGAGAGCCTAAATTAAAGGTATGTTTGGAATTAGGAGCTAATGAAGCTTGTTGATAAAAATAATAAAAAATTAGGAAGTGGACGATTACGTTTGAGAGCACAAACTTACAGAGATTATGGTACGAAGGTTATGGCATGATGTATTACAAATATAACCCTACATATATTAATATTAAATAAAAAGTTAAAGGTAAACCATGTAAAATAATTTTATAGGTATATCAACTACCATAAACTTTCTTCTTTTAAATATCCACCAAGTTTATAAAAAAGTATTCTCGTTCTATCAACTAATATCAAGTTTATAAGTATATCAACTACAATGGAGATCCCATAAAAAACTCTAAAATTTTATAATTAAGACAAGAAAAAAAAAATCAAAAGAGAAAACGTGTCGTAAAAATCATTACAAGGTTTCTTATTTTACATATATTATTTATGAAAAAAAATCTTTCCTTTGCAAATAACAAACATTGTAATGAATTTTATGACACGTTATTTTTTTAATTTTTTAATTACAGTATTAAAAACTCTTGGACGCACTATTGTAGATGCTCAACTTACGAAGCTAGTTAAGCTTATGATACTTTTGAAAAAAACACCAAACTAGGAGGTATAAAATACGTGTTTTGAAGCATGATCTTATAGGAATCGATTATAATAACTTTTTTTTTTTTGTCATTTCATATATTACATGAAAGAAACTTACAAAAATTATAGTAATTTATATTACAAATATAACCTATAAAGAATTATATTTGACTGAAAAATAAACCTTTTTATATAATTTTACACATACATCATTTTAAATAAACTCTGTTATCTCAAAAATACATCAAATTTATAAATAAAAAAAAAGTTCATTCAATAACTACCGATCTCAGTTGGCCAATAAGCATCGATTGTGATTACACTTAGATATGTTATTGGTTCCCAAAAAGTAAAACTACTTTATCTAGTCCAGATAAAATGTTTAACATATTCAAATGCCTACCCACTCGTCAAGATGTTCTGTATCCCTCCCCTTTTGTATCATTGTATTCCTATCACGTGATTGGTTGAATTTATATTATTTGTTATTTTTTTCGTAAAACAGTAAAATTTTAATTTCTATTTATTTAGCCTCGATCAATTATATATTAGAGATACATATATCACTATTACAGGAGGTTACAGGAGATCTCAACTATACGCATCCACACGTACTCGATCGACTGAATTATAAAAAACCCAAAAGTTTGTTCACATATTATAACATGGTATGTTGACCGATTGCGTATGTTTGTATTGAAGACAAAATAAATGACATAATTAAATCATAATTATATAACTACTGGGAAATATATATATGTCGCTTTCGATTCTTGCTTCCATCATCGAGTAAAGTTGCTTAAGTTTGAACGATTTAAACCGTGTTTATACATTGTTCGTTGCATGTGATGTTAGTAGTTCACATTTACGTCTTTGTCATGTTTATACGAATCTTATACTAAACTACAAAACACCGGTCTTTATGTCCTCAAGAGAATATATGTGTTTGTGTAAGCATATCCTTACTAGCTACTTATATTTCTGTACTGCATGTGTTCATGATAAAGGTTTATTTTTATAAGGATAATGTTATAAAACCTTTGATGTATAATATTCTAACTACCGTTTCTCTTAACATATATTTTCTATAGATTTTTCTAATCAATACAAAATTTTCTATAGATTTTAAGTATGTATGTCTGTTACGGATCTGATTAAATAGTAATTAATCTTGGATATATCTGTTTGGATATCTGATATTTATAAATACGGCCATAAGTTTGAATGTACATATACTGTTTGTTTTGTATCTTAATAAAAGTTCCGATAAACGTTAGTGAAAATGGAGGCATATGAAAACGAAATCATGTTTCATTCGACCATAACATATACAACAATCCCGCTGAGTTTATTTCTCACTTTCAAGTAAGTTTGTGACTTGTTATTTTATTTCTGATTTTGTTAATAAACGTTAGTAAGTTTGTTATTTTAGTATTTTTTTTAAATTAGTCATTTTAGTATACAAAATATTAGTTGTTAGTATCTCAAAAATATTAGTTTTCTTATATATATATATATATATATATATATATATATATATATATATATATATATATATATATATATATATATATATATATATATATATATATATATATATGTATATATGTATGTATATATGTGTATATGTGTATATGTATATATGTATGTATTTATGTGTATATGTGTATATGTGTATATGTGTGTATGTGTGTATATGTATATATATGTATATATGTATGTGTATGTATATATGTATATGTGTGTGTGTATATATATATATATATATATATATATATATATATATATATATATATATATATATATATATATATATATATATATATATATATATATATATATATATATATATATATATATATATATATATAATTATTTTTTTTTTATATATATATATATATATGGAGAGGGGGAGGGAGAGGTTTTTTTTTTTTTCTGAAATAGGGACTCTCGGACTATTCACCTGATGAGGCCGGTACCGATTATTCAGCTATGTTTGAGCTTCACGTGTTTTTCCATGACAGAGAGAACCTAGTCAATTAGGCTCGGTCCATTGTGAGGACTAAGAATATGGTGTTAGTAACAAAATCTCCATGGCTAAGTAGTAAAGGCATATGCACGTTTTGCTTGACATGCGAACATTATGGGAACAATAGGAGAAAGAAAGACGATGATCCGGAGGATGAGGCATCTAGTAGTTGAGAAACTAGATCAAGGAAGACCGGGTGTCTGTTTGAGTTAGAGGGTAGTCAAAGTGCTCGTGGTAAAAGGACTTTGAGGGTAATTTGTGAAGTCCACATACACGACAACTCTAAACGATTAAGGGGGGCATTCATTTGCCGATCGGTTGACGCCCGCACAATATCGAAAGGCGTGTCGTGATCTTGGGTCGGGTTTAAAACCGAAAGATGTATTGGAAACCTTGAAGCTGAATGACCCACACACCGTCACATGCATCCGACAAATTAATAATACTAGATTGAAGATGAGGATGGAGATTGTAGAAGCTCGGAGTTCAATTCAACAAGCGCTCCATTTCTTCAACAAAGAGATTACTATGTCCACATTAGAAAATGTCCTCAAACGAATGAATAGACGCTTTGTTCATCTCTCATCCGGGTTCTAGGCATCCGTTGAACCTATTTCCGTATGTCATTTGCATGGACTCAACATACAAGACAAACAAGTAAGTTCTTATCATTGAGTTTAATCGTATTATTATTCATTACATTGTAATTTAGTGAAGTGATTTTGAAAATTTTCAATATACAAATACAAAATGACTTTTCTTGATATTGTTGGGGTCACTAGCACCAAGTTGACATTTGTTATCGCCTTTGTGTTTTTGGCAAAGGAGAACACCGGTTTCTGCGAGTGGAATTTAGAGAGGCTTCGGCATTTATGCAACAAAAAAATTATGGGTGTCATTGTAACTGATCGAAAGTTGAGTCTCATCAAAGCATTGGGTATCGTGTTTCCTGATGTGAAACACATGTTATGCACGTTCCATATCAAGTGCAAGCTTAAAAATCGATCTTGGTCGGTGACACATTCGAATGAGGCACAATCAGTTTTCACATCTTGATACAACGCCTTGTTTATATCAAGGTCAAGTGCGAGTTACAAGCGATGTTTAGCGGAGATGTGGCTATATTGGCAATCAAAACCGATGTTGATGTACCTCGAGGACACATGACTTACCCCATTCAAGGAGGCAATAGTTCGAGCTTGGGTAGACCCTTATTTACACTTGGGCATGAGGACAATAAATATGTAAGACTTGTTTATAATTTTAAGTATCCTTGTTATATAATAATATGACCTATTGATTTATGGTTTGTATTGTAGGGTTGAGTCGACACAATATTTGGTTGATAACATGGACTTGGCGGTGAACAATCAAATTTCAAAAATACAAGCTTCATTCGAGAGTTCGCGGGAGAGTATCATGTTTTCTGTTCGATTACCTATATTTGACAAGCTTTGGGATAAATTTAGTCACGAGTGCTTCGAGCTGCTGTTGAAGATCTATGATAAGGCAAATAAGTTGATGGACAACACCGCATGTCGAGATTTCTATTGGAGGTATTCTTTTTGTCATCCTTGTGTTCACGAGTTCTACATAGCTATGCAAGCACGTGTTCCATTAACTTTGGATCAAATCCATCCTTTTTGGAAGCAAGTGTATTGGCATTTATGGATCCAACGGAAGAGGGTCATGACACGAATTACATGGACTCGCACCTAGAGACGTTGAACGAATTCAGAGCAAGGATGGACTTAGGGGCACTTACTGACGATTAAATTGAGCGAATGACATCGTGTTTCAAGGACTTTATAGATCCAGGAGGCACTACGTTTAGGGAGCCGGAACATGTAAGAATCAGGGAAAGGTCAAGTGGTAGAGAATCAACAAGGAGAGAGCCGAGTTTGTAGGAGCATGAATCAGGATCGAGGACATCTACAATAGGTACTAGACGGGGTCGGCCACCATGTTTGGGTCGTGGAAGAGGGGTCCGAGCTAGAGAGACTTCTACTAACGGTAACCCAATTGAGTTGACTCTAACTAGTCGTAGACGGGCCATCCCCGGGTTTGGGTCGTGGAAGATCACCATTAGACCTGAACAAATCCGGGCTCGGGCCGGGCCAAATCCAAAATCTTGCCCGAAATGCCCGTGGCGGCCCGACCCGCCTTGAACGGGCCTCCAGTAAGGCCCGTGCCCGCCCGCCCGTGTTTACACTTATTCACTTTTACTTTTATTTTAATAGTATACATATAAATATATAAATAAATATATATAAATATAGATATATACATAATATATATATATATATATATATATATATATATATAAATAAGTATATATAGATATAGAAAATAAATATATATAGATATATACACGGGCCAACCCGCGGGCTAAATCCAACACCCAGGCCCGTCCCGTGAACAAGCGGGCCGGGCCATACTCGAACGGGCCAATATGCTAGCCCATACCCGTGTTTTTTGGCGGACGGGCGGGCGGGCTGGCCCGGATTTGTTCAGGTCTAACCACCATAATATTAGAGAGTGAAGTAGATGGAGAAATAATTGGTGTTCCGATGAGATTCATCAATTCATAATTCCTTATATACATTCTACAAGGAATGACCTTGGAGATGGAAACTTTGGATATCGGTCAATTGCAGTGGTTTTCGAGTAATTACTCGTCCGATGACTACTACTTAATTGTCCGTGGTGATTTGGCTATGGAGTTGCAGTTTAATGATACAATCTATAGAAAGGTAACTATTTTGTGTATATTTGACATAATTTTTAAGTTTTTGCTTCTTTACATTGTTGAAAAAATTGTAATTTTATTCTTGTAGGCGTGGGATCGTGACTTGCCTCTTGAAGATCTCGTCAAAGACGTTGGCTATGTCATACCTGGCTTTTGACTGCCGAGAAATTGGATGCCGACGCATATCATGGGTTTTTCCTCTACAACATATTACCATGTCGCGCTTGTCATTCTCGGAAACAACCCACACACATGCTTACCACTAAGGAAGGCTCCTGATCAAGGCCCGCCCACCGAGATACGTACTATTGCATGGACTGGAGGTGGACCACATTACGTAGAGGTAAGTGAACAATATAACATTTAATTATAATTTATTATGTTTTTCGTTACTTCAACTAACCATTCTATATGTACATTAATAAGTTTGGCTCAAACCAGATGCACTCATACCTCTAGTTACAGCCATGTGGAACAATTGCCGAGACCCAAGTGTCGCAGATTGGATTGAGCCTTTTTCATTTGAGGATGGAAGCTTTTGATGTTGTACGCAAGATCGAGTGTCCTACCGTTCGTGGACCTACAATAGATGTAAATGCCCTTCTTGAGTTCGAGATTCCAATTGTAATGTAATTTAACCAAAACTTGTTTTGAGATTTCAAGTGTAATGTATTTTAATAATTTAGTACTTTGGAACTAAGTTCTAGATTCCAATTTTGTATTTTAACCGAACAAACTCCGAATAAAAAGCCGCAAAAAAAACAAACGAAAAACGCAATAAAATTTGAAAAACTATAAGAAAATGTTTTCTAATTCGTTGTAGGAGGATTCTACGAGAGTTCAATTTCTATTTTCAACGTAGTCGGCTTGCGTCGAAGTTAAAAAAAACCTCGACCCAAACCGACTTGTTAAAGTTCAAAATATAGTCGTTGCCCAACGGTTATAATTCTATCCGTTGGACTTCCCGGTGGTTATAAAAACCCGATCTCATATCTCCATTCATCACAATCCATTGGACTCCCAAACTACTCAGCGGAGGTGCTGGCCACCACCTACAGATTGAGTATTTCTCGGTGAAATCTCTCCGGTCATTTTCTAGTCAAACACGGTCTATTGACTTCCTCAACTTCATATTCACTTTGCACTAGTTGACACTTTAAGACTAACGTACATATTCAATATTTAGGTGTATTAGTCTTAAAGTGCCACATAGTGTAATGTGGATAATGAAGTTGAGGAAGTCAATATACGAGTTTGACTAAAAATGACTAGAGAGATTTCACCGATAAATGCTCAATCAGTAGGTGGTGGCGAGCGTCTTCGAATGAAGAGTCTAGGAGTCCAATGGTTTGTGATAGATTGAACTTCAACGCAGTAGGCATGCGTTGAAGTTGAGTATTTTCAACGCAGTCGGCCTGCGTTGAAGTTGAATATTTTCAACGTAGTCACCCTGCGTTGAAATTGTGCGTTTGTCAATTTTATCGCCATGCCTTTAGCAACCCGGAAATAATCAGTATAAAATTTTCGTTTACAAAAATATGATTATATTATTGGCTTGAATTGAATTGTTGATCGGTTATCTAACTTGGATCCGAAAAGACATCCCACCTTTAAACTTGAAGCGCCCATTATCGAGCTTTTGTTTCTCTCTCAATAATGGGTGTTTGCAAATCTTGGTGATCGAAATTTCAGAAGATGTGTGAAGCTTGTTTCGTTTGAAGAGGTCGTGAATAAGTGATCGAAATTCGAAGGCTTAAGAAACAATTCAAATATGAGGTTTTCACCATTGGTCCCTACGAAATTTCCTATACACTTTTTCGACTTACATAGTCTATCTATTTTACTTTGCTTTGGGTGTATAGCGTTTCATCCCACTGTTTTTCATACTTCCAGTTCGTTCTTTTTCCTTCTGTGCTTCTCTTAGAACGGGTTTTGGTGTATCCTTATCTCTCCTTTGTTTTTTTTTTCTTTAGTGTGTCAAAACATGATGTTAGTATGTGTATATCACTTTGTGGCCTCTCAATTCTTTAGGGTAGTCTATTGAATTAAATTTTTTACTTTCTTAAAAAAAATATTGATTTTAGTTTTGGCATGCCCAAGGAAATAAAGTGAGCCCCACACACAAGCACACCAAGTTTTATATCGATTATTGGACGGATAACCCATGAAACTTATACATTAATTAGACTAGCATATTTTTGGCAAGTCCAATTATTTTACGTGGTTTCTAAACGTATTGATGAAAATTGCTATTTGACAGCATAACAACGCACTTCGCGTGTGTAATTGAGAACTCATTCAACTACGCACTTGAAGTGCGTAGTAGTAGTTACATTTTTTTTATTTACTATTACTACGCAGCCGTATGTGTAGTTGAAAACCACTCAATTACGCACGCGAAGTGCGTAGTTACAGTGATAAATAGTTATTTTTGTCGGTACGTCTAATAATCCCCTTATTTTACTTTATTTTATAGGTGTAAACATAGGTATAAATTTGAAATTAGATTGAGAGAGGTGTAAAAATTGAGATAACATTCCCTAATTATCAATGAATTAAATAATACGTTTCGTGTAAGCAAATAGCTATATAGACGGAATTTCAACACATGATATCGAGTTGTGTTTACATGATTTGATCATATTGGTCATTCTTCATGACCATTTTCTTTGTTCAAAGTCTTCGTAATTAGGATGGGCTAGTCAAGTCAATCCATGAGTCATCTTAGTTGGTAGACTCGGCTCAAAGCTAGTTCACATACTCCAAGTATTGAGTTATTCATGTGAAAATGGAATTTTGTGATCGGAATTCGGAAATACAATCATTATCGTATCTTATATGAATTGATTAATAAAATTTGAGAATTTTACCCTTCTTTATAATTTCATACTTTGGGAATTCTCTAGTTCATAACGATTAGTCCATTTACTTTCGGTATAGTTTGCGGTTTGTATCTTATGGATTCAAATTGCTTTTCTTATTAAAAAAGGAATAATGATATATAAATATATACTATTACAATTAAATAATATAATGACATTATTTTAGCGTTTAAGATCTAGAAGAAGCCTTGTAATTTGTAAAGAGAATGAAGAATTGTCTATAATTTATATTAATATTTATTACCTCATTAGTATTCCAAACCTTAATGATTATATTTGCTAACTACCCCCATTTCATTTTCAGTTTATTGTTCACCAACTTTTCGTCAAATCAAGATATATAAAATTAATGTTACCGAGCTATATTTCAATATATATTAATTTTAAAATAATTTTCTATTGAAAGTTAACGTTAAAATATTTTAAAATATATTTAAACAATATTTCCAATCAAATTATTAATCATGATAAAAGCTATAAAAAAAAACTCTACTAAATGTATATATGGGCTCAACTTGTTGGGCTGCTCTTCAACTTAAAAGGGCCCATGGGCCCATGAACATAGTCCGTGAAGATCCAAATATTACCTACACTAGGTTAAGTTCTCTTTATAATTTTTTTTTTCCGATCATTTGTTCTAAAATCGAAGGTAAAATTTGTTGAAACTCATTTTTGTTGAAGTGTTGGTAAGTGGTGACTTTTCCGGACATATTTCGGTGACCTCCAGTTTGACTCAACACCGAAAAGTTGTGTCAAGTTGATCCCACAACTCTCTTGTCGTCAATGACAAATTGCCAATAAGTAAGAACATGAACAATAGAACCAAAAAGCGAAAAAACCTCGTCATTGACCCCTTGCAATTATTCGAAAACTTACGTTGTTTCTTGTCGTGTCGTCTCTCCTTTATGACAAAATGAAACGGAATAAGTTCTTTTTAAAGTTGGAGAATGCAATAAACGTGACATATGTACGTGATCAAATTGTAGTGCATGAGTGCATGGGGCACAAGGAATCTTAGACCTTTTCATGTGTCGATGTCTATCGCACGTTCACTTTAAGGGAACTCTTCTACGGTCGGAAAGTAAAGGGGAGGTGACTTCTATTATAGAGGACAAAGGTAAAGCAAACATTACTCATTTGTTGTGTATTTTGTTTATTGTTGGAGGTGGGACATGTGATTTGTTTCTTTCAAATCTAATTAAGGATCTATTTAGAGAGATAATGACATATGATAATTTATGAAATTTTTTTAGAATCATTTTACGTGGTTTCATCGAAATGTATTTGCTTTTTCCATTTTGTTTTCCTATAGGATAATAACACTAAATTCTACTACAATTAGTTTAAATCATAAGAAATGATTCCAAAAAATTTAATGAATAAGTATATATATGGGATCGATTCATTTTCATTCCGTTTCTGGAGTTAAAACCAAACGAACCACGTACATATGTTTAACACCGAACAAAAGCAAGTTAATTAACCGCCTTAAAAACTCAAGTTGTTTAGATCCGAACCCAATATTTAGGTTCGGTCTAAGTCCAATCCGCTCGATTGGAGCAAGTTAACATTTTTAGAAAAGGATTTTTTCCCCCTCTAATCGTTTACTAGTTATTATAACTAGTGGATAGCTTATCCCCTTAAATGTCAACAAAAGTTAGCTTATGGATGATCGAAGGGTATCCTAATCCAAAAACTAACAAAAATAGACATAATTCGAAAAAGTCTAAAGTAAAAGAATACATACAATCCAAAATTTTCCAAAGATATTCTTATAAAAAAAAGTCTGATGCAAACCTTCTCAAATCGACTATAACCCGAAAATCTAAATTTTTTGGACCGAAGATATAATGTAAAACTAGTTTATAGCCCGTGCCTTGCACGGGTTGTTAAGGTTTTTTTTTTGTTGTTGTAAAGTTGTGTATATTGATTGTATAGGTAAAATATAAATTATTATATAATTGTTTGAACGTTATATATTAGTTAGATTTTGGGTGTTGGATTAGAAGATAATTACAATTATTTATCAAAATATATCGTTAATATTTAGTGGTTATACACAATCTTAAAAATAACTGTATACAAACTTAGGGGTATTCCGGATTTTTCATATATCTAGAAAATATTATCATATATACATGAAATGAAATGAAATCTAGAATAAAATACGAGATTACTGTTCGTTTGACTATTTTTTTACCATATGCACGACAATGCGGACTTTGTATGCGCCTCAAGACTGAAGCGTATGCGAAGTCCGCTAGCGCACCAGAGCCAGAAGCTTGAGGCTCATATGGAATCTGCATGCGCCATTTTGTTTTATTATTTTTATTTATTTTTCCGAAAAAAACTCGGGCGCATGAGGAATCCGCATGCGCACGGGACCAGACGCAAAGTGCATGTCCTAAATGGGCCGTGCGCATCCGGATTGCGCATGCGCCAACCCTAAATATATAGGGCTTGGGTCACATGCAGATTCCGCATGCGCCCCAACTTGAATTTTGCGCAACCCGATTCGACCGGCCCTTTGCGAGTTTGGGCCGCCCGAATAACATTACTCATAAAATATATCGATAGTTATATTGTATTTGTTGGAAAAGATTTATTTGAGATGGTTATCTGAGAATATTTGATTGATTCAATTTACTTAACAAACAATCTAACGTATGTAAATAAGAAGATAAATTTGTACGTAAATAGATAATTTCAATAACATGTGATCCGAAGTGACCACTAACTTGTTGAAGAAGATTCATTCGATATTTTGATATTTATCGATTCTTTTTTTTAATTATTTTAAAAAGAAAAGTTTTACGTTAAAATTTGAGAAAAATGTATCGAAAGAAATTTATATTTTCTTAAGAAATACGTAAAACGATAAAAGTCAGTAAAATTAATATATATATTTTGTTTAATAAAAAAAGATATTTTTTGCCTTAATTAGATGTTTAGAAAAAATTTAATTTGAGAAAAATTGTGAAATTTTTACGTTAAAACTAGAGAAAAATGAGAAAAATATATCGGAAGAGATTTTTATATTTTATGAAGAAATCCGTAAAAGAGATAAAAGTCATTAAAAGTAATTTATATTTTTTGTTTAGTAAATATTTTTTTGCTTAATTAGATTTTAAAAATATATATAATCCGAAAAAAAAATGTGTAACAAACTATACATAATGTTATGTTTATAAAAACAAACTATACATAAAAATGTGTAACAAACTATACAAAATGGATAGATATATATATTTAACATATTTTTTTTTTAGTAAAAACAAGTATTTATTTTTTATTTTTATCGCAATGGTGAGATTTTGAAGGGTCATCCAAACTAATTATAACTTTTTTACATCAAACTGTGAGAAATACAAATATATTCATTTGTGATAATGTTATGTTTATAAAAACAAACTATACATAAAGTGTTAAGATTTAACATATTCGTAAAATAAATGAAATGAAACGGGCTATAGTATTACACGGGTATAAGATGAAGGAAAAAAAAAAAAAAAAAAGAGTGCAAACACAAAATCTTAATTTTGTATAGTGTTTTATTCTGCTCTTATCTTCTTATTTCTTTTAACTAACTGTATACAAACTTAATTATAAATTCTTATAAAATAATTTTACACGTTTTTTTTGAATATATCGTATAGATTATTCAAATTTTATATGTTTTATAGATCAATTTCTTGTACTATAAATTGTAGTAAAGTTGGAGAAAGACTAAAATTATATGAGGGATTATAAAATTACATAGGTCAATCTTACGATTATGAATACCAAGTAAGACGGGCAATATATATTTTATATTGTTGATCCTGTGTTGTTTGAAGTACGTAGTACGTAGCAGCTGCCAACGTACGTACAAAGTCTGGGACTGGGCCAAAAGAAGTACTCTTTACAAAATTGACAGTTGTAGGATAAAGAAGCAAAGGTTTTTACCCAAGGGCTTGTGTATAAACAGGTAAACTTAAGGTTTTACCTGTTGCAATATATATTGGGTAATATACATCGGTCAAAGAACAAGTCTGTGGAATATCAGATTCTTTTTTATGGAGAATCCTCGTGGAAAAATAACCTAGATTTGCTTCTGAATATGATCCATTGTAGGCACGTGTTGTCTTTTGGTTTATGTCCTCTTTGCTCTCTGCTTAGGCAAGAAAGAAGGTTTTACACAGAGGATTTGTCTTAATTCTAGTGGGTACTTCTGTAGAAGCTAGTGACTTCAAGTACTTGCACAGTCACACTAAAGCTTAGCTAGTCTAACTGTACGTTCGTTAATTTCTTTGTTTATGTTATGAAACCTTTGAATTATGCTTAAATACGAAACTATGTAAATTTCTGAACCTAAATATGTGATCTCAAGTTCAAATTTTACCCTCTCTTAGTTATTAAAACTGAAAAAGGCTTTTTGGATGAACAAATAATCCAAACTAACTTGTAGAATTTGTTGTTACCCATTTATTCTTCTGGACAACCGTCATTTAAAAAATAATATTTGAGCGTACTATTTGAAAAAATATAACTGAATTATATTAAAATGTATATGTATACAGGGCCGTCTAAATGATTTTCGGGGCCCTACTTAAAGAATAATATTAGGTCCCTTAAAAAGCGGGAAAAAAACCCAAAAATAATCTATACAAATTACGCCAGTTACATTTTTTAATCCATGAAGAAATCGTTTAAAACTTGATTTGAAAAAGAAAAAAAAGTTCAAAAGAGGGAGCCATAAAAGTAAAATGAAAATTAAAAAGTGATGAGTAAGGCTCGAATATAGAAAAAAACAAGAAAAAGAGTGAGACGTTACCATCTAGACTAAGCTATTTTTGTAACATATATTCAACTTTTTTTATACATTGGGCCCTAAAATTTTGAGGGCCCTGTTCGAAAGGACCTTATGCACCCCCATCGAGTCGGCCCTAATATGTATGTATATGTGTCACGGGCTGAGTTTTCCCTAACTCCAAACCGTGCGGCTCTTAGCTTGTCTCGACCCCTTGTCGTGCTAAGATCAGCCTATTCCCGATGTTGCCAACGAAAGAACTTAAGATTGATGGCTAAGAGAACTTTGAAGGCTTTGTGTGGGAAAGAAAGCTTTGTATTATAAGAGAGCTTTACAATGCTTGGACGAGAGCTTGGAACTTGGATGATGCAAATGAGGGGGTGGCACTCCCTATTTATAGCCCAAGGCCACCCCTCCTAGGAAGGTTCCGGATTTGGACAAGTCTTGGACAATCCGGATCCTTCTTGGCTAGAACTCCTTACAAGCTTCTCTACTTATCTAGAATATTCCGTAATGGTCCCGCATTTCTCTAGGGTCTTCCGGCCATGTCCGGAGACTTCTACGAGCGTCTCGAACGTTCCGGATGCTTCCGGATTGGTTGAGAAGCGCGGTCCGTGTCATCCTCCCCCACTGAATCCCGCGACGTCCTCGTCGCGATGGCCTCGTATGCCTCGATCTTGTCCTTGAATTGCCACAAGGACTCGGCCGGTTCCCATGTCATCTCCGCCTCAAGAAGTCCCTTCCATCGCACTAAGTATTCGAGCCTTGGCCGCCGATACTTCTCGCGGACGACCCGATCTGACATGATCTCCTCGACTTCCTTGTCGAAAGAAGTCCGAACTCCCATTGGCGCCCTTTGAGCGTCTCCCCGAGCTGGGTCTTTCATGTCTTGGTGGTAAGGCTTGAGCATACTCACATGGAAGACGGGGTGTATCTTGAATTTGGACGGCAACTCGAGCTTGTAGGCGGTGCGCCCGATTCTCTTAAGAACTCTAAAAGGTCCCTCGTACCGCCGTATCAATGCCTTGTGTAGCCCAGTGTGCCGCATGATGAAGTGGAGCTTGACCATGACTAAGTCCCCAACTTGGTACTCAATGTCCCTCCTGTGTTGGTCAGCCCATTTCTTCGTCCTCTTGTTGGCTTTGACAAGGCAAGCCTGTGTCAAGTCCAACTCCTCTTGCCAACCCTTGGCAAATTTGTACGCCGCTGGTGTTGGTCCAGTGTATGCCGTTGCGATGGTACTTGGCGTACTTGGTTGGAAGCCCATGATGATCTCGAACGGACTCTTTCCCGTAGACTCGCTCCTTTGTAAATTGTATGAGAACTGAGCGACGTCCAATTACTTTGGCCAATCCTTTTGTGATGCGCTGACATAGTGCCGAAGGTAGACCTCGAGCAAGCAGTTAGCCCTCTCGGTTTGTCCGTCTGTCTGAGGATGGAAGGCGGTGGTAGAACTTCAAGTCTGACCCGAGCATCTTGAACAACTCTGTCCAAAATCTCCCCGTGAACCTTCCGTCTCTATCACTGATGGATTGTGGCAAGCCCCAGTACTTGACCACGTTCTTCATGAACAACTTGGCCGCCTCTTCTGCGGGGCATTCCTTTGTTGCCGGTATGAAGGTTGCATATTTTGAGAGTCGGTCTACCACCACCATGATACTCCCGAATCCGTCCGTCTTGGGTAGACCAACTATGAAGTCCATGCTAACGCTTTGCCAAGGATGGTCCGGTATTGGCAAAGGTTCCAAGAGTCCCGCAGGTTGTCGTTGCTCAACCTTGTCTTGTTGGCAAACAAGACAAGTCTTGACGTATATCTCGACGTCGTCCCTCATTTGCGGCCAATAATATTTTTCTTCTACAAGGGCTAAGGTACGATGCATACCTGGGTGTCCGGCCCACTTGGAGTCATGGCAATCTTTGATGACTTCGCGTCTTAATCCTCCAAAGTGGGGCACATATAGCCGTTGGCCCTTGGTGAAGATCAAGTCCCGTTCGACCCAAAACCGCCTTGTCTTGCCCTCCTTGACGTATTCCCTTAGGTTCTTGGCGGTTGGGTCATGATCAAGGCCCTCCTTGATGCGGTCTTCCAAAGTCCCTATCGGTCGGCTGATGGCAGCTAACTCCGCGTTACGACTAAGAGCGTCGGCGACTAGTTTGGCTTTGCCCGGCTTGTATTCCAACTCGTAGTCGAACTTGGCAAGAAAGTCTTGCCACCTGGCTTGCTTGGGCGTTAGCTTCTTCTGGCTTTGGAAGTAACTCGTGGCCACATTGTTTGTCTTGACCACTAATTTGGACCCTAGGAGATAATGACGCCAAGTCCTTAGGCAATGGACGATGGCCGTCATCTCCTTCTCTTGTACTGTGTACCGCCGCTCGGTGTCATTAAGCTTCCTGCTCTCGAAAGCTGTTGGATGTCCCTCTTGCATCAGAACTCCCCCCATGGCATAGTCTGATGCGTCCGTGTGTATCTCGAACGGCTTCTCATAGTCGGATAGGGCTAGCACGGGCTCTTCGGTCATCGCCTTCTTAAGCCGGTTGAACGCCTCTTGACTCTCCTTGCTCCAAGCCCAAGATATCCCCTTCTTGAGCATGTTTGTCAAGGGCGTTGTGATGTGCGAATACCCATGGATGAAGCGGCGATAATAGTTGGCTAGCCCCAAGAAAGAGCGAAGCTCGGTTACCTTAGCCGGCGGTTCCCAATCCATGATTGCTTTGATCTTGGCAGAGTCCATCCGTATGCGTCCCTTGCCAACTATGTGTCCCAGGAATGACACCTCTTGTTGAGCGAATGAACATTTTTCTCTCTTGACATAAAGCTCGTGCTCACGTAGTACTTGGAAGACTTGTCGTAGGTGTTCCACGTGTTCCTCCAATGTGCGGCTATAGATAACAATGTCGTCCAAGTAGACTACAACAAAGTGATCAAGGAAGGGTTGGAGTACCTTGTTCATGAGAGTACAAAATGTTGCCGGTGCGTTTGTCAAGCCGAAGGGCATGACTAAGAACTCGTATGACCCATATCTTGTGACGCACGTGGTCTTCTCCTCATCTCCTTCCGCGATCCTGACTTGGTAGTATCCCGATCTTAAGTCAAGCTTGGTGAACCACCGAGCTTCCCCAAGTCTATCGAACAGGTCTGCGATGAGCGGGATCGGGTACTTGTTCTTAATGGTTAGTTTGTTGAGCGCCCTGTAGTCGATGCACATGCGTAGGCTCCCGTCGTGCTTCCGCTGGAATAACACGGGTGCTCCATATGGTGCCTTGGAAGGTCTGATGTAACCGGCTTCCAATAATTCCTTAAGATGTCTCCTTAGCTCCTCTAGCTCCGGTGGAGACATGCGATACGGTGCTCGGGCGGTTGGTCGAGCATCGGATACGAGCTCGATCTTGTGATCCACCTCCCTCTTAGGTGGGAGCTTCTTTGGAAGTTCGGGCGGCATAACGTCCTTGAAGTCTTCCAAGACATGGCAGACTTCAGCTGGTGTCGGGTCTTCCCCGGATGGTGTCTCGTCCAGCTTGAAAGTTGCCAAGAATGTTGGTTCCTCCCGCTTTAGTCCCTTGGAAAGTTGAATTGCCGAGACTACCTTAGCACTTGGCCCCTTTTCCCGATATACCGGCATGATGCAACGGTGATGGGGGTCCAAGATGCATATACAATTGGCAAATGGCACAAGGAGAGCATTGATACGATCGAGGAATGCTAAACTAATGACTAAGTCATAGTCGTCTAGAGAGATTACCTCAATCGTGGCCTTGCCCGACCAATCTCCCAATGATAGCTCTACTCCTTGTGCTACCCCGAGTGTCGGGACCTCCTTGGAGTTCACCGTCTTGATCCATCCATGACTCTTGGTGACCTCGAGCCCCAACTTCTTTGATGTTTCCTCGGACATGAATATGTCGGAGGCCCCGGTGTCCACCAACGCGCTTACTTTAGTGCCGCCTACCATGGCGTCTACGAACATAAGTCCCCTTTTGTTGGTGAACCGCTTAGTCTTGATGAGCTAAGCATCATGGCCCCGAGTCGCAGCTTATCGTCCTCGGGCAGGTCTTCCCGTGTTATGATGGCGCTCAACTTGTTTCTTGAAGGGCAGTCGCGCATCAAGTGCTTCTCCCCGCATAGGAAGCAACTCAAGGGTTGCCTCTCGGCTGGTCTCTTGCCCTTGACGGTCTTGGTGTACCGCTCCTTGTCTTTTGGCTTGGACGAGTCCTTGGATGAATCCTTGGATGACTCGTCATTGTCCCGCCTTGGTGGCCTTCCCTGTCCTTGGTCTCCCCCACTTTTTCCTTTGTCACGGGAGAAGTTACTTCAGTCTTGGCTTTTGAATTCAATGAGGGAGTCCGCCTCGGTCATGGCCTCGGTAAGGGTCTGAACCTTCTGTCGGTGAAGCTCTTGTCTTACCCAAGGCTTAAGCCCGTCCATGAATTGGAAGAAGGCTTCCTTCTCGTTCATGTCTGAGATCTGCAACATTAACTCCGAGAACTCCTTCACGTACTCTCGAGCGGTCCCTCTTTGAGTGAGCCTGCGAAGCTTGGCCCGGGCTTCGTCGTCGCATAAATGGGGTAGAATTGTTTCTTGAGCTCTACCGAGAACTCGGCCCAGGTAGTGATTGGGGTCCCTCCGGTCCTCTCGCAGGTCCTTCTACGCCACCATAATAAAGCTATATCACCGAGATATAGAGAAGCGGTACTTACCTTCTTTTCCTCGTCCGCGATCCCCGTGACGCGGAAGTATTGTTCCATGCCCCACAATAAGTTCTCTACGTCTTTGGCGGAACGACTTCCCTTGAACGTCGTTGGTTTGGGTGCGTCCACTTTCTGCAGTGGGGCAACTCCGACAAGCCCAGCCCCCATAGCTGTCTTGCATGCCGCCAACTCCCTTATGACCGTCTCCAGCTTGTCGGTCAGCGCCTCAAACTTGTCCTTGAGAACTTCATAATCTGTGGCAAGGGCCTTGTGGGACACGTTCATGGCCCCTTGGAACTCCCCCTTGAGTTCCTCAAGAGAGGACTCCATCGTGGATTCGACGTCATCAACCCGCTTGTTGGCGTCGAAGATGGAGTCCCGCATCTCGCCCACGACCAACTCGACTTTCTCCAGCCTAGCCTCCGTGCTTGACGCCACGTCCCTTGATGCATCCCTTGCGGCCTTCTTGCCTTTCTTGCTCCTGTCAACGACTTCCGACACGCCTCCTTGGCTAGCCATCGAAACCTCCCTTTGGAACGTTGTTGGCTCTGATACCACTTGTCACGGGCTGAGTTTTCCCTAACTCCAAACCGTGCGGCTCTTAGCTTATCTCGACCCCTTGTCGTGCTAAGATCAGCCTATTCCCGATGTTGTCAACGAAAGAACTTAAGATTGATGGCTAAGAGAACTTTGAAGGCTTTGTGTGGGAAAGAAAGCTTTGTATTATAAGAGAGCTTTACAATGCTTGGATGAGAGCTTGAAACTTGGATGATGCAAATGAGGGGGTGACACTCCCTATTTATAGCCCAAGGCCACCCCTCCTAGGAAGGTTCCGGATTTGGACAAGTCTTGGACAATCCGGATCCTTCTCCGGCTAGAACTCCTTACAAGCTTCTCTACTTATCTAGAATATTCCGCAATGGTCCGCATTTCTCTAGGATCTTCCGGCCATGTCCGGAGACTTCTACGAGTGTCCCGAACGTTCCGGATGCTTCCGGATTGGTTGAAAAGCGCCGGTCCGTGTCATATGTACAGGGTACAAAGTGTAATATTTATTGGAATTTCGTAATTTTCTCTTTTTAACCTGCGATCAAGTTTAAATTCTACCGTCTTTTTAATATTAGATAATCTATTATTGTTCATGGACATTTGTAATACACAATCTGGGATTTAGCAGAGACTTTATGTTATTCACATTATGATATATACATTTTATGAAAACCTAGTTTTTCGTTAAAATCTAAAGTTCTCATGCTTACAAAAAATATGGACGAAACCACTAATGATTCTAGAATAAATAGAGTAACGTAGAAGAAAGATCCCGTTATTCTAGATGGTTTTAATATTATTTATATAACATAGAGACTCATGCCGCATAGTCTCTTGATTAGATTGGACACATGATGGTTATGATGCAACCATAAAAGGAGAATTACTAGCTTATAATTAGTATAGTTTTCCACTTCTTTGGACATATGTAAAAGGAGGGTGTATGCATGTTTTCTTGTATTATCTTATAAGTATTAAATTATAAGTATTAAAGGAGAGTCCTTTCTTGTCGTCGTATCGAAGTCTTTAAAAATTATAAAAAATAAATTTTAAATTGGTTTTTAATAAAAATAATTTAGGTTAATTTTATTGTAATAAGAATATTTCTCAAATTATCACGTTTGAATTTTTAACCGTTTTTTTTCTTCGACCTATATTGTTAAATAAAAATAATTTAGGGTGAAAAAAATATAAATCAAATCTAAAATCCGGATTTATACCAACTCAAAAAATATTCAAATCAGAATTATAAATTGTACACATGAACAGGATTGCAGTTACAAATAAACTTTCATATCCCAACAAATTATAAGAAACAATTAGTTAGTCTTTTTTAATATTAATTTTAAAAATTTTATTTTGAAAACAAACTAGATCGTTGGTCTAAACTAAATGATTTATATATATTTAGAACCACAATATGTACAACTTAATATGTTATAGTTATAAATATAACTTGAATTTGTTATTATATTATATGTATGATAAAAGATAATTAAATATATAATAAATAACTAATATTAAGTTATATAGAAGATTTTTTTTATCATACAAATGTTTATAACTATTAAGTCACGTCCCATACAGCGCAGAAAAATACACTAGTTAATAATTATGTTAATGCCTCCTGTAGTCCTCTCCTTGTTACATGTTACATAAAAAGAAGCTTTTTCTTCCGATTGAGATTTCACGACATACTTTTAAAACCGACTAGCTAGTTAATTATTAAGATGTGTCAATCTTACTATTTATATTAAAGATAATAGATAAAAAAATAAATATTTTATTTAGTAAAGGAAATTTACCAAAAATCCCCCATTCCACTTTGATCACCACACGATAGGAGGCTGAAGTTCGGCCCTAGCTATTAATGTAACATGAGAACTGATTACTTTGTTTGACACGAATATATTTTTTACTACGGTTATCATTTGGGGCACTATCAAGTCAAGGTTTTACGGTGTATTTTTGTGATGTTACAATAATCAAGTACTTGAGTATAATTAAAAGCGTATAATGTATATAAGATGTAAGCCCTGAAGGAAAAAAACCCGCCGAACCTAATACATGGGCCGAAAAATGTAAGGCAAGCATCAGGGGCTACCGTCGCTGCACCCCAGGAGTTGGATAGGCAAAAATAACAGTTCTTCTCTCTCCACTTTGGGGTCTTTTGTAGGGTAAAAAACAGTACAAATTTATATTTTGTTTTATTCCATAGTTTTTAGAACAGTCCAATGGAGAATCAAAATTTGAATTAAACCATCAAGCAGTATAAAGTTAAAAAAACATGTTCATATATGAGCTGCTAATCAATCACTTCTACGACTATATATATAATATATATATATATGTGTGTGCATAACATATTGACAGAACAAAAGACTTAATATACTGGACAGTCTTAACCAATGATTGTCACTTTGCAAAAGATCCTTCTCCATTACCATGATTCTAGTGCGAAAAAATACTGTTGCTTCGAGTTTCGTTCATAATTGCATATGGGTTTCTGTAAAATTTACGTTGTATATTCATTTTGCCTTCCAACAACGTACGAACTTAAACAGTTGCAGTAAAGAAGATAATAAACAGCAGCCACACATTATATTACATCACAAGACAAATCAGAAACTAGAAAAATACAGCATAGGGTTCTGCTCAAATGTTCTAAGGATCTAGAACACGAGCTGCAACTACAAGTTCCTCATTAGAGTCTTATTCATAGACAAACACGGATTCATCGAAGATAACAATAGATTAACGCTTTCTACAAGCAGTTTCCCTTTGACAGTTGAAGTAAACAGCAGCAACAGGAAGACCCAAATCATTCTCTTCAGCAAATTTCTTAGTGTTGAACTTTTCCCTTGATGTTGGAGGTACAACTCCTTGTCTTCTCTTCTGCTTGAAGAGTATGAATGCAAACCTATGTATTCCTATATGTGGCCTCGGCATCTCGTAGCTCACCACCTCTTTTTCCTATACGAGTACGTAATTCATCAAACTCGTATATATATATATATATATATATATATATATATATATATATATATATATATATATATATATGTGGTTAAGTTTAAGTACGTCGAGTATTCTTACCAAATGTAGTGCCTGTTGTGCCTGGTATGTCTGTAACAATCCTGTAAGACGAAAATTTTGACCTAAATAAGATTCATGTTTACGAGTTTTCACCCATATGACCTAAATATTAGGGAAAAAAAATACCAGTGAAGGTGCTCCCGGAGATAAGGATCACTTGGTCCGGGAACATCAGGATCCGTAAGGACCTAAAACAAATATGATCAATAGAAGATTAAGACGCGCATATAAATATAGAGAGATATGGATTATGTATACGTACCAAGGTGAAGAATGATCTCATATCACCACATGAACATCAACTTTGGGTTTGAAGGTGACATGAGAGGGGAAGAGTTCATGACCATTGAAGACTTGCTTGTTTGAAGAGTTGTATACGACAGACATTTTTATAGTGGGGGTAAAACCGTCAATAACATCTCCGATAACTCTTCCGATTCTTAGAGGATCTGTCGTGATTTTCGCCATTGCTGATAGGTTGTGTTTAGAAGATGCTTGGTTTTGTTTGCTTATTGGGAGTTGTCTTGATGCTGCAATGTAATGTGAAACTCGTGTATTTATAGTGTTGAAAGTAAAAGAAACAAGTGAAGTGATGGTCTCTAAAGGTGCCTAAACCTAAATGAACGAATTTTAAAAAGTATAATTTATTTATTCTTTTACTATTTAGTCTTGAATTTGTCTTTTATTCTTTAATACACGAATAAGCTTTTTGATTTGATTAACCTAACATCTCCAATTTGATTAAAAAATACATTATTTTCTAGGTCTCTCACAATTCATAATTATGTTAAAAAGATTATAACGTTATTGAGACTTTTAAACTAATAAATAAGTTATGCATCTCTTTGTTGGGTGGTGGTCTATAACTTTTAAGAGTTTGCATTTTATTTTTAAGAAAATACCGGAAAACACTCCTTCAATATGGCCACGCATGCAACTAACCACCCGTTAAATTCAGAATTATCGAAAACCACCTACAACGTTCCATCATCAAAGAAGGATATTATTAAAATATATTAATGTGGGGTCTTTTAACGAAAAATTGGATGGAATAGTAGCGGGGTGTTATTTTCGACAAAGCCGTTATAAAGGGTGGTTTTTGGTAATTTTGAATTTAACGGGTGTTTAATTGCAAATGACCATATTTAAGAGGTGATTTTCGATATTTTCCTTTTTTTTATATATATGAATTGATATAAAAAAAAAAGAAGATTTTACATCAATAATTTAAGTATAATCTTAAAAAGTGTAATTTAGGTTGAGAACAATGGGCCTCTAGGGCCTTTTCTGTAGACCGAATACCAACTAGGCCTTTATGCTTTTGTTACAAAAATAAAGTTTAAAGGCTTTAGTTATAAAGGGTAGTTAATCTAATTTAAAAGGGGTAAGTGAGCTTCTGTCAGGTTAGGATTTGTCATGTTATAAGAGAAGTCAATGGTGTTGCATACATGCTTGCTGAGCTGGAACACGATTGCCCTCTGACGTCAGATTCGTCTACTTCTGTGGTGGACGATCTCATCCGGAAGGATGCTCTAGGGTGGAAATTTTCTCGTAGATGATTTACCCTAATCGCTTACCTTATAGTATCAAAAAAAAATAAAAGGGACAAGGTTGGTATTTTATGGGATTTACGTGACAAAAGATTTTGTTCAATCTTTAATAGGCGGCAAAAAAGAACAAGACTCTCCAACTTCCCCAACTAGGTTCATTTCCTTCGTCTGCTAAAGTTCCTCTCCAAACTCTCCAAGCTTCTAGCTTCTTCTTTAGTCCTAAGGATTTCTATTTCGTTCTCTCCTTATCGTCTGTATCCGGCCTCATTTTCTTATTCTCTCACTCTCGACACTTTCATCTTGGCTAGCCCTAATTGTCCGTCAACTTCAGTTTCACCTGCTTCAATTATCGTGTTCCAGATCATTCACCGTCTTTAAATATCGTAATCAAAGGTACTTCGTAACCCCTTCTCAATTATTTACTTTTTCGTCGATGTTGTACTTCATTTTTCTGAAGATTGTTTTGTTGTTTTTGGATGTTCAATATTTAGACAAATTAGAGCCAAGCTTGTTTATGTAATTTTAGGGCCAAGTAGCTTAGTACTTGTGCCTTGCACGGGATGTCAAAAGGTTAATTATAAGAATATTCATATATTTTAATCATAATATATATATATATATATATATATATATATATTAAAAATAATATATATATATATATATTAAAAATAAATATTTTTTTTACTTAGTATATAGGTGGGAGATAGTCTATTAGAATATACGAAAAATATATTTTATTATATTTAAGCATTATTATTATTTTAAAATAAATGCAAATTTTAAAAATATCTAAAAAGAAAATTGTATAGGATTACCATATTATAAGATTATCCTAAATAAGAAATATGAATAATAATAATAATAATGTAATATCTTTATTGGTTATAATATGTTTCAATATTTCCTTTTAAGTAATAATTGACTATTGCAAAAATTTTTTTTTTAAAATAAACCGATTACTAAATAAATAATATGATATTGAATAAATATCCAAAATATCCGATTATTTAAAATGGGAAAAGTAAATGACCAATCATATATCTTGTTTTAAAAATGAACTTGAGTTAAGAAAATCTATATAATATAATCTTCTAACACATAAATAGTATAATATTTGTTAAATATTGAGAGTTATTTTTTATATTATAATCTTTTCTTATATCTCACATCATAACTTTAATTAAGAAACAAAATGAAATAAAAACGGAAACAATTGACTTTATATAAATAAGACATGGCAAAAATCCGACGTGGCTTAATGCGGTGTTGACACGTGGCAAAATCCTAGGTGGCTTAATGTGGTGGTGACACGTGGAAAAATCCGAAGTGGCTTAATGTAACAACGACATGTGGTTTAATTCACTTCTGCTTTAGCATTATATAGTAGATTTGTAGACCTATGAGGTTGTTGTTTTATAAATCTGCATGTTATGATTGGTTTTCATTTAATTTTTGTATCGTTCTACTTTGGTCAGATTTGTGTGTACATTATGTCCATTTCCATATTAGTTCTCCTAAAATATCCCTTAAAATACTTGCATGTTATTTTGTTTAAAACCTGTTTAGTTTTGTTGCTTCATAAATTTCTACGAGATGTTGCCACTTTTTTAACCGTTTGCATCTGATTTTGTATTATGTAGTATTCAAAAATGGCCCGCACCAAAATGATTGGAATAAAGCCATCAACGAGAAGTCTTGTAGTGAAGAAGGTGCCTTAAACTATACACGAGGTATATTTATTTATGTATTGTGTTCATAGTTTGATCAGTAATATGTATTTATATTCATTGTGTATGATTTTTATGTTCAAATTATATTGGATGATATGTGGTTTACCATGTTATTGTTAAGGTACCAATTGTGTCTGATTATTTAGTATCTATGTTACTATGTGAGTGCACCTAATGTAGGCTTATGTACGTACTCTGTATGATATATATACTCTATATAAATTGGGTTATGCAATGATTGTGCATGACTATTTTGTAACTATTATTTATTATTTCAATTATTTTCTTTTTAATGTTTATGCAGCTATGTAATGTTGGTATTGTGTGATGAACTTATTTGTGTTATATAGTATTGTATTGATAGGACTCATATACTATTTTTGTAAAGAATGTGTATGATGTTTTATGTAATGATCATATTTTGTTGTGTATTGAATTTGTATTAATTTGAGTGTTTTGTCAAATATAATAAATTCCATCTATGTGTAGCTGGCTTCTAATTGTCATATCTGGTATTATTTTTTCAGTAGTTTACGTACCGATGGCTAGACACAAATACAAATGTTTCTTTATTTTCGGTAAAGTTAAATTCATAGAAAATTAAAGAGAGTATAACATAGCCCGTTAGGACCCGATTACACTAAAATAACATAGTATATGTACATGCCCGCGACCGGAGGTCCTTGGCCAACACATCATACATAGTATTCCAAGGAGGCTTGCAATCCTACTGGACATACTGACTATCCTGAAACTGAAACATATGAAAATACAACCACACCAGCAGAGACTCATGATACTCATCCACCCTCGGCAAAGCCATCAGCAGATAGAGACAATCACAGGCCACACAGGTGTCCAAATCCAGGGAAATAGTCAGTCCACCTTCGGCAAAGCCATCAACAGACACAAGTCAAACCCAATACATATATCATAAGCAAAATGCATCAAAGTATGGAGCAAAATACAACTCCGGTGTAATCCAACTACTAAGATGTAATCCTCCTTCTAACTCTTGCGGGAAAAGCCTTATGCAACAATGTATAGACGTGGGTCCGTATTAATCTCACCAGGATATCGATCGGTATTCTGTTTTGGTCATACACCAAGGCGTTCCTAAAATAACAAAGGTATAGACCGTAGAAGAAAATGCATATATCCTGGATCTACTCGTCCAACTCCTACCATGAACAATATGTGTCATCCACTAGTACCTCTGATCTAGTGGTGATATCTCCTGGAATCCCGAAATAAGTACCAACTTGTCTCCAAACCTCCTGTGCATATGTGCAACCAAAAATCAAGTGGTCATGAGACTCACTCTAATTCGTGCACCAACTACACGTAGAGTCAATACCGAGGAACTGTAACCTATCTCTAGTAGATAACTGACCAATAATCGTCATCCATAGGATAAAGTAGTGCTTGGGCATGTTGCCCGGATCCCAAACAACTCTAAACCTCCACCTCCTCACCCCGCGGACAAAGCATCTCGTAGACCTCAGGCACACAAAATTCCCCCCCCCCCGACAGCATGAATCAAGTATCTCCCTCGAGGGGGGGGGGGGGGGGTAGCCATCTCATTTCTCGCGCTGATAAGTGCCTTCACCAAAGGCGATCTCAAGGGGCGGCAATCCACAACTCGACCTCCGTGGTATATAAGTATCTATGGTGCATCCGTAGAATCCATAAACTGTTACACTATGCTCACACATAAATGCAACATGTCAAGTCTTAAGATCCAAAAGCCCCAGACCTCCCTCCGTATTCGGTAAACAAACTCTAGACCATGCAACCCGTGTCCATTTCCATAGTAACTACCTACAAAGGGTAGTAAGTATGTCCAACACCAAAACTGGGATAGGAGAAGAGATAACCAGAAGCTCTCTATACTTTGTATCACTGCCCGAATCAAATCTAGACGTTTGGTAAACGACAAATGTCGCTTGTTTCATGATGAGAGGTGCTTTCAATCCTATCAATGAGCGGAGAGTAATCTCCTAATTGAAAAATGGTATGGGAAATGGGAACCCCCAAGTATCTAATTGGAAACTCTCATGCTAAGACCAAACAAGGGTAACTCAATTAATCACTAAGGGATCAAACACTAATCTAATAAATCCTCGGTGACCATTTGGTTAGAAGAGTGAAATGAAAACGGAAGGAAAAGAAAATGAAATTAAAATAGTTTTGTTACTTTTATGTGTTAAAAACCCTCTAACATTTTATTTCAGTTGCTAAACAAACTTGATTTTTGATTAATTTGATAATATTTCGTTTTAGGAAATTATACTTCACAATTTCAAATAGACCCTAGTCTAGAAAACTCAACAAAATAACTATTCGGATTAGAAAGTGCGATCAAATGAACAAGCCCACAAACATACACAAAGCCCTTAATTGGGTCTTATACTTTTGTAAATTCTATGTATTATTTATCAATCAAATCACTAAAATATTCCCCTTCATTTTTGTTATATTTTTTAAACGTGATTTCTCCATTCAATCATAGTGTATGCGTTGTCAATAGATAATGTGACCTTTGTAATTATATTTATAATTGAAAAGGAGAGACATTAGGAATTTGAGAGAACCTCAGTGGACATTCTGCAGCCAATTTCAAGAGTAAAAGCTAAAAGACATCTTTAGCATATAAGGCAATTAAAGCAAGAATTCCTTTGTCAGATTTAAGTAAGAAACGAACCCAATTTCAAGCGCTTCAACTTTACAAAACTGCTGGTTTTGAGCGCTATTTTTTAGTAAACTTAAAAAAGAAAAAATATATTGAAAAATATAATCAAAAATAGTCACCTATCAACATTAACCACCAAAAATGTCAAACTTTAAAAATTATCGTAAGTGATACAAATTATTAACATATCCATCATAAATTATACATTTTGGGTAAAAAAAATATTTGTCCGGTGATTACGTGATAGAAAAAAGAAGAAGAATACACTCGTGATGCATATTTTTATCGTAAAAAAAAAAACATAACTTCTTATGTTAATACTTAAAACTCCTAAATTAAGTTAATCTTATTTAAATTCAAACTAAATTCGCCTAACACGTATTTACTAATTTTTATATATTACACTATTTTTTTTAATGATTAGTGTAATATATTAAAGGGTGAAATTATTAAATAACCTATTTGAGTTAAGAAATTGGAATTTAAACTCTTTTTTTTTTCATAATTTAGTTTCTAACCCCTAAATTTAAATTTTTTAAAAACTTTTAGTTTTTATTCGTTTTTTAAAATAAAATGATGTTTGTTGACAATATAATTGATAACAGTTGGTTGACGATAATGCAATCAATGACAATGAGTCGTTGACAAAATAGTTAGTGATAATGATTGGTGACAAAACAATCGATCAAAATACAATTTATGACAATATAGTTGACGACAACGTAGTTGTTGTCAACAGAATGGGTGACAATTGAACATAGTTGATGACGGTACAATTGATCATTATACAATCTATGACAGTGTGTAATTGATGACAACACAATTAGTGATCGTACATTTGGTGACATCACAATTGGTGAGACCATGGTGGTTGGTGGGTTACAATACAATCGGTAATAGTGAGTACGTGACAGTATAGTTTTGATAATTTAACTTATGACAATTGAAACATCCAAAATTTCAGAAACCTGATATGTCACGAATTAGAACCTCACAATGGGTCCCGACTCTAGCTTGACAACAATTTCACTGAATCTTACAACAAAACACGAATCTAAATAAAACAATTAGAAAACTTATATAAATGATAATGACATGAATGCATAGAATGTGACAAACGTGTAAGACATAACTACTTACATCTTAAAATAATGTTAGTCTCTATATGCATGCAAAATTTAAAAGACAACCCCGAACTATATGAGTAATTGAACCCGGCTGACCATCATCTCCGGATCACTCTGCAACTTCCTTAACCTACAAGAAATCTAACAACATAACGGTAAAAATCTTTAGCTAGCAATCCTAAGTATCAAATATTATTACAATAGCAAAAACACAGATAAGTGCATAATTTAAACACAACAAAATGCGTGCACACATAAACTCGTTTTTATCTTTTTATAAGGTGACTCACACTATATTCAACTTATTGTGTGGCACGAGAGTCTCCCGACCCTTGCCCATGTCCCCTTTAACCAACAAGAGTAGAACTAATGCATGTGGTCGTATACATGATTGGACTAGTCGCAAAGAGCCTCTCATGCTCATGCCAGGGTTGGACAGTGATGTCACAACCCATTATACATACACTTGGGTTTTGTAAAAAGTAACGTCGTCCTATTCAAGCTATAATTATAAACCGCCAAACACACACCACTATAGTAACACACACAAATACGAGAAAAAACTAGCTAAGTAAGTCCATAAGAGTTAACTGTATTGATCGATTGTCGGCCATTACCCGTTACAGTCCAGACAATCGGTCATTACTAGTTATCCTCTCTCTCTCTCTCTCTACATACATATATATATATATATATATATATATATATATATATATATATATATATATATATATATATATATATATATATATATATATATATATATATATATATAAGCTTATTGTAATACTCGTAAGACTTTCTTAGGACTTTAGGAGTGAAAAAATCTTATCAAACTTTCTAAGAGTTTACTTAACTTTCTAGCGGCGTAAGGAGTTATAAGCCTAAATCTCCAAAATTATGTAACATTCCTACTATAAACTATGCACTAATCATTGAGATTTTAATATATAATAATTCCAATATATGTGGTATAACTCCTATTGTATTATAGAAATGAAGCACTAACTCGTTTCTCACAAGTTCCATCAACTTAAGCCATGATGCCTCAAAACCTTAAAATATCACCTTAGTTATTTTTTCAACTATATTTTATGCTAGAATAGATTTTCTACCCTTTAATAATTACTGAGAATTCCTACCCTAGAAAGGTCACAAAACTTAACTAAACCACAAGTTGCTTCCAAACTGTCTAGGGAATCTAAAAAATATGGGTCATTTCCTAGAAATTAAATTTGGGCCCTTATATGTAACTACTTTATTTGGGATTCAAATTGAACTTCCAAAACATTGGGTTACTAATGTAAATATAAAATTGGGCTCTTTCCTACAATTACACAACTCAGGGCATTTGGTGAACTTTCAAAAGTTTGGGTATTCTTATAATTAAAAATACGGACCGTTTTATAATAATAAAATTAATCAGTTTAGGGCATCTTGGTATAAATTATAAAGTATGGAATATTTAACATAAATGAAAAGATGGGTTTGTTCTCGTAATTTACCCAAAACTTCAACACACTCGATTAGGGTTTCGTGAGGTCCTCGCCGGCGGCTCCTCCGGCGGTCGGCAACAGCGGATCTGGGCAGCGATTGGTTTCTCCGGCGAATCCCGACGACCGACGAGGGCGGAAGGATGGCTACGGTCGACGACGCTCCTGTTCTCCTCGGTTCTGCGCGGATGACGACAGGTGGGGTCGGGTTTCCTCACAGATCCGGTCTGGTGGCTTCGGCGGTTTCGATGGAGGCTCGAGCGACGGACCCGGAGAAGGTGGACCTGGTGGACACAACGAAGAAGACGACGGCTGGTTTGTTACCGGCGGTGGGGCTTGATGATGGCCTTCACTGGCTCCAAGCGTAAGCAGAGGCTCGGATCTGTTTGATCTGGGCTCGGTTCCGGGTTGTTCGATCCGGGCTATTCCCTCTAGGCTTCAAGACGGATTGGATTTGGGTTTGAATCGGTTGAGTTCGATTTCGGACGCAGCTCCGACTCCGTTAGAAACACAACACGAACTAATGAGTTTGGCTCGAAATGGTGCTTTTTCGGTTGTGAACAATGAATTCGGGAAGGAATAGACGAAGGAGGCTAGGGTTTTAGAAGGAAGGAGATGATAAATAGTGTCATCTCGAAAGATACGAGTTTTGAAAAGTTTATAACAAACTCTCTAGTATTTTACGAGTCTAATCAAAATCACGATATTTTCCTCCACCTAGCATTTTACGAGTCTAATCAAAATCACGATATTTTCCTCCACCGTAAGATATTGCTCGGAAAAAAGTCCTCAGTATATTTCTAAGATCCGATAGAAAAATAATATATCACCACTTAGAAGGAAGGAGATGATGAATAGTGTCATCTCAAAAACTGTGATACGAGTTTTGAAAGGTTTCTAACAAGCACTCTAGCATTTTACGAGCCTAATTAAAATCACGATATTTTCCTCCACTATAAGATATTGCTCGAAAAAAGTCATCAATATATTTCTAACATCCGAAAGAAAAATAATATATCACCACTAAATTTCCAAAATAATTGTTTCGATTTGACACTGAATATATTTTCAACTATTTCTCAAAACCGTTTGTCTATCAAAAAACTCGAAGGAAAACTACAACGAAAAACTCTCCCGGATAACCAAAATATGGATTATTACAACGATAAGTTTGATTTTTTTGATATAAAAAATTGATTTTTATTATGAAGTTTTTTAATTAACTTTTTTTTATATAATTTCAGGTCAAAAATAAATAATAAAAGACGAAGCTGGTTTTTCAATTTCATAACTCAAAGCGATTAACCTTATTTATTTAAAATTTATAAAGTAAATTAAACCAGAAAAAAAACGTGTTAAATAAGTATAGATTAGATTTAAATAAAGTTAACTTAATTTAGGTTTTTTAATATTAAATAATATTAGTTTGATTTTTTTAAAAAATTCACATTACACACCTATTTATATTGTTATATTGTTTTTATGTCATGTAATAAATCAGTGTCACATTATCACAAAGTTTGGGTTTTTTTTCACCGGTGATTTCCAGTTGTTTTCATGTGCACTTATCCTCTTGCATGTACTTCTCTCAAATCGGTTCATTGTGTCTTATATTCTCGTCTCTTTGTTTTTTTTATATTTGATTTTAAGTTTGTTTTCGTCTTTTACGATTTGTCCTTCTACCATTTATCACGACCTTTTGACATACCATTCTTTCTAGTGTATCAAATCATTTTTCGTTATAAATAAAAAGTTCGGCCATAACAAAGAAAACAAACAATTCTGCTAATTTAAAAAACCCTAGAAAGCAATTGAAAAAAGCACTTAAATGTGTTGATTATAGTGGAGAGATGTCATTTCAATAAAAAAGAGATTCATTAACTTGCAATTCTCCTTCTTGAATTGGTAGTGACATGCAATGGATTGCCGTTGGGGGATGTTTTTTTGGAAGCATTGTCTTTGCTTTACTCCATGAATTCAACCTAGCTAGCTAGGTTTTGTTATGCGTTCATATATATATATATATATATCAATCAACTCTTTTTATTGTAATTACAAATAATGGTATTTTAGAATAATAACTTTTTTTTTTTTTTTTACTGCAATGATGCTTAAATATATTATAACATTCGGATTGAGTATAATTTTATTAATAATCGTGTTAGCTATCTATAACAAATTTTTTTTTAATAATAATTTCACTATAAATATCTTCTGAAAATTTTCTATGCGGACATAATTAATATGGATCAAATGTCCCAAAAATCCCAAATCATACATATTCACATTAATGACATTATACTAGGAGTCTAGGATGTAGTCCCTTGAGTAGTCGAATGGTTTGAACATAAAATAAAGAGTATTGATTTTCAAATGATATAAGAAAATTTTCTTTGTATTTGTGAGCTTGATCCTTTTTCTACACACTCTCACCTCCTCACCTAAACTTCATCCGCTAAATATGTCAATGTCTTATCTTTGAATTTCATGGATTGGATTTAAATAACACTTACAAAAGTGCTTAGATTTACCTCACCTCAAAAAATGTCCGAGAACCGACTTTTATTCGGTATTCTCTAGTATAAGTTGCAAACAACACTAATAGATCCAAACAAAACTCATACGTATATCGATCTAGAGCAATCAATTTCAAGAGAAACAAAATAACATGTTTCTTTACGAGGTTCAAAAACACATTCATTCACTCCAAAATTTCAAGAAAATCCAATCCACTATAAATATTAGAAGGTGAAAATAAAAAGATATTACAAAGTCGAAAGAAAACATGAAATCCAAGTACAAGATATATAAAGTAAAAAAAGAAAACAATAGAATCACACAGGTATTGAAGGTCTAATGACTTTCTTTGTATCCATATAGATGGCCTATGGTTCAAACATCAGTAGAAGAAGCAATCAATCTCACTTTCGAAATCGTGAGAAGCTTTCTCAAAAGAAGAAACTCAAAAGAGAGCTCCTAGAGCAAAAGAGAGGAGAATAACATGCTGTTGGAGATAATAAGTTCCCACATCGAAAAATTGGAACATTTCGAGCCTTGTATATAAGGTCGGTGGACTACTCCTTCTATTGCCAATTGGTTTTATGATAGAACCTTATCGGATTTATGTGCTGGGCTTGAGCCTAACATGCATGTGCGCTCGTGCACACGACTCCCGCTCTACCTGGTCCGTGTGTATCGGACTTTGACACGGTATCAAAGCGGTTAGCCTCTATGTGGCTCGCGATCCTAACTTTTGGCAAGTGCAACTCGGTCTATATCCTCAGCTAGTTGTACTTGAGGGGGCGTGTTGAAGATAATAAGTTCCCACATCGAAAGTTTAGGACATTCCGAGCCTAGTATATAAGGTCGGTGACTACTCCTCCTATTGCCAATTTGTTTTAGGATGGAACCTCATTGGTTTATCTGCTGGGCTTGAGCCTAATGGACATGTGCACTCGTGGACATGACCCAACTCTACCCCGTCCGTATGTATCGGACTTTGACAACAACAGAGAAAAGAATGTGACAAATTAGGGTTTAGTTGCCACCGACTAAGCTTTATATATGGCTTCTAACTCCAAGCGACACCGTATGGATTAGTGAAAAACTTAGTCTCTTCAAATTGTAAGCTCTTGAACCCGGTTCAATACCAAACTTGATATAAAGACAACAATGGTCTCCTTTAGTTTCTTAGGTCTGATCAACCCAACAAGCTTAGTGTGTCAAGAACCAGTTGCAAGTAAACATTCACGAGTTTAGATTTCACCATAGGCCGAGCGAAGAAGACGATCTTCCAGCACATCACACCTTGAAATGATTCTAGAAAATGAGCGATTCTAATATTTCTCATTTCTTTATATAGTTTTTTTTTCCCCTTCATGAATTTGAGTAATTTCAACTTTTCAGCTATAGTGTTGTAGCCTTGCATGTCATTGATCGATTGATTATAGGTAAATTGGAACATCAATTGTTATTTTACGAAATTAATGCACTTTTAACCTAACATTTTAATTTATAACAATCCAAACTCCATATTTCATAAATCAAATTGAATCACTCCTCGTTATATTCCCTTTCTTGATTCTGAATCGATTTTTTGTATGTAGACCAATAAATATATGTAAATTATATACTTTGTTTATATAACTGATGGCTTGATGCGTGCACGCATTGATGCTAATGTTAAATATGTCAAAAGGCATTTGATGATCGCAAATTCTTTGGCTTTATCTTAATCTGATCAATCATTTTGTACGTAGTTGCAACTAGCTAGCTAGTATCTAGGCATAAAAACTAAGGTATGGTGCGAAACGTATAACTCTTATTCGCACATATTTACATTGCAAATTCGAAAAAGATAAGAGAAAATGTATCTATCTCTATAAGAGAAAAATAAAATGTCTCGTGTATGAGATAATTTAAGTATTTTAGAAATTATGAAAAAAATTATCATGATAGTGACAAATTGAAACGTAAAAAGTTGAGGCGTTCATGGTTTTTCCCAGACTTCTTATTTGTGTAAATTATTTGGAGTCAAACGTTGTGCTCGCCGCTTTCTGCTGATTGTATCATTCTACTTTCCTTGTAGATCTTTTTGCTAACGAGTTTCCTTTTTTCTTGTATTGTGTTTTTCGTGACGGTTAGTCCGCTTGTCGATCCTTTTCGACCTTTCGATCTATTATCATCTACCTTTTTCGAACGGATATATATATATATATATATATATATATATATATATATATATATATATATATATATATATATATATATATATATATATATATTTGGAGGGAAAACTTGGGGAAACATTTAAATTTCAAATTTTTGTGGTAAAATACGTGACTTATTTTTATTTTTTATTTTCCGATGATTCTCTTGAATGATTTGGTGGTCTTAAACTACGTGGTGCTGTGTTGACAAGGGTTGTTTATGTTTAAAGCATCATCTGCTTGATGGTATTGAAGTTTTCACTTTCTTCATTGTCGTAATCCTGTGGAAAATTGGTCTTTTCAGGAGGTGAAACAGATTCATGGGCGGATATTGGACTTTGCAGGAGCATGTATAGATTAGTCGCCCAAAAAACTATGCTGGAAATTTATGATTTGTAAATTGAGAAGGCGGGTCAGATGGATGCCGTTAATCTGTTTGATGAAGAAAGACAGAAAGAGAGATAGTTACTTCTATCCATGAAGTATTGTAAATTTGGAATGTCTGAGTTTGCTGAACAAGTATTTGATACAATATGGTAAAGTATGTAGCTACTTTTGTAACAGTCAATATTTTTTGTATGATAGATGAGTATATGGGTGAGTAATGAGCTTTTAGGGTGATAACTGTATCAACAAGCTCTTTTGTTTTTAAGTCTCCGTGTTACACAAAATGTTTAGATTGCTAGTTATTGTTTTATATCGTTGAGAAAGGCAATACTCTGATGCTTGCCATTGTTGCAACTTGTGAATTAGCAAGAGAATCCTGTGTAGGCACCAGTGCAGGAGCCCGTGTATTCTTTTGTATCCATACAGTATTTACTGTTATTTGTTAGGACCCAAGTTTTATCTCTAAGGGACTCTCTCATAAAAAAAAACATAAAGTTTGTGAGTGGGGGGGTCATAAGTCATAACAGTTTGTGTAAGATATTGCAAGCTGTGATTTGGGTCGTAACAAAAGCATTTATTTAAACTCAACAAAATATGTTCATGCAAAGGTGTGACATAATATATTTAGGATAATTTTAGTAAGTAATATCTTAAGGTGAGATGATTATTGTGAGATATAAGAAATTGAATTTTATAGAAGTGATATAAGACTTGAAAGAGATATAAGAATTCAATAATTTACGGGTACATTCAAGAAACACGTAAAGATTTTATAAAAGAATTTATAAGCAAGTTGCTTGGGATCCGGGCAATACGCCAAAACACTACTTTATTCAATGGATGGTGATTATTCGTCGGTAATCTACCAGAAATAGGTTGTAGTTCCTTGGTATTGATCCTACTTGTAGTTGGTGTACGAGTGAGGGTGAGTCCCATAACCACTTGATAATTTGTTGCACATGTGCACGTGAGGTTTGGAGACAGGTTGGTGCTAACTTTGGGATTCGGGGAGATATTACCACTAGATCAGAGACACTGGATTGTCTAACCCACAATGTACATGGTAGGAGCGGGACAAACAAATATAGGATTTGCGCGAGTTCTGCTACGGTCTAATACCTTTGGTATTCTAGGAATGCCTTGATATTTGACCAAAACAAAATACCGATAGATATCCTTGTGCACTTGTTCAGGACCCACGTCTATACTTTGCTACATGAGGGTTTCCCTACAGGAGTTAGAGAGATGATTACACCTTAGTAGTTGTTTTTTACCAGAGTTTTATTATGTGTTATACTTTGATGTATTTGTTATAGATATATGTACCGGGCTTGGTTTGAGTCCGTCGATGGCTTTGCCGAAGGGGACTGGCCATTATCCCGAGGTTTGGGCACTTGTTGGGCTTGTGATTATCTTTGTCTGCTAATGGCTTTGCCGAAGGTGGGCGAGCCTCATGAGCTTTGTCGTTTTGGTAGTACTATCATATTTTTCAGCTTTAGGGTAATAGGTATGTCCAGGAGGTCAACAAATGTAAAATGGATTGTTAACAAGTACATTTTTCATAACTTTTTTTCCGGATGGTCAATAAGTGTAAAATAGACCGTTAACAAGTGTAAAATGGTGTCAACAAATATATTTTTCATAATTTTTGACATTTGCAACAAGTATAAAATGTATATCAACAAGTGTAAAATTGACCGTTAACAAGTGCAAAATGGATTATCCAAATATAATTTTTCATATTTTTTGTATTGTCAACAAATGTAAATTGGATTGTCAACAAGTGGAAAATCGACTATCAACAAGTGAAAAAGGAGATGATATATATACAAATTCCATAGGATAAAAGTTCTCTTTGAGATGAAGGGCAAAACCCTAACCGTCATGAAATGTTTTTTTTTATTGGTTTCGACAATTTTTGTTATTGTTGTCGAGATTCACCGTTAATATCCCTTCTTCTTCTCATTCCCGGTGCCGTTTTCGCGGTTGTTGTTGACTACAACAAGGTTGAGTGTTTGTCTTGTGATTCTTGTTTGAGATCCCAATCTCCATGGCTCTGCAATTCGTTTCTTTTCTGAGCAAAGCATCACAATCTCGTCCCAAATGTCATCGTTTTGTTGTAAATGTCTCCACCGAAAATCGTTTTTTGGTAAACACTTCTCACATCTAGATCTATTCACCTTATTTGGATAACAATTCTTTGAAACAAGGCCTCAAAAGTAAAAAAAGAAATAAGGCCTCAAAAAGAAATGAGGCCTCAAAAGTGACGATCAAAAGTGACAATCTATTCACCTTATTTGGTAAACACTTCTCCCCAACAATCGGTTCTTGAAAAACTGACGATCAAATTCCGAGAAGAAAATCAAGTTTCTTCGTCTACTACAAAGTAAAAAAGAATAAGGCCTCAAAAGTCATCTCAATCAAACATAAAACATAAGTTTCACGGGCCCTCTTCTCCTGATCCCGATTTTAACAAAAACGTGTAAATCATGAATCTTGCAAATCCACTATGACGGTGGAAGCATAGGCAATATCCATTAAAAAGAATATTGTTGTTGGTGTTGTTTTAATCTACTTCCAACTACAAAGGGTTTTTCATAACTCTAATAATACATATTACCAAGGTTTATGGGTATCAATCTATCCAATACTTTCCCAAAATTAAACACCAAAGTTTTAACTATTCAAACATCAAAGTTAACTATCCTCACCACTTTCAATAATAACCACTACCCTCCAATTTTCCTATAAACCAACTTTTTAAGAACAATTTTATCCTTATAAATTTGTATTCACTAATCTTTAAAGTTATACACTTTTATATGACATGACACCCATGTTTTGCAATTTCATCTTCTTAGTTTTGATGTTGTTGTTTTGGTGGCGTTTCGAGTGGTTTGTCGAGGAGGGGGTGTGAATTTGTGATCGACTCCTGACGGCTCTGTTGTGAGTCCAAATATGAGGTGTTCACAATTGTTCCCCAGGCTTCCTACCTATTTACTTGATTCGAAGACGAACGTGTGCTTGCCGCTTCCTATTGACTTCATCGTCCAACTTTCCACCGAAGATCTCATTTGCTTTCGGGTTTTTATGTTGTATTTTGTGTGTTTGGTTTTCTTTTCTTATGGCTCTTTATGACGGTTACTCGGTTAGTCTGTTTGTCGATCTTTTTCAGCCTTTCGATCCACTAAATGACGTGTCATCTAGTATTTTTGAACTGCTTTCCTTTATAAAACAAACAAGTGAAAAAAGACTATAAAAAACCAATTTAATTTCACCAAAAGTTATTTTCATTGAATCATTTTATTAAACACGTTATGTGTATAACAAAACAAATCCTTCATTGATTCATTTGTATAAATACAACACATCAAATCAAAATTCAAATAAAATGCATTCCAAAACAACAATATAATCAACAAGATGTATTTAGTTAAATTCGATAATGATGATGAAATTAATAATAGAGACGAATCATACAAGCCACAAATTTAAAATTAACAATGGAGGTGAAATGGTCGTGGTGTTCTCTCTTCTAGCCTTGCGGTCTTGAGAGTCTTTTAGTCATTGCAGTATCTTTAAAGACTAGGTTTTTTTTTTTTTTTTCAAAGAGTGCACATATTTATTTTTTCAAACCGTTATCCTATGTGTTATGTAAAATTTTTGGTAAATAACACTAATGTGCGAGTTATCAAACCATTGATTTGCATCATTTGTATTTGACCTTCAACCTTTAGTAGTATCACAGTATGACCATTTGACTTTTAATTGCACTTGGCCCCTTTTCCCGATATACCGGCATGATGCAACGGTGATGGGGGTCCAAGATGCATATACAATTGGCAAATGGCACAAGGAGAGCATTGATACGATCGAGGAATGCTAAACTAATGACTAAGTCATAGTCGTCTAGAGAGATTACCTCAATCGTGGCCTTGCCCGACCAATCTCCCAATGATAGCTCTACTCCTTGTGCTACCCCGAGTGTCGGGACCTCCTTGGAGTTCACCGTCTTGATCCATCCATGACTCTTGGTGACCTCGAGCCCCAACTTCTTTGATGTTTCCTCGGACATGAATATGTCGGAGGCCCGGTGTCCACCAACGCGCTTACTTTAGTGCCGCCTACCATGGCGTCTACGAACATAAGTCCCCTTTTGTTGGTGAACCGCTTAGTCTTGATGAGCTAAGCATCATGCCCCGAGTCGCAGCTTATCGTCCTCGGGCAGGTCTTCCCGTGTTATGATGGCGCTCAACTTGTTTCTTGAAGGGCAGTCGCGCATCAAGTGCTTCTCCCCGCATAGGAAGCAACTCAAGGGTTGCCTCTCGGCTGGTCTCTTGCCCTTGACGGTCTTGGTGTACCGCTCCTTGTCTTTTGGCTTGGACGAGTCCTTGGATGAATCCTTGGATGACTCGTCATTGTCCCGCCTTGGTGGCCTTCCCTGTCCTTGGTCTCCCCCACTTTTTCCTTTGTCACGGGAGAAGTTACTTCAGTCTTGGCTTTTGAATTCAATGAGGAGTCCGCCTCGGTCATGGCCTCGGTAAGGGTCTGAACCTTCTGTCGGTGAAGCTCTTGTCTTACCCAAGGCTTAAGCCCGTCCATGAATTGGAAGAAGGCTTCCTTCTCGTTCATGTCTGAGATCTGCAACATTAACTCCGAGAACTCCTTCACGTACTCTCGAGCGGTCCCTCTTTGAGTGAGCCTGCGAAGCTTGGCCCGGGCTTCGTCGTCGGCATAAATGGGGTAGAATTGTTTCTTGAGCTCTACCGAGAACTCGGCCCAGGTAGTGATTGGGGTCCCTCCGGTCCTCTCGCAGGTCCTTCTACGCCACCATAATAAAGCTATATCACCGAGATATATAGAGAAGCGGTACTTACCTTCTTTTTCCTCGTCCGCGATCCCCGTGACGCGGAAGTATTGTTCCATGCCCCACAATAAGTTCTCTACGTCTTTGGCGGAACGACTTCCCTTGAACGTCGTTGGTTTGGGTGCGTCCACTTTCTGCAGTGGGCAACTCCGACAAGCCCAGCCCCCATAGCTGTCTTGCATGCCGCCAACTCCCTTATGACCGTCTCCAGCTTGTCGGTCAGCGCCTCAAACTTGTCCTTGAGAACTTCATAATCTGTGGCAAGGGCCTTGTGGGACACGTTCATGGCCCCTTGGAACTCCCCTTGAGTTCCTCAAAGAGAGGACTCCATCGTGGATTCGACGTCATCAACCCGCTTGTTGGCGTCGAAGATGGAGTCCCGCATCTCGCCCACGACCAACTCGACTTTCTCCAGCCTAGCCTCCGTGCTTGACGCCACGTCCCTTGATGCATCCCTTGCCGGCCTTCTTGCCTTTCTTGCTCCTGTCAACGACTTCCGACACGCCTCCTTGGCTAGCCATCGAAACCTCCCTTTGGAACGTTGTTGGCTCTGATACCACTTGTCACGGGCTGAGTTTTCCCTAACTCCAAACCGTGCGGCTCTTAGCTTATCTCGACCCCTTGTCGTGCTAAGATCAGCCTATTCCCGATGTTGTCAACGAAAGAACTTAAGATTGATGGCTAAGAGAACTTGAAGGCTTTGTGTGGGAAAGAAAGCTTTGTATTATAAGAGAGCTTTACAATGCTTGGATGAGAGCTTGAAACTTGGATGATGCAAATGAGGGGTGACACTCCCTATTTATAGCCCAAGGCCACCCCTCCTAGGAAAGTTCCGGATTTGGACAAGTCTTGGACAATCCGGATCCTTCTCGGCTAGAACTCCTTACAAGCTTCTCTACTTATCTAGAATATTCCGCAATGGTCCCGCATTTCTCTAGGATCTTCCGGCCATGTCCGGAGACTTCTACGAGTGTCCCGAACGTTCCGGATGCTTCCGGATTGGTTGAAAAGCGCGGTCCGTGTCATATGTACAGGGTACAAAGTGTAATATTTATTGGAATTTCGTAATTTTCTCTTTTTAACCTGCGATCAAGTTTAAATTCTACCGTCTTTTTAATATTAGATAATCTATTATTGTTCATGACCATTTGTAATACACAATCTGGGATTTTAGCAGAGACTTTATGTTATTCACATTATGATATATACATTTTATGAAAACCTAGTTTTTCGTTTAAAATCTAAAGTTCTCATGCTTACAAAAAATATGGACGAACCACTAATGATTCTAGAATAAATAGAGTAACGTAGAAGAAAGATCCCCGTTATTCTAGATGGTTTTAATATTATTTATATAACATAGAGACTCATGCCGCATAGTCTCTTGATTAGATTGGAGCATCTTGCATGGTTATGATGCAACCATAAAAGGAGAATTACTAGCTTATAATTAGTATAGTTTTCCACTTCTTTGGACATATGTAAAAGGAGGGTGTATGCATGTTTTCTTGTATTATCTTATAAGTATTAAATTATAAGTATTAAAGGAGAGTCCTTTCTTGTCGTCGTATCGAAGTCTTTAAAAATTATAAAAAATAAATTTTAAATTGGTTTTTAATAAAAATAATTTAGGTTAATTTTATTGTAATAAGAATATTTCTCAAATTATCACGTTTGAATTTTTAACCGTTTTTTTCTTCGACCTATATTGTTAAATAAAAATAATTTAGGGTGAAAAAAATATAAATCAAATCTAAAATCCGGATTTATACCAACTCAAAAAATATTCAAATCAGAATTATAAATTGTACACATGAACAGGATTGCAGTTACAAATAAACTTTCATATCCCAACAAATTATAAGAAACAATTAGTTAGTCTTTTTTAATATTAATTTTAAAAATTTTATTTTGAAAACAAACTAGATCGTTGGTCTAAACTAAATGATTTATATATATTTAGAACCACAATATGTACAACTTAATATGTTATAGTTATAAATATAACTTGAATTTGTTATTATATTATATGTATGATAAAAGATAATTAAATATATAAAATAACTAATATTAAGTTATATAGAAGATTTTTTTTATCATACAAATGTTTATAACTATTAAGTCACGTCCCATACAGCGCAGAAAAATACACTAGTTAATAATTATGTTAATGCCTCCTGTAGTCCTCTCCTTGTTACATGTTACATAAAAAGAAGCTTTTTCTTCCGATTGAGATTTCACGACATACTTTTAAAACCGACTAGCTAGTTAATTATTAAGATGTGTCAATCTTACTATTTATATTAAAGATAATAGATAAAAAAATAAATATTTTATTTAGTAAAGGAAATTTACCAAAAATCCCCCATTCCACTTTGATCACCACACGATAGGAGGCTGAAGTTCGGCCCTAGCTATTAATGTAACATGAGAACTGATTACTTTGTTTGACACGAATATATTTTTTACTACGGTTATCATTTGGGGCACTATCAAGTCAAGGTTTTACGGTGTATTTTGTGATGTTACAATAATCAAGTACTTGAGTATAATTAAAAGCGTATAATGTATATAAGATGTAAGCCCTGAAGGAAAAAAACCCGCCGAACCTAATACATGGGCCGAAAAATGTAAGGCAAGCATCAGGGGCTACCGTCGCTGCACCCCAGGAGTTGGATAGGCAAAAATAACAGTTCTTCTCTCTCCACTTTGGGGTCTTTTGTAGGGTAAAAAACAGTACAAATTTATATTTTGTTTTATTCCATAGTTTTTTAGAACAGTCCAATGGAGAATCAAAATTTGAATTAAACCATCAAGCAGTATAAAGTTAAAAAAACATGTTCATATATGAGCTGCTAATCAATCACTTCTACGACTATATATATAATATATATATATATGTGTGTGCATAACATATTGACAGAACAAAAGACTTAATATACTGGACAGTCTTAACCAATGATTGTCACTTTGCAAAAGATCCTTCTCCATTACCATGATTCTAGTGCGAAAAAATACTGTTGCTTCGAGTTTCGTTCATAATTGCATATGGGTTTCTGTAAAATTTACGTTGTATATTCATTTTGCCTTCCAACAACGTACGAACTTAAACAGTTGCAGTAAAGAAGATAATAAACAGCAGCCACACATTATATTACATCACAAGACAAATCAGAAACTAGAAAAATACAGCATAGGGTTCTGCTCAAATGTTCTAAGGATCTAGAACACGAGCTGCAACTACAAGTTCCTCATTAGAGTCTTATTCATAGACAAACACGGATTCATCGAAGATAACAATAGATTAACGCTTTCTACAAGCAGTTTCCCTTTGACAGTTGAAGTAAACAGCAGCAACAGGAAGACCCAAATCATTCTCTTCAGCAAATTTCTTAGTGTTGAACTTTTCCCTTGATGTTGGAGTACAACTCCTTGTCTTCTCTTCTGCTTGAAGAGTATGAATGCAAACCTATGTATTCCTATATGTGGCCTCGGCATCTCGTAGCTCACCACCTCTTTTCCTATACGAGTACGTAATTCATCAAACTCGTATATATATATATATATATATATATATATATATATATATATATATATATATATATATATATATATATATATGTGGTTAAGTTTAAGTACGTCGAGTATTCTTACCAAATGTAGTGCCTGTTGTGCCTGGTATGTCTGTAACAATCCTGTAAGACGAAAATTTTGACCTAAATAAGATTCATGTTTACGAGTTTTCACCCATATGACCTAAATATTAGGGAAAAAAAATACCAGTGAAGGTGCTCCGGAGATAAGGATCACTTGGTCCGGGAACATCAGGATCCGTAAGGACCTAAAACAAATATGATCAATAGAAGATTAAGACGCGCATATAAATATAGAGAGATATGGATTATGTATACGTACCAAGGTGAAGAATGATCTCATATCACCACCATGAACATCAACTTTGGGTTTGAAGGTGACATGAGAGGGGAAGAGTTCATGACCATTGAAGACTTGCTTGTTTGAAGAGTTGTATACGACAGACATTTTTATAGTGGGGGTAAAACCGTCAATAACATCTCCGATAACTCTTCCGATTCTTAGAGGATCTGTCGTGATTTTCGCCATTGCTGATAGGTTTGTGTTTAGAAGATGCTTGGTTTTGTTTGCTTATTGGGAGTTGTCTTGATGCTGCAATGTAATGTGAAACTCGTGTATTTATAGTGTTGAAAGTAAAAGAAACAAGTGAAGTGATGGTCTCTAAAGGTGCCTAAACCTAAATGAACGAATTTTAAAAAGTATAATTTATTTATTCTTTTACTATTTAGTCTTGAATTTGTCTTTTATTCTTTAATACACGAATAAGCTTTTTGATTTGATTAACCTAACATCTCCAATTTGATTAAAAAATACATTATTTTCTAGGTCTCTCACAATTCATAATTATGTTAAAAAGATTATAACGTTATTGAGACTTTTAAACTAATAAATAAGTTATGCATCTCTTTGTTGGGTGGTGGTCTATAACCTTTTAAGAGTTTGCATTTTATTTTTTAAGAAAATACCGGAAAACACTCCTTCAATATGGCCACGCATGCAACTAACCACCCGTTAAATTCAGAATTATCGAAAACCACCTACAACGTTCCATCATCAAAGAAGGATATTATTAAAATATATTAATGTGGGGTCTTTTAACGAAAATTGGATGGAATAGTAGGGGTGTTATTTTATCGACAAAGCCGTTATAAAGGGTGGTTTTTGGTAATTTTGAATTTAACGGTGGTTAATTGCAAATGACCATATTTAAGAGGTGATTTTCGATATTTTCCTTTTTTTTATATATATGAATTGATATAAAAAAAAAGAAGATTTTACATCAATAATAATTTAAGTATAATCTTAAAAAGTGTAATTTAGGTTGAGAACAATGGGCCTCTAGGGCCTTTTCTGTAGACCGAATACCAACTAGGCCTTTATGCTTTTGTTACAAAAATAAAGTTTAAAGGCTTTAGTTATAAGGGTAGTTAATCTAATTTAAAAGGGGTAAGTGAGCTTCTGTCAGGTTAGGATTTGTCATGTTATAAGAGAAGTCAATGGTGTTGCATACATGCTTGCTGAGCTGGAACACGATTGCCCTCTGACGTCAGATTCGTCTACTTCTGTGGTGGACGATCTCATCCGGAAGGATGCTCTAGGGTGGAAATTTTCTCGTAGATGATTTACCCTAATCGCTTACCTTATAGTATCAAAAAAAAATAAAAGGGACAAGGTTGGTATTTTATGGGATTTACGTGACAAAAGATTTTGTTCAATCTTTAATAGGCGCAAAAAAGAACAAGACTCTCCAACTTCCCCAACTAGGTTCATTTCCTTCGTCTGCTAAAGTTCCTCTCCAAACTCTCCAAGCTTCTAGCTTCTTCTTTAGTCCTAAGGATTTCTATTTCGTTCTCTCCTTATCGTCTGTATCCGGCCTCATTTTCTTATTCTCTCACTCTCGACACTTTCATCTTGGCTAGCCCTAATTTGTCCGTCAACTTCAGTTTCACCTGCTTCAATTATCGTGTTCCAGATCATTCACCGTCTTTAAATATCGTAATCAAAGGTACTTCGTAACCCCTTCTCAATTATTTACTTTTTCGTCGATGTTGTACTTCATTTTTCTGAAGATTGTTTTGTGTTTTTTGGATGTTCAATATTTAGACAAATTAGAGCCAAGCTTGTTTATGTAATTTTAGGGCCAAGTAGCTTAGTACTTGTGCCTTGCACGGGATGTCAAAAGGTTAATTATAAGAATATTCATATATTTTAATCATAATATATATATATATATATATATATATATATTAAAATAATATATATATATATATATTAAAAAATAAATATTTTTTTTACTTAGTATATAGGTGGAGAGATAGTCTATTAGAATATACGAAAAATATATTTTATTATATTTAAGCAAAAAATTATTATTAAATTATTTTAAAATAAATGCAAATTTTAAAAATATCTAAAGAAAATTGTATAGGATTACCATATTATAAGATTATCCTAAATAAGAAATATGAATAATAATAATAATAATGTAATATCTTTATTGGTTATAATATGTTTCAAATATTTCCTTTTAAGTAATAATTGACTATTGCAAAAAAATTTTTGATAAAATACACTTAAATGAAATAAAATAAACCGATTACTAAATAAATAATATGATATTGAATAAATATCCAAAATATCCGATTATTTAAAATGGGAAAAGTAAATGACCAATCATATATCTTGTTTTAAAAATGACTTGAGTTAAGAAAATCTATATAATATAATCTTCTAACACATAAATAGTATAATATTTGTTAAATATTGAGAGTTATTTTTTATATTATAATCTTTTCTTATATCTCACATCATAACTTTAATTAAGAAACAAAATGAAATAAAAACGGAAACAATTGACTTTATATAAATAAGACATGGCAAAAATCCGACGTGGCTTAATGCGGTGTTGACACGTGGCAAAATCCTAGGTGGCTTAATGTGGTGGTGACACGTGGAAAAATCCGAAGTGGCTTAATGTAACAACGACATGTGGTTTAATTCACTTCTGCTTTAGCATTATATAGTAGATTTGTAGACCTATGAGGTTGTTGTTTTATAAATCTGCATGTTATGATTGGTTTTCATTTAATTTTTGTATCGTTCTACTTTGGTCAGATTTGTGTGTACATTATGTCCATTTCCATATTAGTTCTCCTAAATATATCCCTTAAAATACTTGCATGTTATTTTGTTTAAAACCTGTTTAGTTTTGTTGCTTCATAAATTTCTACGAGATGTTGCCACTTTTTTAACCGTTTGCATCTGATTTTGTATTATGTAGTATTCAAAAATGGCCCGCACCAAAATGATTGGAATAAAGCCATCAACGAGAAGTCTTGTAGTGAAGAAGGTGCCTTAAACTATACACGAGGTATATTTATTTATGTATTGGTGTTCATAGTTTGATCAGTAATATGTATTTATATTCATTGTGTATGATTTTTATGTTCAAATTATATTGGATGATATGTGGTTTACCATGTTATTGTTAAGGTACCAATTGTGTCTGATTATTTAGTATCTATGTTACTATGTGAGTGCACCTAATGTAGGCTTATGTACGTACTCTGTATGATATATATACTCTATATAAATTGGGTTATGCAATGATTGTGCATGACTATTTTGTAACTATTATTTATTATTTCAATTATTTTCTTTTTAATGTTTATGCAGCTATGTAATGTTGGTATTGTGTGATGAACTTATTTGTGTTATATAGTATTGTATGATAGGACTCATATACTATTTTTGTAAAGAATGTGTATGATGTTTTATGTAATGATCATATTTTGTTGTGTATTGAATTTGTATTAATTTGAGTGTTTTGTCAAATATAATAAATTCCATCTATGTGTAGCTGGCTTCTAATTGTCATATCTGGTATTATTTTTCAGTAGTTTACGTACCGATGGCTAGACACAAATACAAATGTTTCTTTATTTTCGGTAAAGTTAAATTCATAGAAAATTAAAGAGAGTATAACATAGCCCGTTAGGACCCGATTACACTAAAATAACATAGTATATGTACATGCCCGCGACCGGAGGTCCTTGGCCAACACATCATACATAGTATTCCAAGGAGGCTTGCAATCCTACTGGACATACTGACTATCCTGAAACTGAAACATATGAAAATACAACCACACCAGCAGAGACTCATGATACTCATCCACCCTCGGCAAAGCCATCAGCAGATAGAGACAATCACAGGCCACACAGGTGTCCAAATCCAGGGAAATAGTCAGTCCACCTTCGGCAAAGCCATCAACAGACACAAGTCAAACCCAATACATATATCATAAGCAAAATGCATCAAAGTATGGAGCAAAATACAACTCCGGTGTAATCCAACTACTAAGATGTAATCCTCCTTCTAACTCTTGCGGGAAAAGCCTTATGCAACAATGTATAGACGTGGGTCCGTATTAATCTCACCAGGATATCGATCGGTATTCTGTTTTGGTCATACACCAAGGCGTTCCTAAAATAACAAAGGTATAGACCGTAGAAGAAAATGCATATATCCTGGATCTACTCGTCCAACTCCTACCATGAACAATATGTGTCATCCACTAGTACCTCTGATCTAGTGGTGATATCTCCTGGAATCCCGAAATAAGTACCAACTTGTCTCCAAACCTCCTGTGCATATGTGCAACCAAAAATCAAGTGGTCATGAGACTCACTCTAATTCGTGCACCAACTACACGTAGAGTCAATACCGAGGAACTGTAACCTATCTCTAGTAGATAACTGACCAATAATCGTCATCCATAGGATAAAGTAGTGCTTGGGCATGTTGCCCGGATCCCAAACAACTCTAAACCTCCACCTCCTCACCCCGCGGACAAAGCATCTCGTAGACCTCAGGCACACAAAATTCCCCCCCCCCCGACAGCATGAATCAAGTATCTCCCTCGAGGGGGGGGGGGGGGGGTAGCCATCTCATTTCTCGCGCTGATAAGTGCCTTCACCAAAGGCGAATCTCAAGGGCGGCAATCCACAACTCGACCTCCGTGGTATATAAGTATCTATGGTGCATCCGTAGAATCCATAAACTGTTACACTATGCTCACACATAAATGCAACATGTCAAGTCTTAAGATCCAAAAGCCCCAGACCTCCCTCCGTATTCGGTAAACAAACTCTAGACCATGCAACCCGTGTCCATTTCCATAGTAACTACCTACAAAGGGTAGTAAGTATGTCCAACACCAAAACTGGGATAGGGAGAAGAGATAACCAGAAGCTCTCTATACTTTGTATCACTGCCCGAATCAAATCTAGACGTTTGGTAAACGACAAATGTCGCTTGTTTCATGATGAGAGGTGCTTTCCAATCCTATCAATGAGCGGAGAGTAATCTCCTAATTGAAAAATGGTATGGGAAATGGGAACCCCCAAGTATCTAATTGGAAACTCTCATGCTAAGACCAAACAAGGGTAACTCAATTAATCACTAAGGATCAAACACTAATCTAATAAATCCTCGTGACCATTTGGTTAGAAGAGTGAAATGAAAACGGAAGGAAAAGAAAATGAAATTAAAATAGTTTTGTTACTTTTATGTGTTAAAAACCCTCTAACATTTTATTTCAGTTGCTAAACAAACTTGATTTTTGATTAATTTGATAATATTTCGTTTTAGGAAATTATACTTCACAATTTCAAATAGACCCTAGTCTAGAAAACTCAACAAAATAACTATTCGGATTAGAAAGTGCGATCAAATGAACAAGCCCACAAACATACACAAAGCCCTTAATTGGGTCTTATACTTTTGTAAATTCTATGTATTATTTATCAATCAAATCACTAAAATATTCCCCTTCATTTTTGTTATATTTTTTAAACGTGATTTCTCCATTCAATCATAGTGTATGCGTTGTCAATAGATAATGTGACCTTTGTAATTATATTTATAATTGAAAAGGAGAGACATTAGGAATTTGAGAGAACCTCAGTGGACATTCTGCAGCCAATTTCAAGAGTAAAAGCTAAAAGACATCTTTAGCATATAAGGCAATTAAAGCAAGAATTCCTTTGTCAGATTTAAGTAAAGAAACGAACCCAATTTCAAGCGCTTCAACTTTACAAAACTGCTGGTTTTGAGCCGCTATTTTTTAGTAAACTTAAAAAAGAAAAAATATATTGAAAAAATATAATCAAAAATAGTCACCTATCAACATTAACCACCAAAAATGTCAAACTTTAAAAATTATCGTAAGTGATACAAATTATTAACATATCCATCATAAATTATACATTTTGGGTAAAAAAAATATTTGTCCGGTGATTACGTGATAGAAAAAAAGAAGAAGAATACACTCGATGCATATTTTTTATCGTAAAAAAAATAACATAACTTCTTATGTTAATACTTAAAACTCCTAAATTAAGTTAATCTTATTTAAATTCAAACTAAATTCGCCTAACACGTATTTACTAATTTTTATATATTACACTATTTTTTTTAATGATTAGTGTAATATATTAAAGGGTGAAATTATTAAATAAACCTATTTGAGTTAAGAAATTGGAATTTAAACTCTTTTTTTTTTCATAATTTAGTTTCTAACCCCTAAATTTAAATTTTTTAAAAACTTTTAGTTTTTATTCGTTTTTTAAATAAAATGATGTTTGTTGACAATATAATGATAACAGTTGGTTGACGATAATGCAATCAATGACAATGAGTCGTTGACAAAATAGTTAGTGATAATGATTGGTGACAAAACAATCGATCAAAATACAATTTATGACAATATAGTTGACGACAACGTAGTTGTTGTCAACAGAATGGGTGACAATTGAACATAGTTGATGACGGTACAATTGATCATTATACAATCTATGACAGTGTGTAATTGATGACAACACAATTAGTGATCGTACATTTGGTGACATCACAATTGGTGAGACCATGGTGGTTGGTGGGTTACAATACAATCGGTAATAGTGAGTACGTGACAGTATAGTTTTGATAATTTAACTTATGACAATTGAAACATCCAAAATTTCAGAAACCTGATATGTCACGAATTAGAACCTCACAATGGGTCCCGACTCTAGCTTGACAACAATTTCACTGAATCTTACAACAAAACACGAATCTAAATAAAACAATTAGAAAACTTATATAAATGATAATGACATGAATGCATAGAATGTGACAAACGTGTAAGACATAACTACTTACATCTTAAAATAATGTTAGTCTCTATATGCATGCAAAATTTAAAAGACAACCCCGAACTATATGAGTAATTGAACCCGGCTGACCATCATCTCCGGATCACTCTGCAACTTCCTTAACCTACAAGAAATCTAACAACATAACGGTAAAAATCTTTAGCTAGCAATCCTAAGTATCAAATATTATTACAATAGCAAAAACACAGATAAGTGCATAATTTAAACACAACAAAATGCGTGCACACATAAACTCGTTTTTATCTTTTTATAAGGTGACTCACACTATATTCAACTTATTGTGTGGCACGAGAGTCTCCCGACCCTTGCCCATGTCCCCTTTAACCAACAAGAGTAGAACTAATGCATGTGGTCGTATACATGATTGGGACTAGTCGCAAAGAGCCTCTCATGCTCATGCCAGGGTTGGACAGTGATGTCACAACCCATTATACATACACTTGGGTTTTGTAAAAAGTAACGTCGTCCTATTCAAGCTATAATTATAAACCGCCAAACACACACCACTATAGTAACACACACAAATACGAGAAAAAACTAGCTAAGTAAGTCCATAAGAGTTAACTGTATTGATCGATTGTCGGCCATTACCCGTTACAGTCCAGACAATCGGTCATTACTAGTTATCCTCTCTCTCTCTCTCTCTCTACATACATATATATATATATATATATATATATTATATATATATATATATATATATATATATATATATATATATATATATATATATATATATAAGCTTATTGTAATACTCGTAAGACTTTCTTAGGACTTTAGGAGTGAAAAAATCTTATCAAACTTTCTAAGAGTTTACTTAACTTTCTAGCGGCGTAAGGAGTTATAAGCCTAAATCTCCAAAATTATGTAACATTCCTACTATAAACTATGCACTAATCATTGAGATTTTAATATATAATAATTCCAATATATGTGGTATAACTCCTATTGTATTATAGAAATGAAGCACTAACTCGTTTCTCACAAGTTCCATCAACTTAAGCCATGATGCCTCAAAACCTTAAAATATCACCTTAGTTATTTTTTCAACTATATTTTTATGCTAGAATAGATTTTCTACCCTTTAATAATTACTGAGAATTCCTACCCTAGAAAGGTCACAAAACTTAACTAAACCACAAGTTGCATTTGCCAACTAGGGTTATAAATCACAATCTAAAAAAATATGGGTCATTTCCTAGAAATTAAATTTGGGCCCTTATATGTAACTACTTTATTTGGGATTCAAATTGAACTTCCAAAACATTGGGTTACTAATGTAAATATAAAATTTGGGTCTTTCCTACAATTACACAACTCAGGGCATTTGTGAACTTTCAAAAGTTTGGGTATTCTTATAATTAAAAATACGGACCGTTTTATAATAATAAAATTAATCAGTTTAGGGCATCTTGGTATAAATTATAAAGTATGGAATATTTAACATAAATGAAAAGATGGGTTTGTTCTCGTAATTTACCCAAAACTTCAACACACTCGATTAGGGTTTCGTGAGGTCCTCGCCGGCGGCTCCTCCGGCGGTCGGCAACAGCGGATCTGGGCAGCGATTGGTTTCTCCGGCGAATCCCGACGACCGACGAGGGCGGAAGGATGGCTACGGTCGACGACGCTCCTGTTCTCCCTCGGTTCTGCGCGGATGACGACAGGTGGGGGTCGGGTTTCCTCACAGATCCGGTCTGGTGGCTTCGGCGGTTTCGATGGAGGCTCGAGCGACGGACCCGGAGAAGGTGGACCTGGTGGACACAACGAAGAAGACGACGGCTGGTTTGTTACCGGCGGTGGGGGCTTGATGATGGCCTTCACTGGCTCCAAGCGTAAGCAGAGGCTCGGATCTGTTTGATCTGGGCTCGGTTCCGGGTTGTTCGATCCGGGCTATTCCCTCTAGGCTTCAAGACGGATTGGATTTGGGTTTGAATCGGTTGAGTTCGATTTCGGACGCAGCTCCGACTCCGTTAGAAACACACGAACTAATGAGTTTGGCTCGAAATGGTGCTTTTTCGGTTGTGAACAATGAATTCGGGAAGGAATAGACGAAGGAGGCTAGGGTTTTAGAAGGAAGGAGATGATAAATAGTGTCATCTCGAAAGATACGAGTTTTGAAAAGTTTATAACAAACTCTCTAGTATTTTACGAGTCTAATCAAAATCACGATATTTTCCTCCACTAGCATTTTACGAGTCTAATCAAAATCACGATATTTTCCTCCACCGTAAGATATTGCTCGGAAAAAAGTCCTCAGTATATTTCTAAGATCCGATAGAAAAATAATATATCACCACTTAGAAGGAAGGAGATGATGAATAGTGTCATCTCAAAAACTGTGATACGAGTTTTGAAAGGTTTTCTAACAAGCACTCTAGCATTTTACGAGCCTAATTAAAATCACGATATTTTCCTCCACTATAAGATATTGCTCGGAAAAAAGTCATCAATATATTTCTAACATCCGAAAGAAAAATAATATATCACCACTAAATTTCCAAAATAATTGTTTCGATTTGACACTGAATATATTTTCAACTATTTCTCAAAACCGTTTGTCTATCAAAAACTCGAAGGAAAACTACAACGAAAAACTCTCCCGGATAACCAAAATATGGATTATTACAACGATAAGTTTGATTTTTTTGATATAAAAAATTGATTTTTATTATGAAGTTTTTTAATTAACTTTTTTTTATATAATTTCAGGTCAAAAAATAAATAATAAAAGACGAAGCTGGTTTTTCAATTCATAAAAGCGATTAACCTTATTTATTTAAAATTTATAAAGTAAATTAAACCAGAAAAAAAACGTGTTAAATAAGTATAGATTAGATTTAAATAAAGTTAACTTAATTTAGGTTTTTTAATATTAAATAATATTAGTTTGATTTTTTTAAAAAATTCACATTACACACCTATTTATATTGTTATATTGTTTTTATGTCATGTAATAAATCAGTGTCACATTATCACAAAGTTGGGTTTTTTTTCACCGGTGATTTCCAGTTGTTTTCATGTGCACTTATCCTCTTGCATGTACTTCTCTCAAATCGGTTCATTGTGTCTTATATTCTCGTCTCTTTGTTTTTTTTATATTTGATTTTAAGTTTGTTTTCGTCTTTTACGATTTGTCCTTCTACCATTTATCACGACCTTTTGACATACCATTCTTTCTAGTGTATCAAATCATTTTTCGTTATAAATAAAAAGTTCGGCATAACAAAGAAAACAAACAATTCTGCTAATTTAAAAAACCCTAGAAAGCAATTGAAAAAGCACTTAAATGTGTTGATTATAGTGGAGAGATGTCATTTCAATAAAAAAGAGATTCATTAACTTGCAATTCTCCTTCTTGAATTGGTAGTGACATGCAATGGATTGCCGTTGGGGGATGTTTTTTTTGGAAGCATTGTCTTTGCTTTACTCCATGAATTCAACCTAGCTAGCTAGGTTTTGTTATGCGTTCATATATATATATATATATCAATCAACTCTTTTTATTGTAATTACAAATAATGGTATTTTAGAATAATAACTTTTTTTTTTTGTTTTTTACTGCAATGATGCTTAAATATATTATAACATTCGGATTGAGTATAATTTTATTAATAATCGTGTTAGCTATCTATAACAAATTTTTTTTTTAATAATAATTTCACTATAAATATCTTCTGAAAATTTTCTATGCGGACATAATTAATATGGATCAAATGTCCCAAAAATCCCAAATCATACATATTCACATTAATGACATTATACTAGGAGTCTAGGATGTAGTCCCTTGAGTAGTCGAATGGTTTGAACATAAAATAAAGAGTATTGATTTTCAAATGATATAAGAAAATTTTCTTTGTATTTGTGAGCTTGATCCTTTTTCTACACACTCTCACCTCCTCACCTAAACTTCATCCGCTAAATATGTCAATGTCTTATCTTTGAATTTCATGGATTGGATTTAAATAACACTTACAAAAGTGCTTAGATTTACCTCACCTCAAAAAATGTCCGAGAACCGACTTTTATTCGGTATTCTCTAGTATAAGTTGCAAACAACACTAATAGATCCAAACAAAACTCATACGTATATCGATCTAGAGCAATCAATTTCAAGAGAAACAAAATAACATGTTTCTTTACGAGGTTCAAAAACACATTCATTCACTCCAAAATTTCAAGAAAATCCAATCCACTATAAATATTAGAAGGTGAAAATAAAAAGATATTACAAAGTCGAAAGAAAACATGAAATCCAAGTACAAGATATATAAAGTAAAAAAAGAAACAATAGAATCACACAGGTATTGAAGGTCTAATGACTTTCTTTGTATCCATATAGATGGCCTATGGTTCAACATCAGTAGAAGAAGCAATCAATCTCACTTTCGAAATCGTGAGAAGCTTTCTCAAAAGAAGAAACTCAAAGAGAGCTCCTAGAGCAAAAGAGAGGAGAATAACATGCTGTTGGAGATAATAAGTTCCCACATCGAAAAATTGGAACATTTCGAGCCTTGTATATAAGGTCGGTGGACTACTCCTTCTATTGCCAATTGGTTTTATGATAGAACCTTATCGGATTTATGTGCTGGGCTTGAGCCTAACATGCATGTGCGCTCGTGCACACGACTCCGCTCTACCTGGTCCGTGTGTATCGGACTTTGACACGGTATCAAAGCGGTTAGCCTCTATGTGGCTCGCGATCCTAACTTTTGGCAAGTGCAACTCGGTCTATATCCTCAGCTAGTTGTACTTGAGGGGGCGTGTTGAAGATAAATAAGTTCCACATCGAAAGTTTAGGACATTCCGAGCCTAGTATATAAGGTCGGTGACTACTCCTCCTATTGCCAATTTGTTTTAGGATGGAACCTCATTGGTTTATCTGCTGGGCTTGAGCCTAATGGACATGTGCACTCGTGGACATGACCCAACTCTACCCGTCCGTATGTATCGGACTTTGACAAACAGAGAAAAGAATGTGACAAATTAGGGTTTAGTTGCCACCGACTAAGCTTTATATATGGCTTCTAACTCCAAGCGACACCGTATGGATTAGTGAAAAACTTAGTCTCTTCAAATTGTAAGCTCTTGAACCCGGTTCAATACCAAACTTGATATAAAGACAACAATGGTCTCCTTTTAGTTTCTTAGGTCTGATCAACCCAACAAGCTTAGTGTGTCAAGAACCAGTTGCAAGTAAACATTCACGAGTTTAGATTTCACCATAGGCCGAGCGAAGAAGACGATCTTCCAGCACATCACACCTTGAAATGATTCTAGAAAATGAGCGATTCTAATATTTCTCATTTCTTTATATAGTTTTTTTTTTCCCCTTCATGAATTTGAGTAATTTCAACTTTTCAGCTATAGTGTTGTAGCCTTGCATGTCATTGATCGATTGATTATAGGTAAATTGGAACATCAATTGTTATTTTACGAAATTAATGCACTTTTAACCTAACATTTAATTTATACAATCCAAACTCCATATTTCATAAATCAAATTGAATCACTCCTCGTTATATTCCCTTTCTTGATTCTGAATCGATTTTTTGTATGTAGACCAATAAATATATGTAAATATATACTTTTTTATATAACTGATGGCTTGATGCGTGCACGCATTGATGCTAATGTTAAATGTCAAAAGGCATTTGATGATCGCAAATTCTTTGGCTTTATCTTAATCTGATCAATCATTTTGTACGTAGTTGCAACTAGCTAGCTAGTATCTAGGCATAAAAACTAAGGTATGGTGCGAAACGTATAACTCTTATTCGCACATATTTACATTGCAAATTCGAAAAAGATAAGAGAAAATGTATCTATCTCTATAAGAGAAAAATAAAATGTCTCGTGTATGAGATAATCTTTAAGTATTTTAGAAATTATGAAAAAAATTATCATGATAGTGACAAATTGAAACGTAAAAAGTTGAGGCGTTCATGGTTTTTCCCAGACTTCTTATTTGTGTAAATTATTTGGAGTCAAACGTTGTGCTCGCCGCTTTCTGCTGATTGTATCATTCTACTTTCCTTGTAGATCTTTTTGCTAACGAGTTTCCTTTTTTCTTGTATTGTGTTTTTCGTGACGGTTAGTCCGCTTGTCGATCCTTTTCGACCTTTCGATCTATTATCATCTACCTTTTTCGAACGGATATATATATATATATATATATATATATATATATATATATATATATATATATATATATATATATATATATATATATATATATATATATATATTTGGAGGGAAAACTTGGGAAACATTTAAATTTCAAATTTTTGTGGTAAAATACGTGACTTATTTTTATTTTTTATTTTCCGATGATTCTCTTGAATGATTTGGTGGTCTTAAACTACGTGGTGCTGTGTTGACAAGGGTTGTTTATGTTTAAAGCATCATCTGCTTGATGGTATTGAAGTTTTCACTTTCTTCATTGTCGTAATCCTGTGGAAAATTGGTCTTTTCAGGAGGTGAAACAGATTCATGGGCGGATATTGGACTTTGCAGGAGCATGTATAGATTAGTCGCCCAAAAAACTATGCTGGAAATTTATGATTTGTAAATTGAGAAGGCGGGTCAGATGGATGCCGTTAATCTGTTTGATGAAGAAAGACAGAAAGAGAGATAGTTACTTCTATCCATGAAGTATTGTAAATTTGGAATGTCTGAGTTTGCTGAACAAGTATTTGATACAATATGGTAAAGTATGTAGCTACTTTTGTAACAGTCAATATTTTTGTATGATAGATGAGTATATGGGTGAGTAATGAGCTTTTAGGGTGATAACTGTATCAACAAGCTCTTTTGTTTTTAAGTCTCCGTGTTACACAAAATGTTTAGATTGCTAGTTATTGTTTTATATCGTTGAGAAAGGCAATACTCTGATGCTTGCCATTGTTGCAACTTGTGAATTAGCAAGAGAATCCTGTGTAGGCACCAGTGCAGGAGCCCGTGTATTCTTTTGTATCCATACAGTATTTACTGTTATTTGTTAGGACCCAAGTTTTATCTCTAAGGGACTCTCTCATAAAAAAAAACATAAAGTTTGTGAGTGGGGGGTCATAAGTCATAACAGTTTGTGTAAGATATTGCAAGCTGTGATTTGGGTCGTAACAAAAGCATTTATTTAAACTCAACAAATATGTTCATGCAAAGGTGTGACATAATATATTTAGGATAATTTTAGTAAGTAATATCTTAAGGTGAGATGATTATTGTGAGATATAAGAAATTGAATTTTATAGAAGTGATATAAGACTTGAAAGAGATATAAGAATTCAATAATTTACGGGTACATTCAAGAAACACGTAAAGATTTTATAAAAGAATTTATAAGCAAGTTGCTTGGGATCCGGGCAATACGCCAAAACACTACTTTATTCAATGGATGGTGATTATTCGTCGGTAATCTACCAGAAATAGGTTGTAGTTCCTTGGTATTGATCCTACTTGTAGTTGGTGTACGAGTGAGGGTGAGTCCCATAACCACTTGATAATTTGTTGCACATGTGCACGTGAGGTTTGGAGACAGGTTGGTGCTAACTTTGGGATTCGGGGAGATATTACCACTAGATCAGAGACACTGGATTGTCTAACCCACAATGTACATGGTAGGAGCGGGACAAACAAATATAGGATTTGCGCGAGTTCTGCTACGGTCTAATACCTTTGGTATTCTAGGAATGCCTTGATATTTGACCAAAACAAAATACCGATAGATATCCTTGTGCACTTGTTCAGGACCCACGTCTATACTTTGCTACATGAGGGTTTCCCTACAGGAGTTAGAGAGATGATTACACCTTAGTAGTTGTTTTTTACCAGAGTTTTATTATGTGTTATACTTTGATGTATTTGTTATAGATATATGTACCGGGCTTGGTTTGAGTCCGTCGATGGCTTTGCCGAAGGTGGACTGGCCATTATCCCGAGGTTTGGGCACTTGTTGGGCTTGTGATTATCTTTGTCTGCTAATGGCTTTGCCGAAGGTGGGCGAGCCTCATGAGCTTTGTCGTTTTGGTAGTACTATCATATTTTTCAGCTTTAGGGTAATAGGTATGTCCAGGAGGTCAACAAATGTAAAATGGATTGTTAACAAGTACATTTTTCATAACTTTTTTTCCGGATGGTCAATAAGTGTAAAATAGACCGTTAACAAGTGTAAAATGGTGTCAACAAATATATTTTTCATAATTTTTGACATTTGCAACAAGTATAAAATGTATATCAACAAGTGTAAAATTGACCGTTAACAAGTGCAAAATGGATTATCCAAATATAATTTTTATTTTTTTTGTATTGTCAACAAATGTAAATTGGATTGTCAACAAGTGGAAAATCGACTATCAACAAGTGAAAAAGGAGATGATATATATACAAATTCCATAGGATAAAAGTTCTCTTTGAGATGAAGGGCAAAACCCTAACCGTCATGAAATGTTTTTTTTTATTGGTTTCGACAATTTTTGTTATTGTTGTCGAGATTCACCGTTAATATCCCTTCTTCTTCTCATTCCCGGTGCCGTTTTCGCGGTTGTTGTTGACTACAACAAGGTTGAGTGTTTGTCTTGTGATTCTTGTTTGAGATCCCAATCTCCATGGCTCCTGCAATTCGTTTCTTTTCTGAGCAAAGCATCACAATCTCGTCCCAAATGTCATCGTTTTGTTGTAAATGTCTCCACCGAAAATCGTTTTTTGGTAAACACTTCTCACATCTAGATCTATTCACCTTATTTGGATAACAATTCTTTGAAACAAGGCCTCAAAAGTAAAAAAAGAAATAAGGCCTCAAAAAGAAATGAGGCCTCAAAAGTGACGATCAAAAGTGACAATCTATTCACCTTATTTGGTAAACACTTCTCCCCAACAATCGGTTCTTGAAAAACTGACGATCAAATTCCGAGAAGAAAATCAAGTTTCTTCGTCTACTACAAAGTAAAAAAGAATAAGGCCTCAAAAGTCATCTCAATCAAACATAAAACATAAGTTTCACGGGCCCTCTTCTCCTGATCCCGATTTTAACAAAAACGGTGATAAATCATGAATCTTGCAAATCCACTATGACGGTGGAAGCATAGGCAATATCCATTAAAAAGAATATTGTTGTTGGTGTTGTTTTAATCTACTTCCAACTACAAAGGGTTTTTCATAACTCTAATAATACATATTACCAAGGTTTATGGGTATCAATCTATCCAATACTTTCCCAAAATTAACACCAAAGTTTTAACTATTCAAACATCAAAGTTAACTATCCTCACCACTTTCAATAATAACCACTACCCTCCAATTTTCCTATCCTTAAACCAACTTTTTAAGAACAATTTTATCCTTATAAATTTGTATTCACTAATCTTTAAAGTTATACACTTTTATATGACATGACACCCATGTTTTGCAATTTCATCTTCTTAGTTTTGATGTTGTTGTTTTGGTGGCGTTTCGAGTGGTTTGTCGAGGAGGGGGTGTGAATTTGTGATCGACTCCTGACGGCTCTGTTGTGAGTCCAAATATGAGGTGTTCACAATTGTTCCCCAGGCTTCCTACCTATTTACTTGATTCGAAGACGAACTTTGTGCTTGCCGCTTCCTATTGACTTCATCGTCCAACTTTCCACCGAAGATCTCATTTGCTTTCGGGTTTTTATGTTGTATTTTGTGTGTTTGGTTTTCTTTTCTTATGGCTCTTTATGACGGTTACTCGGTTAGTCTGTTTGTCGATCTTTTTCAGCCTTTCGATCCACTAAATGACGTGTCATCTAGTATTTTTGAACTGCTTTCCTTTATAAAACAAACAAGTGAAAAAAGACTATAAAAAACCAATTTAATTTCACCAAAAGTTATATTTTCATTGAATCATTTTATTAAACACGTTATGTGTATAACAAAACAAATCCTTCATTGATTCATTTGTATAAATACAACACATCAAATCAAAATTCAAATAAAATGCATTCCAAAACAACAATATAATCAACAAGATGTATTTAGTTAAATTCGATAATGATGATGAAATTAATAATAGAGACGAATCATACAAGCCACAAATTTAAAATTAACAATGGAGGTGAAATGGTCGTGGTGTTCTCTCTTCTAGCCTTGCGGTCTTGAGAGTCTTTTAGTCATTGCAGTATCTTTAAAGACTAGGTTTTTTTTTTTTTTTTCAAAGAGTGCACATATTTATTTTTTCAAACCGTTATCCTATGTGTTATGTAAAATTTTTGGTAAATAACACTAATGTGCGAGTTATCAAACCATTGATTTGCATCATTTGTATTTGACCTTCAACCTTTAGTAGTATCACAGTATGACCATTTGACTTTTAATTGCACTTGGCCCCTTTTCCCGATATACCGGCATGATGCAACGGTGATGGGGGTCCAAGATGCATATACAATTGGCAAATGGCACAAGGAGAGCATTGATACGATCGAGGAATGCTAAACTAATGACTAAGTCATAGTCGTCTAGAGAGATTACCTCAATCGTGGCCTTGCCCGACCAATCTCCCAATGATAGCTCTACTCCTTGTGCTACCCCGAGTGTCGGGACCTCCTTGGAGTTCACCGTCTTGATCCATCCATGACTCTTGGTGACCTCGAGCCCCAACTTCTTTGATGTTTCCTCGGACATGAATATGTCGGAGGCCCCGGTGTCCACCAACGCGCTTACTTTAGTGCCGCCTACCATGGCGTCTACGAACATAAGTCCCCTTTTGTTGGTGAACCGCTTAGTCTTGATGAGCTAAGCATCATGGCCCCGAGTCGCAGCTTATCGTCCTCGGGCAGGTCTTCCCGTGTTATGATGGCGCTCAACTTGTTTCTTGAAGGGCAGTCGCGCATCAAGTGCTTCTCCCCGCATAGGAAGCAACTCAAGGGTTGCCTCTCGGCTGGTCTCTTGCCCTTGACGGTCTTGGTGTACCGCTCCTTGTCTTTTGGCTTGGACGAGTCCTTGGATGAATCCTTGGATGACTCGTCATTGTCCCGCCTTGGTGGCCTTCCCTGTCCTTGGTCTCCCCCACTTTTTCCTTTGTCACGGGAGAAGTTACTTCAGTCTTGGCTTTTGAATTCAATGAGGGAGTCCGCCTCGGTCATGGCCTCGGTAAGGGTCTGAACCTTCTGTCGGTGAAGCTCTTGTCTTACCCAAGGCTTAAGCCCGTCCATGAATTGGAAGAAGGCTTCCTTCTCGTTCATGTCTGAGATCTGCAACATTAACTCCGAGAACTCCTTCACGTACTCTCGAGCGGTCCCTCTTTGAGTGAGCCTGCGAAGCTTGGCCCGGGCTTCGTCGTCGGCATAAATGGGGTAGAATTGTTTCTTGAGCTCTACCGAGAACTCGGCCCAGGTAGTGATTGGGGTCCCTCCGGTCCTCTCGCAGGTCCTTCTACGCCACCATAATAAAGCTATATCACCGAGATATAGAGAAGCGGTACTTACCTTCTTTTCCTCGTCCGCGATCCCCGTGACGCGGAAGTATTGTTCCATGCCCCACAATAAGTTCTCTACGTCTTTGGCGGAACGACTTCCCTTGAACGTCGTTGGTTTGGGTGCGTCCACTTTCTGCAGTGGGGCAACTCCGACAAGCCCAGCCCCCATAGCTGTCTTGCATGCCGCCAACTCCCTTATGACCGTCTCCAGCTTGTCGGTCAGCGCCTCAAACTTGTCCTTGAGAACTTCATAATCTGTGGCAAGGGCCTTGTGGGACACGTTCATGGCCCCTTGGAACTCCCCCTTGAGTTCCTCAAGAGAGGACTCCATCGTGGATTCGACGTCATCAACCCGCTTGTTGGCGTCGAAGATGGAGTCCCGCATCTCGCCCACGACCAACTCGACTTTCTCCAGCCTAGCCTCCGTGCTTGACGCCACGTCCCTTGATGCATCCCTTGCGGCCTTCTTGCCTTTCTTGCTCCTGTCAACGACTTCCGACACGCCTCCTTGGCTAGCCATCGAAACCTCCCTTTGGAACGTTGTTGGCTCTGATACCACTTGTCACGGGCTGAGTTTTCCCTAACTCCAAACCGTGCGGCTCTTAGCTTATCTCGACCCCTTGTCGTGCTAAGATCAGCCTATTCCCGATGTTGTCAACGAAAGAACTTAAGATTGATGGCTAAGAGAACTTTGAAGGCTTTGTGTGGGAAAGAAAGCTTTGTATTATAAGAGAGCTTTACAATGCTTGGATGAGAGCTTGAAACTTGGATGATGCAAATGAGGGGGTGACACTCCCTATTTATAGCCCAAGGCCACCCCTCCTAGGAAGGTTCCGGATTTGGACAAGTCTTGGACAATCCGGATCCTTCTCGGCTAGAACTCCTTACAAGCTTCTCTACTTATCTAGAATATTCCGCAATGGTCCCGCATTTCTCTAGGATCTTCCGGCCATGTCCGGAGACTTCTACGAGTGTCCCGAACGTTCCGGATGCTTCCGGATTGGTTGAAAAGCGCGGTCCGTGTCATATGTACAGGGTACAAAGTGTAATATTTATTGGAATTTCGTAATTTTCTCTTTTTAACCTGCGATCAAGTTTAAATTCTACCGTCTTTTTAATATTAGATAATCTATTATTGTTCATGACCATTTGTAATACACAATCTGGGATTTTAGCAGAGACTTTATGTTATTCACATTATGATATATACATTTTATGAAAACCTAGTTTTTCGTTTAAAATCTAAAGTTCTCATGCTTACAAAAAATATGGACGAACCACTAATGATTCTAGAATAAATAGAGTAACGTAGAAGAAAGATCCCCGTTATTCTAGATGGTTTTAATATTATTTATATAACATAGAGACTCATGCCGCATAGTCTCTTGATTAGATTGGAGCATCTTGCATGGTTATGATGCAACCATAAAAGGAGAATTACTAGCTTATAATTAGTATAGTTTTCCACTTCTTTGGACATATGTAAAAGGAGGGTGTATGCATGTTTTCTTGTATTATCTTATAAGTATTAAATTATAAGTATTAAAGGAGAGTCCTTTCTTGTCGTCGTATCGAAGTCTTTAAAAATTATAAAAAATAAATTTTAAATTGGTTTTTAATAAAAATAATTTAGGTTAATTTTATTGTAATAAGAATATTTCTCAAATTATCACGTTTGAATTTTTAACCGTTTTTTTTCTTCGACCTATATTGTTAAATAAAAATAATTTAGGGTGAAAAAAATATAAATCAAATCTAAAATCCGGATTTATACCAACTCAAAAAATATTCAAATCAGAATTATAAATTGTACACATGAACAGGATTGCAGTTACAAATAAACTTTCATATCCCAACAAATTATAAGAAACAATTAGTTAGTCTTTTTTAATATTAATTTTAAAAATTTTATTTTGAAAACAAACTAGATCGTTGGTCTAAACTAAATGATTTATATATATTTAGAACCACAATATGTACAACTTAATATGTTATAGTTATAAATATAACTTGAATTTGTTATTATATTATATGTATGATAAAAGATAATTAAATATATAATAAATAACTAATATTAAGTTATATAGAAGATTTTTTTTATCATACAAATGTTTATAACTATTAAGTCACGTCCCATACAGCGCAGAAAAATACACTAGTTAATAATTATGTTAATGCCTCCTGTAGTCCTCTCCTTGTTACATGTTACATAAAAAGAAGCTTTTTCTTCCGATTGAGATTTCACGACATACTTTTAAAACCGACTAGCTAGTTAATTATTAAGATGTGTCAATCTTACTATTTATATTAAAGATAATAGATAAAAAAATAAATATTTTATTTAGTAAAGGAAATTTACCAAAAATCCCCCATTCCACTTTGATCACCACACGATAGGAGGCTGAAGTTCGGCCCTAGCTATTAATGTAACATGAGAACTGATTACTTTGTTTGACACGAATATATTTTTTACTACGGTTATCATTTGGGGCACTATCAAGTCAAGGTTTTACGGTGTATTTTGTGATGTTACAATAATCAAGTACTTGAGTATAATTAAAAGCGTATAATGTATATAAGATGTAAGCCCTGAAGGAAAAAAACCCGCCGAACCTAATACATGGGCCGAAAAATGTAAGGCAAGCATCAGGGGCTACCGTCGCTGCACCCCAGGAGTTGGATAGGCAAAAATAACAGTTCTTCTCTCTCCACTTTGGGGTCTTTTGTAGGGTAAAAAACAGTACAAATTTATATTTTGTTTTATTCCATAGTTTTTAGAACAGTCCAATGGAGAATCAAAATTTGAATTAAACCATCAAGCAGTATAAAGTTAAAAAAACATGTTCATATATGAGCTGCTAATCAATCACTTCTACGACTATATATATAATATATATATATATGTGTGTGCATAACATATTGACAGAACAAAAGACTTAATATACTGGACAGTCTTAACCAATGATTGTCACTTTGCAAAAGATCCTTCTCCATTACCATGATTCTAGTGCGAAAAAATACTGTTGCTTCGAGTTTCGTTCATAATTGCATATGGGTTTCTGTAAAATTTACGTTGTATATTCATTTTGCCTTCCAACAACGTACGAACTTAAACAGTTGCAGTAAAGAAGATAATAAACAGCAGCCACACATTATATTACATCACAAGACAAATCAGAAACTAGAAAAATACAGCATAGGGTTCTGCTCAAATGTTCTAAGGATCTAGAACACGAGCTGCAACTACAAGTTCCTCATTAGAGTCTTATTCATAGACAAACACGGATTCATCGAAGATAACAATAGATTAACGCTTTCTACAAGCAGTTTCCCTTTGACAGTTGAAGTAAACAGCAGCAACAGGAAGACCCAAATCATTCTCTTCAGCAAATTTCTTAGTGTTGAACTTTTCCCTTGATGTTGGAGGTACAACTCCTTGTCTTCTCTTCTGCTTGAAGAGTATGAATGCAAACCTATGTATTCCTATATGTGGCCTCGGCATCTCGTAGCTCACCACCTCTTTTCCTATACGAGTACGTAATTCATCAAACTCGTATATATATATATATATATATATATATATATATATATATATATATATATATATATATATATATATATATATATATATATGTGGTTAAGTTTAAGTACGTCGAGTATTCTTACCAAATGTAGTGCCTGTTGTGCCTGGTATGTCTGTAACAATCCTGTAAGACGAAAATTTTGACCTAAATAAGATTCATGTTTACGAGTTTTCACCCATATGACCTAAATATTAGGGAAAAAAAATACCAGTGAAGGTGCTCCCGGAGATAAGGATCACTTGGTCCGGGAACATCAGGATCCGTAAGGACCTAAAACAAATATGATCAATAGAAGATTAAGACGCGCATATAAATATAGAGAGATATGGATTATGTATACGTACCAAGGTGAAGAATGATCTCATATCACCACCATGAACATCAACTTTGGGTTTGAAGGTGACATGAGAGGGGAAGAGTTCATGACCATTGAAGACTTGCTTGTTTGAAGAGTTGTATACGACAGACATTTTTATAGTGGGGGTAAAACCGTCAATAACATCTCCGATAACTCTTCCGATTCTTAGAGGATCTGTCGTGATTTTCGCCATTGCTGATAGGTTGTGTTTAGAAGATGCTTGGTTTTGTTTGCTTATTGGGAGTTGTCTTGATGCTGCAATGTAATGTGAAACTCGTGTATTTATAGTGTTGAAAGTAAAAGAAACAAGTGAAGTGATGGTCTCTAAAGGTGCCTAAACCTAAATGAACGAATTTTAAAAAGTATAATTTATTTATTCTTTTACTATTTAGTCTTGAATTTGTCTTTTATTCTTTAATACACGAATAAGCTTTTTGATTTGATTAACCTAACATCTCCAATTTGATTAAAAAATACATTATTTTCTAGGTCTCTCACAATTCATAATTATGTTAAAAAGATTATAACGTTATTGAGACTTTTAAACTAATAAATAAGTTATGCATCTCTTTGTTGGGTGGTGGTCTATAACCTTTTAAGAGTTTGCATTTTATTTTTAAGAAAATACCGGAAAACACTCCTTCAATATGGCCACGCATGCAACTAACCACCCGTTAAATTCAGAATTATCGAAAACCACCTACAACGTTCCATCATCAAAGAAGGATATTATTAAAATATATTAATGTGGGGTCTTTTAACGAAAAATTGGATGGAATAGTAGCGGGGTGTTATTTTATCGACAAAGCCGTTATAAAGGGTGGTTTTTGGTAATTTTGAATTTAACGGGTGGTTAATTGCAAATGACCATATTTAAGAGGTGATTTTCGATATTTTCCTTTTTTTTATATATATGAATTGATATAAAAAAAAAAGAAGATTTTACATCAATAATTTAAGTATAATCTTAAAAAGTGTAATTTAGGTTGAGAACAATGGGCCTCTAGGGCCTTTTCTGTAGACCGAATACCAACTAGGCCTTTATGCTTTTGTTACAAAAATAAAGTTTAAAGGCTTTAGTTATAAGGGTAGTTAATCTAATTTAAAAGGGGTAAGTGAGCTTCTGTCAGGTTAGGATTTGTCATGTTATAAGAGAAGTCAATGGTGTTGCATACATGCTTGCTGAGCTGGAACACGATTGCCCTCTGACGTCAGATTCGTCTACTTCTGTGGTGGACGATCTCATCCGGAAGGATGCTCTAGGGTGGAAATTTTCTCGTAGATGATTTACCCTAATCGCTTACCTTATAGTATCAAAAAAAAATAAAAGGGACAAGGTTGGTATTTTATGGGATTTACGTGACAAAAGATTTTGTTCAATCTTTAATAGGCGGCAAAAAAGAACAAGACTCTCCAACTTCCCCAACTAGGTTCATTTCCTTCGTCTGCTAAAGTTCCTCTCCAAACTCTCCAAGCTTCTAGCTTCTTCTTTAGTCCTAAGGATTTCTATTTCGTTCTCTCCTTATCGTCTGTATCCGGCCTCATTTTCTTATTCTCTCACTCTCGACACTTTCATCTTGGCTAGCCCTAATTGTCCGTCAACTTCAGTTTCACCTGCTTCAATTATCGTGTTCCAGATCATTCACCGTCTTTAAATATCGTAATCAAAGGTACTTCGTAACCCCTTCTCAATTATTTACTTTTTCGTCGATGTTGTACTTCATTTTTCTGAAGATTGTTTTGTTGTTTTTGGATGTTCAATATTTAGACAAATTAGAGCCAAGCTTGTTTATGTAATTTTAGGGCCAAGTAGCTTAGTACTTGTGCCTTGCACGGGATGTCAAAAGGTTAATTATAAGAATATTCATATATTTTAATCATAATATATATATATATATATATATATATATTAAAAATAATATATATATATATATATTAAAAAATAAATATTTTTTTTACTTAGTATATAGGTGGGAGATAGTCTATTAGAATATACGAAAAATATATTTTATTATATTTAAGCAAAAAATTATTATTAAATTATTTTAAAATAAATGCAAATTTTAAAAATATCTAAAAGAAAATTGTATAGGATTACCATATTATAAGATTATCCTAAATAAGAAATATGAATAATAATAATAATAATGTAATATCTTTATTGGTTATAATATGTTTCAATATTTCCTTTTAAGTAATAATTGACTATTGCAAAAAAATTTTTGATAAAATACACTTAAATGAAATAAAATAAACCGATTACTAAATAAATAATATGATATTGAATAAATATCCAAAATATCCGATTATTTAAAATGGGAAAAGTAAATGACCAATCATATATCTTGTTTTAAAAATGACTTGAGTTAAGAAAATCTATATAATATAATCTTCTAACACATAAATAGTATAATATTTGTTAAATATTGAGAGTTATTTTTTTATATTATAATCTTTTCTTATATCTCACATCATAACTTTAATTAAGAAACAAAATGAAATAAAAACGGAAACAATTGACTTTATATAAATAAGACATGGCAAAAATCCGACGTGGCTTAATGCGGTGTTGACACGTGGCAAAATCCTAGGTGGCTTAATGTGGTGGTGACACGTGGAAAAATCCGAAGTGGCTTAATGTAACAACGACATGTGGTTTAATTCACTTCTGCTTTAGCATTATATAGTAGATTTGTAGACCTATGAGGTTGTTGTTTTATAAATCTGCATGTTATGATTGGTTTTCATTTAATTTTTGTATCGTTCTACTTTGGTCAGATTTGTGTGTACATTATGTCCATTTCCATATTAGTTCTCCTAAAATATCCCTTAAAATACTTGCATGTTATTTTGTTTAAAACCTGTTTAGTTTTGTTGCTTCATAAATTTCTACGAGATGTTGCCACTTTTTTAACCGTTTGCATCTGATTTTGTATTATGTAGTATTCAAAAATGGCCCGCACCAAAATGATTGGAATAAAGCCATCAACGAGAAGTCTTGTAGTGAAGAAGGTGCCTTAAACTATACACGAGGTATATTTATTTATGTATTGGTGTTCATAGTTTGATCAGTAATATGTATTTATATTCATTGTGTATGATTTTTATGTTCAAATTATATTGGATGATATGTGGTTTACCATGTTATTGTTAAGGTACCAATTGTGTCTGATTATTTAGTATCTATGTTACTATGTGAGTGCACCTAATGTAGGCTTATGTACGTACTCTGTATGATATATATACTCTATATAAATTGGGTTATGCAATGATTGTGCATGACTATTTTGTAACTATTATTTATTATTTCAATTATTTTCTTTTTAATGTTTATGCAGCTATGTAATGTTGGTATTGTGTGATGAACTTATTTGTGTTATATAGTATTGTATTGATAGGACTCATATACTATTTTTGTAAAGAATGTGTATGATGTTTTATGTAATGATCATATTTTGTTGTGTATTGAATTTGTATTAATTTGAGTGTTTTGTCAAATATAATAAATTCCATCTATGTGTAGCTGGCTTCTAATTGTCATATCTGGTATTATTTTTCAGTAGTTTACGTACCGATGGCTAGACACAAATACAAATGTTTCTTTATTTTCGGTAAAGTTAAATTCATAGAAAATTAAAGAGAGTATAACATAGCCCGTTAGGACCCGATTACACTAAAATAACATAGTATATGTACATGCCCGCGACCGGAGGTCCTTGGCCAACACATCATACATAGTATTCCAAGGAGGCTTGCAATCCTACTGGACATACTGACTATCCTGAAACTGAAACATATGAAAATACAACCACACCAGCAGAGACTCATGATACTCATCCACCCTCGGCAAAGCCATCAGCAGATAGAGACAATCACAGGCCACACAGGTGTCCAAATCCAGGGAAATAGTCAGTCCACCTTCGGCAAAGCCATCAACAGACACAAGTCAAACCCAATACATATATCATAAGCAAAATGCATCAAAGTATGGAGCAAAATACAACTCCGGTGTAATCCAACTACTAAGATGTAATCCTCCTTCTAACTCTTGCGGGAAAAGCCTTATGCAACAATGTATAGACGTGGGTCCGTATTAATCTCACCAGGATATCGATCGGTATTCTGTTTTGGTCATACACCAAGGCGTTCCTAAAATAACAAAGGTATAGACCGTAGAAGAAAATGCATATATCCTGGATCTACTCGTCCAACTCCTACCATGAACAATATGTGTCATCCACTAGTACCTCTGATCTAGTGGTGATATCTCCTGGAATCCCGAAATAAGTACCAACTTGTCTCCAAACCTCCTGTGCATATGTGCAACCAAAAATCAAGTGGTCATGAGACTCACTCTAATTCGTGCACCAACTACACGTAGAGTCAATACCGAGGAACTGTAACCTATCTCTAGTAGATAACTGACCAATAATCGTCATCCATAGGATAAAGTAGTGCTTGGGCATGTTGCCCCGGATCCCAAACAACTCTAAACCTCCACCTCCTCACCCCGCGGACAAAGCATCTCGTAGACCTCAGGCACACAAAATTCCCCCCCCCCCGACAGCATGAATCAAGTATCTCCCTCGAGGGGGGGGGGGGGGGGGTAGCCATCTCATTTCTCGCGCTGATAAGTGCCTTCACCAAAGGCGAATCTCAAGGGCGGCAATCCACAACTCGACCTCCGTGGTATATAAGTATCTATGGTGCATCCGTAGAATCCATAAACTGTTACACTATGCTCACACATAAATGCAACATGTCAAGTCTTAAGATCCAAAAGCCCCAGACCTCCCTCCGTATTCGGTAAACAAACTCTAGACCATGCAACCCGTGTCCATTTCCATAGTAACTACCTACAAAGGGTAGTAAGTATGTCCAACACCAAAACTGGGATAGGGAGAAGAGATAACCAGAAGCTCTCTATACTTTGTATCACTGCCCGAATCAAATCTAGACGTTTGGTAAACGACAAATGTCGCTTGTTTCATGATGAGAGGTGCTTTCCAATCCTATCAATGAGCGGAGAGTAATCTCCTAATTGAAAAATGGTATGGGAAATGGGAACCCCCAAGTATCTAATTGGAAACTCTCATGCTAAGACCAAACAAGGGTAACTCAATTAATCACTAAGGGATCAAACACTAATCTAATAAATCCTCGGTGACCATTTGGTTAGAAGAGTGAAATGAAAACGGAAGGAAAAGAAAATGAAATTAAAATAGTTTTGTTACTTTTATGTGTTAAAAACCCTCTAACATTTTATTTCAGTTGCTAAACAAACTTGATTTTTGATTAATTTGATAATATTTCGTTTTAGGAAATTATACTTCACAATTTCAAATAGACCCTAGTCTAGAAAACTCAACAAAATAACTATTCGGATTAGAAAGTGCGATCAAATGAACAAGCCCACAAACATACACAAAGCCCTTAATTGGGTCTTATACTTTTGTAAATTCTATGTATTATTTATCAATCAAATCACTAAAATATTCCCCTTCATTTTTGTTATATTTTTTAAACGTGATTTCTCCATTCAATCATAGTGTATGCGTTGTCAATAGATAATGTGACCTTTGTAATTATATTTATAATTGAAAAGGAGAGACATTAGGAATTTGAGAGAACCTCAGTGGACATTCTGCAGCCAATTTCAAGAGTAAAAGCTAAAAGACATCTTTAGCATATAAGGCAATTAAAGCAAGAATTCCTTTGTCAGATTTAAGTAAGAAACGAACCCAATTTCAAGCGCTTCAACTTTACAAAACTGCTGGTTTTGAGCCGCTATTTTTTAGTAAACTTAAAAAAGAAAAAATATATTGAAAAAATATAATCAAAAATAGTCACCTATCAACATTAACCACCAAAAATGTCAAACTTTAAAAATTATCGTAAGTGATACAAATTATTAACATATCCATCATAAATTATACATTTTGGGTAAAAAAAATATTTGTCCGGTGATTACGTGATAGAAAAAAGAAGAAGAATACACTCGTGATGCATATTTTTATCGTAAAAAAAATAACATAACTTCTTATGTTAATACTTAAAACTCCTAAATTAAGTTAATCTTATTTAAATTCAAACTAAATTCGCCTAACACGTATTTACTAATTTTTATATATTACACTATTTTTTTTAATGATTAGTGTAATATATTAAAGGGTGAAATTATTAAATAACCTATTTGAGTTAAGAAATTGGAATTTAAACTCTTTTTTTTTTTCATAATTTAGTTTCTAACCCCTAAATTTAAATTTTTTAAAAACTTTTAGTTTTTATTCGTTTTTTAAAATAAAATGATGTTTGTTGACAATATAATTGATAACAGTTGGTTGACGATAATGCAATCAATGACAATGAGTCGTTGACAAAATAGTTAGTGATAATGATTGGTGACAAAACAATCGATCAAAATACAATTTATGACAATATAGTTGACGACAACGTAGTTGTTGTCAACAGAATGGGTGACAATTGAACATAGTTGATGACGGTACAATTGATCATTATACAATCTATGACAGTGTGTAATTGATGACAACACAATTAGTGATCGTACATTTGGTGACATCACAATTGGTGAGACCATGGTGGTTGGTGGGTTACAATACAATCGGTAATAGTGAGTACGTGACAGTATAGTTTTGATAATTTAACTTATGACAATTGAAACATCCAAAATTTCAGAAACCTGATATGTCACGAATTAGAACCTCACAATGGGTCCCGACTCTAGCTTGACAACAATTTCACTGAATCTTACAACAAAACACGAATCTAAATAAAACAATTAGAAAACTTATATAAATGATAATGACATGAATGCATAGAATGTGACAAACGTGTAAGACATAACTACTTACATCTTAAAATAATGTTAGTCTCTATATGCATGCAAAATTTAAAAGACAACCCCGAACTATATGAGTAATTGAACCCGGCTGACCATCATCTCCGGATCACTCTGCAACTTCCTTAACCTACAAGAAATCTAACAACATAACGGTAAAAATCTTTAGCTAGCAATCCTAAGTATCAAATATTATTACAATAGCAAAAACACAGATAAGTGCATAATTTAAACACAACAAAATGCGTGCACACATAAACTCGTTTTTATCTTTTTATAAGGTGACTCACACTATATTCAACTTATTGTGTGGCACGAGAGTCTCCCGACCCTTGCCCATGTCCCCTTTAACCAACAAGAGTAGAACTAATGCATGTGGTCGTATACATGATTGGACTAGTCGCAAAGAGCCTCTCATGCTCATGCCAGGGTTGGACAGTGATGTCACAACCCATTATACATACACTTGGGTTTTGTAAAAAGTAACGTCGTCCTATTCAAGCTATAATTATAAACCGCCAAACACACACCACTATAGTAACACACACAAATACGAGAAAAAACTAGCTAAGTAAGTCCATAAGAGTTAACTGTATTGATCGATTGTCGGCCATTACCCGTTACAGTCCAGACAATCGGTCATTACTAGTTATCCTCTCTCTCTCTCTCTCTCTACATACATATATATATATATATATATATATATATATATATATATATATATATATATATATATATATATATATATATATATATATATATATATATATATAAGCTTATTGTAATACTCGTAAGACTTTCTTAGGACTTTAGGAGTGAAAAAATCTTATCAAACTTTCTAAGAGTTTACTTAACTTTCTAGCGGCGTAAGGAGTTATAAGCCTAAATCTCCAAAATTATGTAACATTCCTACTATAAACTATGCACTAATCATTGAGATTTTAATATATAATAATTCCAATATATGTGGTATAACTCCTATTGTATTATAGAAATGAAGCACTAACTCGTTTCTCACAAGTTCCATCAACTTAAGCCATGATGCCTCAAAACCTTAAAATATCACCTTAGTTATTTTTTCAACTATATTTTATGCTAGAATAGATTTTCTACCCTTTAATAATTACTGAGAATTCCTACCCTAGAAAGGTCACAAAACTTAACTAAACCACAAGTTGCTTCCATTTGCCAACTAGGGTTATAAATCACAATCTAAAAAATATGGGTCATTTCCTAGAAATTAAATTTGGGCCCTTATATGTAACTACTTTATTTGGGATTCAAATTGAACTTCCAAAACATTGGGTTACTAATGTAAATATAAAATTGGGCTCTTTCCTACAATTACACAACTCAGGGCATTTGGTGAACTTTCAAAAGTTTGGGTATTCTTATAATTAAAAATACGGACCGTTTTATAATAATAAAATTAATCAGTTTAGGGCATCTTGGTATAAATTATAAAGTATGGAATATTTAACATAAATGAAAAGATGGGTTTGTTCTCGTAATTTACCCAAAACTTCAACACACTCGATTAGGGTTTCGTGAGGTCCTCGCCGGCGGCTCCTCCGGCGGTCGGCAACAGCGGATCTGGGCAGCGATTGGTTTCTCCGGCGAATCCCGACGACCGACGAGGGCGGAAGGATGGCTACGGTCGACGACGCTCCTGTTCTCCCTCGGTTCTGCGCGGATGACGACAGGTGGGGGTCGGGTTTCCTCACAGATCCGGTCTGGTGGCTTCGGCGGTTTCGATGGAGGCTCGAGCGACGGACCCGGAGAAGGTGGACCTGGTGGACACAACGAAGAAGACGACGGCTGGTTTGTTACCGGCGGTGGGGGCTTGATGATGGCCTTCACTGGCTCCAAGCGTAAGCAGAGGCTCGGATCTGTTTGATCTGGGCTCGGTTCCGGGTTGTTCGATCCGGGCTATTCCCTCTAGGCTTCAAGACGGATTGGATTTGGGTTTGAATCGGTTGAGTTCGATTTCGGACGCAGCTCCGACTCCGTTAGAAACAACACGAACTAATGAGTTTGGCTCGAAATGGTGCTTTTTCGGTTGTGAACAATGAATTCGGGAAGGAATAGACGAAGGAGGCTAGGGTTTTAGAAGGAAGGAGATGATAAATAGTGTCATCTCGAAAGATACGAGTTTTGAAAAGTTTATAACAAACTCTCTAGTATTTTACGAGTCTAATCAAAATCACGATATTTTCCTCCACCTAGCATTTTACGAGTCTAATCAAAATCACGATATTTTCCTCCACCGTAAGATATTGCTCGGAAAAAAGTCCTCAGTATATTTCTAAGATCCGATAGAAAAATAATATATCACCACTTAGAAGGAAGGAGATGATGAATAGTGTCATCTCAAAAACTGTGATACGAGTTTTGAAAGGTTTCTAACAAGCACTCTAGCATTTTACGAGCCTAATTAAAATCACGATATTTTCCTCCACTATAAGATATTGCTCGGAAAAAAGTCATCAATATATTTCTAACATCCGAAAGAAAAATAATATATCACCACTAAATTTCCAAAATAATTGTTTCGATTTGACACTGAATATATTTTCAACTATTTCTCAAAACCGTTTGTCTATCAAAAAACTCGAAGGAAAACTACAACGAAAAACTCTCCCGGATAACCAAAATATGGATTATTACAACGATAAGTTTGATTTTTTTGATATAAAAAATTGATTTTTATTATGAAGTTTTTTAATTAACTTTTTTTTATATAATTTCAGGTCAAAAATAAATAATAAAAGACGAAGCTGGTTTTTCAATTTCATAACTCAAAGCGATTAACCTTATTTATTTAAAATTTATAAAGTAAATTAAACCAGAAAAAAAACGTGTTAAATAAGTATAGATTAGATTTAAATAAAGTTAACTTAATTTAGGTTTTTTAATATTAAATAATATTAGTTTGATTTTTTTAAAAAATTCACATTACACACCTATTTATATTGTTATATTGTTTTTATGTCATGTAATAAATCAGTGTCACATTATCACAAAGTTGGGTTTTTTTTCACCGGTGATTTCCAGTTGTTTTCATGTGCACTTATCCTCTTGCATGTACTTCTCTCAAATCGGTTCATTGTGTCTTATATTCTCGTCTCTTTGTTTTTTTTATATTTGATTTTAAGTTTGTTTTCGTCTTTTACGATTTGTCCTTCTACCATTTATCACGACCTTTTGACATACCATTCTTTCTAGTGTATCAAATCATTTTTCGTTATAAATAAAAAGTTCGGCCATAACAAAGAAAACAAACAATTCTGCTAATTTAAAAAACCCTAGAAAGCAATTGAAAAAGCACTTAAATGTGTTGATTATAGTGGAGAGATGTCATTTCAATAAAAAAGAGATTCATTAACTTGCAATTCTCCTTCTTGAATTGGTAGTGACATGCAATGGATTGCCGTTGGGGGATGTTTTTTTGGAAGCATTGTCTTTGCTTTACTCCATGAATTCAACCTAGCTAGCTAGGTTTTGTTATGCGTTCATATATATATATATATATCAATCAACTCTTTTTATTGTAATTACAAATAATGGTATTTTAGAATAATAACTTTTTTTTTTGTTTTTTACTGCAATGATGCTTAAATATATTATAACATTCGGATTGAGTATAATTTTATTAATAATCGTGTTAGCTATCTATAACAAATTTTTTTTTAATAATAATTTCACTATAAATATCTTCTGAAAATTTTCTATGCGGACATAATTAATATGGATCAAATGTCCCAAAAATCCCAAATCATACATATTCACATTAATGACATTATACTAGGAGTCTAGGATGTAGTCCCTTGAGTAGTCGAATGGTTTGAACATAAAATAAAGAGTATTGATTTTCAAATGATATAAGAAAATTTTCTTTGTATTTGTGAGCTTGATCCTTTTTCTACACACTCTCACCTCCTCACCTAAACTTCATCCGCTAAATATGTCAATGTCTTATCTTTGAATTTCATGGATTGGATTTAAATAACACTTACAAAAGTGCTTAGATTTACCTCACCTCAAAAAATGTCCGAGAACCGACTTTTATTCGGTATTCTCTAGTATAAGTTGCAAACAACACTAATAGATCCAAACAAAACTCATACGTATATCGATCTAGAGCAATCAATTTCAAGAGAAACAAAATAACATGTTTCTTTACGAGGTTCAAAAACACATTCATTCACTCCAAAATTTCAAGAAAATCCAATCCACTATAAATATTAGAAGGTGAAAATAAAAAGATATTACAAAGTCGAAAGAAAACATGAAATCCAAGTACAAGATATATAAAGTAAAAAAAGAAACAATAGAATCACACAGGTATTGAAGGTCTAATGACTTTCTTTGTATCCATATAGATGGCCTATGGTTCAAACATCAGTAGAAGAAGCAATCAATCTCACTTTCGAAATCGTGAGAAGCTTTCTCAAAAGAAGAAACTCAAAGAGAGCTCCTAGAGCAAAAGAGAGGAGAATAACATGCTGTTGGAGATAATAAGTTCCCACATCGAAAAATTGGAACATTTCGAGCCTTGTATATAAGGTCGGTGGACTACTCCTTCTATTGCCAATTGGTTTTATGATAGAACCTTATCGGATTTATGTGCTGGGCTTGAGCCTAACATGCATGTGCGCTCGTGCACACGACTCCCGCTCTACCTGGTCCGTGTGTATCGGACTTTGACACGGTATCAAAGCGGTTAGCCTCTATGTGGCTCGCGATCCTAACTTTTGGCAAGTGCAACTCGGTCTATATCCTCAGCTAGTTGTACTTGAGGGGGCGTGTTGAAGATAATAAGTTCCCACATCGAAAGTTTAGGACATTCCGAGCCTAGTATATAAGGTCGGTGACTACTCCTCCTATTGCCAATTTGTTTTAGGATGGAACCTCATTGGTTTATCTGCTGGGCTTGAGCCTAATGGACATGTGCACTCGTGGACATGACCCAACTCTACCCCGTCCGTATGTATCGGACTTTGACAACAACAGAGAAAAGAATGTGACAAATTAGGGTTTAGTTGCCACCGACTAAGCTTTATATATGGCTTCTAACTCCAAGCGACACCGTATGGATTAGTGAAAAACTTAGTCTCTTCAAATTGTAAGCTCTTGAACCCGGTTCAATACCAAACTTGATATAAAGACAACAATGGTCTCCTTTAGTTTCTTAGGTCTGATCAACCCAACAAGCTTAGTGTGTCAAGAACCAGTTGCAAGTAAACATTCACGAGTTTAGATTTCACCATAGGCCGAGCGAAGAAGACGATCTTCCAGCACATCACACCTTGAAATGATTCTAGAAAATGAGCGATTCTAATATTTCTCATTTCTTTATATAGTTTTTTTTTCCCCTTCATGAATTTGAGTAATTTCAACTTTTCAGCTATAGTGTTGTAGCCTTGCATGTCATTGATCGATTGATTATAGGTAAATTGGAACATCAATTGTTATTTTACGAAATTAATGCACTTTTAACCTAACATTTTAATTTATAACAATCCAAACTCCATATTTCATAAATCAAATTGAATCACTCCTCGTTATATTCCCTTTCTTGATTCTGAATCGATTTTTTGTATGTAGACCAATAAATATATGTAAATTATATACTTTGTTTATATAACTGATGGCTTGATGCGTGCACGCATTGATGCTAATGTTAAATATGTCAAAAGGCATTTGATGATCGCAAATTCTTTGGCTTTATCTTAATCTGATCAATCATTTTGTACGTAGTTGCAACTAGCTAGCTAGTATCTAGGCATAAAAACTAAGGTATGGTGCGAAACGTATAACTCTTATTCGCACATATTTACATTGCAAATTCGAAAAAGATAAGAGAAAATGTATCTATCTCTATAAGAGAAAAATAAAATGTCTCGTGTATGAGATAATCTTTAAGTATTTTAGAAATTATGAAAAAAATTATCATGATAGTGACAAATTGAAACGTAAAAAGTTGAGGCGTTCATGGTTTTTCCCAGACTTCTTATTTGTGTAAATTATTTGGAGTCAAACGTTGTGCTCGCCGCTTTCTGCTGATTGTATCATTCTACTTTCCTTGTAGATCTTTTTGCTAACGAGTTTCCTTTTTTCTTGTATTGTGTTTTTCGTGACGGTTAGTCCGCTTGTCGATCCTTTTCGACCTTTCGATCTATTATCATCTACCTTTTTCGAACGGATATATATATATATATATATATATATATATATATATATATATATATATATATATATATATATATATATATATTTGGAGGGAAAACTTGGGAAACATTTAAATTTCAAATTTTTGTGGTAAAATACGTGACTTATTTTTATTTTTTATTTTCCGATGATTCTCTTGAATGATTTGGTGGTCTTAAACTACGTGGTGCTGTGTTGACAAGGGTTGTTTATGTTTAAAGCATCATCTGCTTGATGGTATTGAAGTTTTCACTTTCTTCATTGTCGTAATCCTGTGGAAAATTGGTCTTTTCAGGAGGTGAAACAGATTCATGGGCGGATATTGGACTTTGCAGGAGCATGTATAGATTAGTCGCCCAAAAAACTATGCTGGAAATTTATGATTTGTAAATTGAGAAGGCGGGTCAGATGGATGCCGTTAATCTGTTTGATGAAGAAAGACAGAAAGAGAGATAGTTACTTCTATCCATGAAGTATTGTAAATTTGGAATGTCTGAGTTTGCTGAACAAGTATTTGATACAATATGGTAAAGTATGTAGCTACTTTTGTAACAGTCAATATTTTTTGTATGATAGATGAGTATATGGGTGAGTAATGAGCTTTTAGGGTGATAACTGTATCAACAAGCTCTTTTGTTTTTAAGTCTCCGTGTTACACAAAATGTTTAGATTGCTAGTTATTGTTTTATATCGTTGAGAAAGGCAATACTCTGATGCTTGCCATTGTTGCAACTTGTGAATTAGCAAGAGAATCCTGTGTAGGCACCAGTGCAGGAGCCCGTGTATTCTTTTGTATCCATACAGTATTTACTGTTATTTGTTAGGACCCAAGTTTTATCTCTAAGGGACTCTCTCATAAAAAAAAACATAAAGTTTGTGAGTGGGGGGTCATAAGTCATAACAGTTTGTGTAAGATATTGCAAGCTGTGATTTGGGTCGTAACAAAAGCATTTATTTAAACTCAACAAAATATGTTCATGCAAAGGTGTGACATAATATATTTAGGATAATTTTAGTAAGTAATATCTTAAGGTGAGATGATTATTGTGAGATATAAGAAATTGAATTTTATAGAAGTGATATAAGACTTGAAAGAGATATAAGAATTCAATAATTTACGGGTACATTCAAGAAACACGTAAAGATTTTATAAAAGAATTTATAAGCAAGTTGCTTGGGATCCGGGCAATACGCCAAAACACTACTTTATTCAATGGATGGTGATTATTCGTCGGTAATCTACCAGAAATAGGTTGTAGTTCCTTGGTATTGATCCTACTTGTAGTTGGTGTACGAGTGAGGGTGAGTCCCATAACCACTTGATAATTTGTTGCACATGTGCACGTGAGGTTTGGAGACAGGTTGGTGCTAACTTTGGGATTCGGGGAGATATTACCACTAGATCAGAGACACTGGATTGTCTAACCCACAATGTACATGGTAGGAGCGGGACAAACAAATATAGGATTTGCGCGAGTTCTGCTACGGTCTAATACCTTTGGTATTCTAGGAATGCCTTGATATTTGACCAAAACAAAATACCGATAGATATCCTTGTGCACTTGTTCAGGACCCACGTCTATACTTTGCTACATGAGGGTTTCCCTACAGGAGTTAGAGAGATGATTACACCTTAGTAGTTGTTTTTTACCAGAGTTTTATTATGTGTTATACTTTGATGTATTTGTTATAGATATATGTACCGGGCTTGGTTTGAGTCCGTCGATGGCTTTGCCGAAGGTGGACTGGCCATTATCCCGAGGTTTGGGCACTTGTTGGGCTTGTGATTATCTTTGTCTGCTAATGGCTTTGCCGAAGTGGGCGAGCCTCATGAGCTTTGTCGTTTTGGTAGTACTATCATATTTTTCAGCTTTAGGGTAATAGGTATGTCCAGGAGGTCAACAAATGTAAAATGGATTGTTAACAAGTACATTTTTCATAACTTTTTTTCCGGATGGTCAATAAGTGTAAAATAGACCGTTAACAAGTGTAAAATGGTGTCAACAAATATATTTTTCATAATTTTTGACATTTGCAACAAGTATAAAATGTATATCAACAAGTGTAAAATTGACCGTTAACAAGTGCAAAATGGATTATCCAAATATAATTTTTCATATTTTTTTGTATTGTCAACAAATGTAAATTGGATTGTCAACAAGTGGAAAATCGACTATCAACAAGTGAAAAAGGAGATGATATATATACAAATTCCATAGGATAAAAGTTCTCTTTGAGATGAAGGGCAAAACCCTAACCGTCATGAAATGTTTTTTTTTATTGGTTTCGACAATTTTTGTTATTGTTGTCGAGATTCACCGTTAATATCCCTTCTTCTTCTCATTCCCGTGCCGTTTTCGCGGTTGTTGTTGACTACAACAAGGTTGAGTGTTTGTCTTGTGATTCTTGTTTGAGATCCCAATCTCCATGGCTCCTGCAATTCGTTTCTTTTCTGAGCAAAGCATCACAATCTCGTCCCAAATGTCATCGTTTTGTTGTAAATGTCTCCACCGAAAATCGTTTTTTGGTAAACACTTCTCACATCTAGATCTATTCACCTTATTTGGATAACAATTCTTTGAAACAAGGCCTCAAAAGTAAAAAAAGAAATAAGGCCTCAAAAAGAAATGAGGCCTCAAAAGTGACGATCAAAAGTGACAATCTATTCACCTTATTTGGTAAACACTTCTCCCCAACAATCGGTTCTTGAAAAACTGACGATCAAATTCGAGAAGAAAATCAAGTTTCTTCGTCTACTACAAAGTAAAAAGAATAAGGCCTCAAAAGTCATCTCAATCAAACATAAACATAAGTTTCACGGGCCCTCTTCTCCTGATCCCGATTTTAACAAAAACGGTGATAAATCATGAATCTTGCAAATCCACTATGACGGTGGAAGCATAGGCAATATCCATTAAAAAGAATATTGTTGTTGGTGTTGTTTTAATCTACTTCCAACTACAAAGGGTTTTTCATAACTCTAATAATACATATTACCAAGGTTTATGGTATCAATCTATCCAATACTTTCCCAAAATTAAACACCAAAGTTTTAACTATTCAAACATCAAAGTTAACTATCCTCACCACTTTCAATAATAACCACTACCCTCCAATTTTCCTATCCTTAAACCAACTTTTTAAGAACAATTTTATCCTTATAAATTTGTATTCACTAATCTTTAAAGTTATACACTTTTATATGACATGACACCCATGTTTTGCAATTTCATCTTCTTAGTTTTGATGTTGTTGTTTTGGTGGCGTTTCGAGTGGTTTGTCGAGGAGGGGGGTGTGAATTTGTGATCGACTCCTGACGGCTCTGTTGTGAGTCCAAATATGAGGTGTTTCACAATTGTTCCCCAGGCTTCCTACCTATTTACTTGATTCGAAGACGAACTTTGTGCTTGCCGCTTCCTATTGACTTCATCGTCCAACTTTCCACGAAGATCTCATTTGCTTTCGGGTTTTTATGTTGTATTTTTGTGTGTTTGGTTTTCTTTTCTTATGGCTCTTTATGACGGTTACTCGGTTAGTCTGTTTGTCGATCTTTTTCAGCCTTTCGATCCACTAAATGACGTGTCATCTAGTATTTTTGAACTGCTTTCCTTATAAAACAAACAAGTGAAAAAAGACTATAAAAAACCAATTTAATTTCACCAAAAAGTTATTTTTCATTGAATCATTTTATTAAAACGTTATGTGTATAACAAAACAAATCCTTCATTGATTCATTTGTATAAATACAACACATCAAATCAAAATTCAATAAAATGCATTCCAAAACAACAATATAATCAACAAGATGTATTTAGTTAAATTCGATAATGATGATGAAATTAATAATAGAGACGAATCATACAAGCCACAAATTTAAAATTAACAATGGAGGTGAAATGGTCGTGGTGTTCTCTCTTCTAGCCTTGCGGTCTTGAGAGTCTTTTAGTCATTGCAGTATCTTTAAAGACTAGGTTTTTTTTTTTTTTTTCAAAGAGTGCACATATTTATTTTTTCAAACCGTTATCCTATGTGTTATGTAAAATTTTTGGTAAATAACACTAATGTGCGAGTTATCAAACCATTGATTTGCATCATTTGTATTTTGACCTTCAACCTTTAGTAGTATCACAGTATGGGCTTTAACTTTTATATTGTACTAACATAGTTCCTAATATATGAAATTTGTTACAAAAAGTGGTGATGTTGTCAATTATTTATTAATAAATGATTAAGTGTTTTGCATATTAGGTTATCCGTATTTTTGTTTCAACTTTTTTTAAAGTTTTTTTTTCTGTCATACCTTTATTCTATTATTGACTTTTAAATTTTTATTTAGGCGAAGGAGGTCCGGACCATTTGACTTTTAATTGTACTAGTTAAGGACGCTTGTGCGTAGCACGCGCCTGAATTCTATACGAAATTTTTCGATATACATTAAATCTGAAATCAACCATTTAGTATCAAATTGTACTATTATTTTTTTTGTATATTAAATCGATAATGTTTTTTATCGCTACACATTAAATCGGTATTAATCAAACTTTTACTCAATAAAAACGACATATAACGATAATTAGGTGCGCGTTTTAGAACAATGGCATTAGACTTGATGATCTAGCATGTAAATCAGTTCGCGTATTGTGTTCAAAATCTCTTATGAACTACAAAGTCTATAAATCAGCATTGTATTTTAAATTTGCAGAAATATGATTCTCATCCGTATAACACTTTCTATTTCATCTACATCACTGGAAACATAAATCTGAAGAGAAATTATAAGCTTAGCCATCGATGAGTTTGAACACAAGAAATAAATAGCAACCCGGAGGCTCCTTGCAACATAAGTTTATTGATGTGTGTTTGATTTCTTAAGCTCATCAAGCAAATTCTAACTTGGAAAATAATCATAGCCTTTCCGGCAAATCTCCAGGGGTAGCACAATTTCAACTTTCAAGCAAACAATTACCAATTTCCAAATGGAAAGAGACTCGATGAATACACCCAAATTAGTCAGATCAATTCATTGCACGCACAATTTTAAAAAGAAAAAAAGATTCTCTGAATGCAGAAATTTACACATATAGTTCACCATTCTACTGAACAAAAATCTAAGGTGGTTACTTTCTTCTAGCCCATATAGTTCACTTGGTAAGTTCAAACAAATATATAAAATCAATATCAGAGTTAGAAATATAGCACACAAATAAAGGCCATGGAAGAAAACCTACACACAACTCCAACATTCCAGAAACAGAAGGCATACAAAAATGCATCAATGCCTAAAGTGCAGAACGATTATTTTGAATAGGGATTCCAGTCATTAGCAAGTGTGTTGGCATGACAAACCGTTGTGTGAGCACATTGTACAACACCTGTCGATGCCATGATGTTCAATATCAAATAATACAAATGGGATTAAAACATAAAATGTGCATGCAAAAGCTACAACTAAGAAATCTTTAATGACAAATAAATAAATATATATATATATATATATATATCCACACATGTTATCTATGTCTGGTAGTATCACAGCAATAACCCTTCCATTATTTAAGAAATGCATATAAAATCTCAGGAGTGATTTTTTTAAGCCAAACAAGAAACCTTTTATAGAACACCTCTCTTGCCCCTAAAAGTGGGTCTTTTTTTGCACGTTGGCTGTCAAGAAAGACTTCTCAACTATTACAAGCTTAATAATATAGTGTTCGAAATACTAAATTCGCTTTGCGATGACAAGGACACAACTACAAATTATCCATTCTTTACTAGTTTCAATGGGAATTAAGAGAGCAGTCAAACCATTATACAAAAGAGTTTACTTGCGTAACGATAGCAGCAAGGACAATTTCGATAAAAAGAAATTGCACCAAATGGAAATGGCCATTGTTGTCTATGTTTAGGGGAATTAATAGTTGGGTGTGATAATCAATAATCTAAGTGGTACTTGTAGGATAATCAATAGATAAATATAAGCACGAAACTCTGATCCCCATGGAGACAGGATCAGACTCACCAGACTGGGCTCTCTGTGACCCCTGTCTCTCAGCTGTGCCGTTCCCAGTCTCATGAACGGTACTCTCAGTAACCTCCTCATGTATCTCTCCCGCTGCATGTGAACCACCAGCAGGAGTCCTACCTCGTCTTCTACCTAGAGGGGGTCTACCTCTACCTCGTCTAGCTGCAGGTAAGATTCTAGTCTGAACCATCTGCATAAGACGTAAACCTAACTTAGAAGGCCTTATATATGCCATATGTATAGATATATATCAAATCAATCACAACAGAATATCTATATATATCTATATTGTCGAGATCTTCAAAGGGGCGATGACTCACGTACACGGTATCCCAAAACATTTGTACTCATTTCAAAACCAAAACCTTTTGAAAAGTCAGACCCTTTTCGGGTTCTGTTCATTTATCTATTCGACCTTTATCACAGATTACAAGTGCCATTGTTGTCAATCTGGGCTCTGATACCAACTTTGTAACTGTAACACCCCGAATCCGTAGGACTCGAAGTGCTACTAGGCTAGGATCTCACAATGGATCCTAGCCCTAGTCTGACAACAACTTCACTGAATCTTACAACAAGACACCAATAGATTAAAACAAAACATAAAACTGATATATATATACATGTCAAAAGGATAATACAGAGTGCTGCTGAGAATAGAGTCAAACTGAAATCCGTACAATAATAATAATCTCAAAAACCCCACGAATATGCCCCGTGTACGGAACCCTCAGCAGATCACCCCTCCGGATCACTCCGCACTCTCCTAACCTGCGAGGGATCTACAACGGTATGAAACCGTTAGCTAACTATACACATATATAAGAAGATGCTAAAGCACAAACACACCTCAGAAATGATAAACACTTCAGCATGATATCAAACATTTACCCGGTTTATTATCTTTAATAAGTTGAATCATTCAATCGTATAAATAGATATATATGAAGATAGGTGACACGAGGAATATAATCCCCGCCTCTGAGTACTCTAACCAGCTGGGGTAGTATCAGCACACCTCCCGTGTACCCTGTGGGAATGGTGAGGGGCCTTCCTTTATACCAGATCTGGCCTGACTACAGAGAACCTCCCAGACTCCACTACGGGATGAAAGGAAAGGTTATCACATCCACTACAATGGGCGGTCAATATAACATAGGTCGGTGACAAATAATAACACATGCTATAAAGCACATAACACACACCACTCAAGCATACATCCAATATAAGGATAGTAGCTAAGTAAGTCCTATGGACTTACCTCGATCTCAGAAGTAACTCAAGTAGGATCCACTCTCAGAAACGTCCACTCCAAACTGGAGGACAACACAGCCTATACAAGACACACATATATATATATCACAATCCTATCACACAAAGGGTCACACCTAGACCCAAGGATCCATAAGGGATCATATCCAACTCATAACCTCAAGGCCGTAACCGGCATATCTATATCATACTCATCATAAACCGATACCTAGCATGATACTAGTTCCCTCATACTAGAAAGGAAAGGAACTACCTAACTATAGGTAGTCCGGGACAAGACGCACCTGCGTGAACGGAGGACGCAGGGGCGGAAGGTAAGCGCCGCAGGCGCGGCGGGACGTAGCCGCGGGAGCGGTGACAAGGTCGCTGGCAAAGCAGGCACGGCGCGGGCGCGGCGGCACGGTAGCCGCAGGGGCGGTGACTCTCGGCCGCGGGGCGGCGATAACGCAGAGCAAGATCCGCGAATCCTCTTTCACTCTTCACGTGATCAATTCACGTCTTCACTCAGCCAAAACCAAGCATATACATATACATACACATACCAACATTAATCTATACTCCATTCATCTAATCCTAAGCTAAGGAAGATGGATTCAAGGGAAAGGAAGAAGAGATCAAGGGAAGAGGCTTACCACAGCTATGGCTTAGCAAGGGAAGGACATAACCAAGGCCTCACAGCTGGCTTCAAGCTCAGCAACATACATCACAAGCATCACAACCAGAAATCCACACAAAACTCTTCCACACATCCAAGAACACAAGCAAGATCAAGGAGGAGAGAAGAAAGCAAGGGGTCGTGAAAAGCTGGAAATGGTGAGAAACCCTTGCTCATTCAGCCAAGGTGGAACTTAAAGAGGAAGGCAAAAGAAAGAGTAAAGCACGGGTCAAGGGTCAACGAAAACGGCTGCAGCCGCAAGAACCCGCCGGGGCGGCGGAGATGGCCGCGGGAGCGGCGACCCGCAGGTGCGGCGGAAGTGACCGCGGGAGCGGCTGGGCCAACTCGGCAAAGTCGAGCTCGGTCAAAGACCAATCTCGGTCCGAAAGATAGGGCTCTTACACCTCACCCTCCCTAAAAAACAAGTTTCGTCCCAAAACTTGCAAAATCCTGAAAACACTCGGACTCGGAAAGCCGAGGTACACTCTCTATAACCTCAAACATAAGCATGGAGGAAATCATCAACTCCAGCTGTAACCTATACTATCCAAGGCCTAGAGAAACCATCTCTAGCCAACTATAAACACATCACAAGGCATAGAGGAAGCACATCTCTAGCCATATCATAACCATAACAGAAAGGCATGGAGGGAGAACATCTCCAGCACTACTATGTCCATCAAAATAGCATGGAGGTAAGAACCATCTCAAGCTAAACCTAAGCGTATCACAATAGCATGGAGGGAAGAACCATCTCCAGCTATAAATAGGAAATCATACTAGCATAACAAGATATAATAAGATCATAATCACATCAAAGCTAGCATGAAATAAACACATCATAGCATATAAGCATATAAGCAGATAAGACTCACCAAGCTAGTACTAAGATCTACTCGGTGATCCTACTAGTGCACCTATCTCGGCAAAGAACTCTGGATAGTTCCTCTGGATACTATCCTCAGTCTCCCATGTAGCCTCCTTAGGTCCTCGTCTCGACCACTGTATCCTAAGCATAGGTATGTCCTTCGAACGCAAGCGTCTCATACCTCGTTCTAGGACTGCAATCGGATGCTCAACAAAAGTGTGGTCCGACTCAACCACCAAATCCTCATAACTCACGATGTGTCTCGGATCTGGTATATACTCCCTCAGTTGAGACACGTGAAACACAGGGTGAACACCCTCTAATCTCGGAGGCAAGGCTAATCTGTAAGCTGCACTCCCAACTCGATCCAGAATCTCGAACGGTCCGACATATCGGGGACTCGACTTTCCCTTAATGCCAAAACGCCTAACACCTCGTGTCGGGGACACTCTCAGCCACACATGGGCTCCAACCCTGAACTCTAGAGGTCTACGCCTCCTGTCAGCATAAGACTTCTGACGGCTCTGCGCAGTCAGCATACGCTCTCTGATCAATGCTATCTGAGCCATATCATCCTGAATCTGATCAGGTGTTAAACCACTGATACTGCTCTGCTCATCCCAGAATAACGGGGTACGACATCTCTGTCCATACAGTGCCTCATATGGGGCCATCCCAATAGATACATGCCAGTTGTTGTTGTATGAGAACTCAACAAGTGGGAGATGATCCGTCCACACCTGTCCTCAATCCAACACACAAGCTCGCAGCATATCCTCTAGGGTCTGAATGGTCCTCTCTGACTGACCATCTGTTTGAGGATGGAATGCAGTCGTGAAGTGTAAACTCCTCCCTAGGGCAGTCTGAATCTGCTGCCAGAATCTCGAGGTAAATCGCCCATCTCTGTCTGAGACGATCGTCCTCGGTACACCGTGGAGTCTCACTATCTACCTAGTGTACTCCTCAGCTAATCTGCTCACCGGCCACGTCTCCCTGATAGGAATGAAACGTGCCGTCTTCGTCAATCTGTCTACTATGACCCAGATGGCATCAAAACTCCGGCTCAGCCTCAAGCCAATCACAAAATCCATGGTGACGTCCTCCCACTTCCTCTGTGGAACAGGAAGGGGATGGAGCTCACCTCCAGGTCGGAAATGCTCGATCTTGACCTGCTGGCATGTCGCACACTGAGCTACAAATCTGGCTACATCGGGCTTCAACCCTCCCCACCAATATATACGTCTCAAGTCCTGATACATCTTACTCGTACCTGGATGTACCGAGTAAGGTGTATAGTGAGCCTCCTGTAAAATCCTCTGCCTCAGCTCTGTATCAGCAGGTACACAGACGCGGCCGTGGCGTCTCAAAACTCCATCTGCTCCAAGCAGGAACTGTGGTGCCTCATCCCGAGACATCCTATCTCTGATCCTTTGTAAAGTCGGGCAGGTCTCCTGTTTCTGTCGGATCTCATCCAACAGATCAGGAAAAACCTCTAAAGTACGCAGCTGGGCATCCTCATCAGGGAACTGGATGTCCAACTCTAGCCAGATCAGGTCTCTCTGCAACTGATGCTGTACTGTCAGCCTCGCAATCGCCTGCTCTCTAGGCGTCTTCCTGCTCAGGGCGTCGGCGACAACGTTCGCCTTCCCTGGATGGTACATAATCTCTAAATCAAAGTCCTTGATCAGCTCGAGCCACCTACGCTGGAGGTTATTCAATTCCCGCTGCGTGAAAATATACTTTAGACTCTTATGGTCTGTGAAGATCTGACATGTAGCACCCTACAAATAATGTCTCCAAATCTTCAATGCATGAACTACCGCTGCCAACTCTAGATCGTGAGTTGGGTAGTTCTCCTCATACGTCTTCAGCTGTCGAGACGCGTATGCAATAACTCTGCCTCGCTGCATCAGAACACATCCCAAGCCTAGCTTGGATGCATCACTGTAAACCACAAAATCCTCAGTACCCTCTGGCTGTGCCAAAATAGGAGCAGAAGTCAAACGCCTCTTCAACTCCTCAAAACTCTGCCTGCACTGATCAGACCACACAAATCTAGTAGTCTTCCTCAGCAAACTCGTTAGTGGACGGGCAATCACAGAAAAACCCTCCACGAATGTCATCAATGAAGACCACTACAAACTGATCCAGGAAGTCGATGAAGATATTGTTCATCAACTCCATAAAGACGGCTGGGGCATTCGTAAGCCCAAATGGCATCACTACAAACTCGTAGTGGCCATATCTGGTCTGGAATGCTGTCTTGTGCACATCCTGCTCCCTCACCCTCAGCTGGTGATACCCGGAACGCAGGTCAATCCTGGAGAACACAATAGCTCCCTGTAGCTGATCTAACAAATCATCAATGCGCGGCAGTGGATACTTGTTCTTGATGGTCACCTTGTTCAGCTCTCTGTAATCTATGCATAACCTCAGTGATCCGTCCTTCTTCCGTACGAAAAGGACAGGTGCTCCCCATGGGGTCATGCTAGGGCGAATAAAGCCCTTCTCAGCCAACTCCTCGAGTTGCTTCTTCAGCTCCAGCATCTCGACAGGCGCTGATAACATGATTTATCGACCTGTTGCACTCATGCATTTAGTTAGATTTCCCCTTTCCGCATTCATGTTTTAGCCTTAGTTTGTGCCATTTATGCTTGTTTAGTTCTACTTTGCAAGAATAGATGTCTACACACACTATTTGTGGCTTTGTAGGTGATTTGGCACATTTTGGAGCTAAAACGACGTATTTGAGGATCAAGCCTCGAAGTGGACGCATTGGAGCGAGCTACGTGCACGGGAAAGGCGAGGAATCGAGCTAAAGGCGCGAAGGAACGAAGAAGACCGCGTCTCGGACCGATTTGGACCAATCTCGGTCAGACTAGACCGAGATGGTCCAAATCTCGGCCAAGATTTCCCAAATCTCGGCCAAGATTTCCCAAATCTCGGCCGAGATTTCTCATGGCTCGGCCGATATGGACTTGGCTCGGCCGAGATCACCCTTGGCACGGCCGAGATTCACCAGGCTCGGCCGAGATTTTCCTAGCTCGGCCAAGATGGCCCGATCTCGGCCGGGATTTCTCGATCTCGGCCGAGATCCCCAATGTTCTGACGCGCTGAAGTTTCTGTTGCTGAATCTCGGTCCCGACTGGCCCGATCTCGGCCGAGATTTCCTGTTCGGCGATTTTATTTTATTTTTGGATCGGTTTTGGCCCAGCCCGTCCTTTGAATTTTTGCCTATAAAAGGGAAGCTCTAGGTTATTTCAAAGGGTCCAAATTGGTTCCATTTTAGTCCCTTTTTAGGGTTAGGTTACCCCATAGGGGGAAGCCGCCTCCCTTCCTTTCCCTTCTTCTTCTCCATTGTTCTTCATAATTTAGCTTCAATATTTATACTTTCACATTCAGTTTTGTTTGGAAGACCTTGTTAGATTTAAGATTGAAGGTTTCCATTTATTCAAGTTAAGTTCTTTTTATTCCCTTTTTGTTATTTATTTATTTGTCTTTCCTTGATATGATTGTTATTGGCTAGAGGTTGACAGAGATTTGTTTATATTTTTGATTATGATGGAATGTTGTGCTTTATGTTTTGTGCTTTGACTTGCTTGAAATCCTAATGGTTGGCTTGTTCTTGAATCTAGTTAAAATCCTTCTAGCTAGTAACCTAAGTTGGAACTGAGACTTACCCGGTGATATTCCTTCATAGATACATGAGAGACTGATCATAGGTAATAAAGGTTTATCCTTTATTGGTTGAATGTGCTTAGATTCCTTCCTAAGTAGGGTAATACCTGAGACTTACCCGGTAATGGTTTACCTTTCACTTAGTTAGTAGTCAGGTTTGTTTAGAATTTCCTACCTCTCTACCTTGAGACTTACCCGGTAATAGGTAGTTGGTTTGAAACTAGATAGTCTTGAGACTTACCCGGTAATAGACTGTCAGCTTAGAAACGTTCATTCCTGTGGCTTTTCTACCATATATTCTTTATGAGTCTTCCTGAATCTATATGTATAAACAATGATCTTAAACCCTTGGAATCCATTTTCTTTCCTTTAACTTGATTATCTTTGTTTTTCCCTTTTTATTTGTTTTAACTTTCAATCAATAGTGACAATTGATTGTGAGTCCTTTAAAACCTTTTCAAAACCTTTTTGACTTCTTTCCCTTATCTTTTGCAACCTCTTGTCTTTAACTGAGATCTATTTTGTATTTAATCATTGCTGCATATTAATCCTCCCAGTCCCTGAGATCGACCCTGGAATACTTATCTTTACTGTGATTGACCCATACACTGTGGGTTCGTTGCTATTTAGGGAATTATTACAGGTTATAAATTTAAAACTATCCCTTCCTTGTTTTATTAACTTATAGGTCTTTATCATTTTTGATAAAAGTTTATAGGGGTGTAAAATCAGCGAACAAGTTTTTGGCGCCGTTGCCGAGGACTGAGAAAGTTTAATTTGTTGTTTTTGATTATTTATAGTTTAGGTCTTTCTTGTTACTTTTGATCTCGTTTTCTTTCTGTCTTTGTATTCTCCAGGTACAAGATGGCTTGGAATAACGAGTTTTGCTCTTGGAGGTATCGTGGGGATTACATTTGCAATCCTTTTGGAGAAAATCTCACGTCCTCACAACCTCAATTAAAACATCAGCAGCAATCCCGTGATGAACGAATTGAATCAATGTTCAATAGAATGATTGAGTCATTCGACAGGCTTAATGAAGTGTTAGCTCCCTGGAAAGAGGCTCGACCGGAGGGCGTGTGCAATAAGGAAATTGAAGAATTGAGTGTCATTCCCGTCGAAGCTGAAGTCGAGGACGAAGACCAGACGAAAGTTGAAATCTTGACCTCCTCCGTACCCATCTCGGCCGAGATCACACCTATCTCGATCGAGATCCCAGAGCAGAAAGTTGAATCTCGGCCCGAGATCACATCCATCTCGGCCGAGATTTCATCCAGAGCTGCCCGAGATCCTCAGAAAGCTGTCTCGAAGTCTCCAATCTTGCTCGGGATGCACCTGAAAGCTGGAGGGAAGTTCCACGGGAACCTCCCAAGGTTAGATTGAAGCTTCTCCCTCATCTAAAGAAGCTATCATTTAAGTATGGGGTAACCCACAAGGTTACTATTCCATACCATCCACAAGTGTCGGGGAGAGCTTCTATCTTTCAGCAGGACATGAAGAGAGTCTTCAAGAAGAAATTCTATGGGTCCTGTGAGAAGTGGTTGCAAGGAATGGATGAGCAGTCCAAGGTTTTTGCTGTGAGCTGACGCAACCACGAAATTGGGTCTGGCTAGAGACCTTAAATCAAGCGCTTCTCGGGAGGCAACCCGAGGTATGAGTTTTTCCCTTCCTTGCTTTTGTTTTTGTTTTTGCTTTTTGCTTTTGCATTTCTGCGCGTTTGGTGTCTTTTGTCTTTTCAGGTTTTTAGGTAAATGAAGAATAGTTGCTTGAAGGAGATTGCACAACCGCTTGTTTCCACCACCACTTCCATTTACATGTGCCATATCACTGATTTTTACATTGTGAGTATTCTTTTTCACTTCTATTTATCCTTCACATTGGGGACAATGTGAGTTTTAAGTATGGGGTGGGATACCCGCAGTCTTTTAGCATGTTTCTTTTCATGTCACACGTTTCCTTTTAGCATGCATAAAAAAAAGGGGCTTCTAGGAATGACATGACCCCTATGACGATATTGTGCTTGTGAATTGGCTTTTGATTATTACTTTTGAGCTCAATTTGATTTATGGCATATATGGGATTTGAATACTTTGCTTGAATTTTATGTGAATTATGAAAATTACCTTGTCTAGTTGGATTGAGTTTGGATAGTTGAAGCTTCATGATAAGTTCTTATACATTGCATAGGGATGATTTAGGCAATTCGACTTCATTCTTCTTCTATCTTTATCATGCTTAGCCCCTCAAACATTGAATCTCTTGTCTCCTATCCGGAAATTAGGAATGTTTAGTTTGAAGGTGTGTGCTGAAATTGTTGTGTTGTGAATTGTTTGAAGAAGTTTGAAGGATGTGAAATGTGATGTGATGAAGAAAAGAAAAGCTTATAAGGGGTTGTTGGCTATGAAAGATGAGTAACTCGGTACCATTCACATAGCCGGGTGTTTGTGCCTTGCCAAAGTCTTATTAGTTTTAAAAACATTCCTTTAGAGTTGATTTGGTATGTGCATTTTGGTGTGAGGTACGTGAAGGAAACTGAACACCAAGGTTTCGGCTACTGTGCACCAATGCCTTTCACTCAAGTAAAAGAAAGAAAGAAAAGAAAAGAAAATGAAGAAAATCTGCAGATTATGCAAGGGTGGTGAATGTTGAGTTGAAAAGATGATGTGTGTTGTTTCTTCTTCCCGGATTAGCACCACATGACCTAAACAACATCCTACCCTTATCACGTTTCTTGGCCTTTATTTGCTAAGTCCTTTTGATCTATGTATACATGTATTTGACTTGGCAGGCTTAAACTTGAATTTCTTAATTATATTAGATATTAGTAATTTTGATGATGAATGTGAAATTCTTGTAAAGTATATTATCCTTTCTATGCCTATTTCATTTGATCTTAATTGAAATATATCTTTATCTATGAAACTTGCACTATTGAGGGTGATCATAATTAGAAGCACTTCGCATTTTTGTTTTTGTTTTTGTTTTGCATAGATAATTCATGTTATCTTACCTTAGATTTACTACTTGCTTGAGGACAAGCAAGGATAAGTATGGGGTATTTTGATAACATGATTTATCGACCTGTTGCACTCATGCATTTAGTTAGATTTCCCCTTTCCGCATTCATGTTTTAGCCTTAGTTTGTGCCATTTATGCTTGTTTAGTTCTACTTTGCAAGAATAGATGTCTACACACACTATTTGTGGCTTTGTAGGTGATTTGGCACATTTTGGAGCTAAAACGACGTATCTGAGGATCAAGCCTCGAAGTGGACGCATTGGAGCGAGCTACGTGCACGGGAAAGGCGAAAAATCGAGCTAAAAACACGAGGAATCGAGCTAAGGGCGCGAAGGAACGAAGAAGACCGCGTCTCGGACCGATTTGGAACAATCTCGGTCAGACTAGACCGAGATGGTCCAAATCTCGGCCAAGATTTCCCAAATCTCGGCCGAGATTTCTCATCACTTGGCCGAGATCACCCTTGGCTCGGCCGAGATTCACTAGGCTCGGCCGAGATTGCCCTAGCTCGGCCGAGATGGCCCGATCTCGGCCGGGATTTCTCGATCTCGGTCGAGATCCCCGATGTTCTGACGCGCTGAAGTTTCTGTTGCTGAATCTCGGTCCCGACTGGCCCGATCTCGGCCGAGATTTCTGCCCGAGATTTCCTGTTCGGCGATTTTATTTTATTTTTGGATCGGTTTTGGCCCAGCCCGTCCTTTGTAAGATTTTTGCCTATAAAAGGGAAGCTCTAGGTTATTTCAAAGGGTCCGAATTGGTCCGATTTTAGTCCCTTTTTAGGGTTAGGTTACCCCATATGGGGAAGCCGCCTCCCTTCCTTTCCCTTCTTCTTCTCCATTGTTCTTCATAGTTTAGCTTCAATATTCATACTTTCACATTCAGTTTTGTTTGGAAGACCTTGTTAGATTTTAGATTGAAGGTTTCCATTTATTCAAGTTAAGTTCTTTTTATTCCCTTTTTGTTATTTATTTATTTGTCTTTCCTTGATATGATTGTTATTGGCTAGAACCTTGTGGTTCCAAGGTTGATAGGGATTTGTTTATATCTTTGATTATGATGGAATGTTGTGCTTTATGTTTTGTGCTTTGACTTGCTTGAAATCCTAATGGTTGGCTTGTTCTTGAATCTAGTTAGAATCCTTCTAGCTAGTAACATAAGTTGGAACTGAGACTTACCCGGTGATATTCCTTCATAGATACATGAGAGACTGATCATAGGTAATAAAGGTTTATCCTTTATTGGTTGAATGTGCTTAGATTCCTTCCTAAGTAGGGTAATACCTGAGACTTACCCGGTAATGGTTTACCTTTCACTTATTAGTAGTCAGGTTTGTTTAGAATTTCCTACCTCTCTACCTTGAGAGTTACCCGATAATAGGTAGTTGGTTTGAAACTAGATAGTCTTGAGACTTACCCGGTAATAGACTGTCAGCTTAGAAACGTTCATTCATGTGGCTTTTCTACCATATATTCTTTATGAGTCTTCGTGAATCTATATGTATAAACAATGATCTTGAACCCTTGGAATCCATTTTCTTTCCTTTAACTTGATTATCTTTGTTTTTTCCTTTTTATTTGTTTTAACTTTCAATCAATAGTGACAATTGATTGTGAGTCCTTTAAAACCTTTTCAAAAACCTTTTTGACTTCTTTCCCTTATCTTTTCCAACCTCTTGTCTTTAATTGAGATCTATTTTGTATTTAATCATTGCTGCATATTAATCCTCCCAGTCCCTGAGATCGACCCTGGAATACTTATCTTTATTGTGATTGACCCATACACCGTGGGTTCGTTGCTATTTAGGGAATTATTACTGGTTATAAATTTAAAACTATCCCTTCCTTGTTTTACTAACTTATAGGTCTTTATCATTATTGATAAAAGTTTTTGGGGGTGTAAAATCAGCGAACAGGTGCCATCCGATATGGAGCCTTCGAGATGGGTCTCGTACCAGGCTCTAACTCGATACTGAAATCCACACTCCTCTGAGGCGGAAAACTAGACGGCTCAGCAAGAACATCAGTAAACTCACAAACAACTAGAATGTCCTCTACAGCTGGACTCTCCCCCTCCTTCAAGGCATAACACCAGAAGGCCTCGCAACCCTGTGCAATAAGTCTAGTTGTCCGTATAACACTGATAACTGTGCCTACCTTTCCAAGGTCTCAACCTCGGAAAACCTCTATCTGGCCTAACTCGGTAGAGAGGGTAACAGTCCTCCTACCTACATCTAAGACTACAGATTGTCTAGCCATCCAATCCATACCTAGTATAACTTCCTCATGCTCTAACGGCATGACAAAGAAGTCAACTAGTAACACACGAGTCCCTACAGAAATGGGACAACCGTGAATCTCACGGGCACCTCTGACCCTACCACCATCGGGTAACCCTATAATAAAGGGCATCCTCTCAACTGTATCTAAACCCAGACGCTCTACACAGGCATCAAAAATAAAAGAATGCGTAGCACCAGTATCAAATAAAACTCTAACAAGTAGACCATGAATCAGAATGGTACTTGTAGCAGTAGGTGCAGCTGGCTCCTCTGCACTCCTCAGCTCAAAAAACACGGCCCTGTGGGCCTCTGGTATCAGTGGTGCCCCCACCACGGCCTCTGCCTCTACTCGGCCCAGGAGCAGATCCCTGAGTAGTAGGGAGATTTGGGACCCTCTGCTGTCCCTGACTCTGCTGCTGCTGGTGAGGTGGTCTCTGTCTACCTCCCGCTGCACTAGCAGGAGAAGAATCCTGTTGTGATGAAGCTCTCCCTCGTCTACAGAAGGTAGCTCTATGACCAGGTCGGCTACAAGTGAAACAAGTCACCGGCTGCGTAGTACACTCTGACCTCATATGCCCATACTCACTGCAGTTGAAGCACTGCACTCCCTTATCTGCACCCGGTGCAGATGGAGGACGACTCTGGCGACTCTGGCCTCGCCTTGAACCAGCAGCTCCACCAATCTCACTAGTCTGACCAGTCCTCTGTCTCTTCTCAGACCCTCCGGTCTGAGAAGCTCTCCTCTGGCTAGCTCTCTCCCTCTCGTAGTCAGAAGCCCGGTCCTGATAGTCGACCAAGGTCTCATAGTGAAAACCCGCCATATAGGTACGGGTGGTATCCCTCAGACGTCGGGAAAACAAATACACATGCTGATCTGCCGCAGGTGCAGCTGGACCCACCAATGCCAGCTCCTCCTGGAATCTCCGGATGGCCTCTGAGACCGGCACATCCTCGAACCCAGCCTCAACAAAGTCTCGCAGTTTCTCCCTCCTCAAAGAGGCAAGGTAGAAACGCTCTCGGATCAGAGTCCTCATCTGCTCATAACTAGTAACCTATGCTCGCACAGACCTCCACCAGTGCTGTGCCAAATCTCTGAACAAGGTCTGCAGCAGCTCAATCTGCCTATCAACTGGACATCTAATAGACTCTAGAGCTGAGTCTACAAGTCCTATCCACAGCTCCACCTCTAGCCCCACTTTCCCAGTGAAAGGGGGTACTCCCATCTGATGAAAAGCCTTCAACCAAGTGTCTGGTCTAGGCCCTCTATGCTCCTCTAGAGCCCGAGCAATCTCAGCAGCATGTACCTGTACAGCTGGTACCTGAGTAACGCTGTGGGACCTCTCAGATGGTCCCTCCTGTGTTGGCAGATCCGGGGCACGCCTACCTGCCCTGGCGGCCTCCTCAACACGTCTGATATAAGCCTAAAACTTTGATCTATCCATAGAGACGCGATCAGAATCACCAGACTGGGCTCTCTATGGCCCCTGTCCCTCAGCTGCATCGTTCCCAGCCTCAGGAACAGCACTCTCAGCAACCTCCTCATGGACCTCCTCTGCTGCACGTGGCTCAACAGCAGGAATCCTACCCCGTCCTCTACCTAGAGGGGGCTTACCTCTACCTCTACCTCGTCCAGCTGCAGGTAAGGCTCTAGTCTGAACCATCTGCAGAGGACATAAACCTATCTTATAAGGCTATATATATATGCCATATGTATAGATATATCACATATCAATCACAGCAGAATATCTATATATATCTATACTGTCGAGGTCTTCAGAGGGGTGATGGCTCCCGTACATGGTATCCCAAAACATTTGTACTCATTTCAAAACCAAAACCTTTTGAAAAGTCAGACCCCTTTTCGGGTTCTGTTTAGTTATCTATTCGACCTTTATTGCAGATTACTAGTGCCATTTTTGTCAACCTGGACTCTGATACCACCTTTGTAATACCCCAAATCCGTAGGACGGAGTGCTACTGGGCTAGGATCTCACAATGGATCCTGACCCTAGCCTGACAACAATTTCACAGATCTTACAACAAGGCACCGATAGATTAAAACAAAACATGAAACTGATATATATATATATATATATATATATAGATCAAAAGGTAATACAATATACCGCTGAGTACAAACAAACCAAACTATACATCAAAAACCCATATCCCCGATACCGCCCCATTGTACGGAGCCCTCAGCGGATCACCACTCTGAATCACTCTGCAGCTCTCCTATCCTGCAAAGTGTCTACAACACGGTATGAAACCATTAGCTAACCATACACAAATATAGGAATATGCTAGAGCACAAACGCACATCAAAAATCTTAACACATCAACATGCTTACATACATTTACCCGGTTCATTATCTTTATAAAGTCCAGTACTCAACTTATATATAATATCCATATAAACATAAGTGACACGAATATAAACCTCGCCTCTGGGTCCAATAACCAGCTGGAATGGTGCATGGAACACTAGCCCGTGTACCCTAAGGGAATGGGAAGTGTCCGAACCGTTTACCAAGTCTGGTCTGCCTACAAAGAACCTCCCAGACTCCCAGCGGGATGAAAGGGCAAGTTATCACGGCCTTACAATGGGCAATCAATACATCATAGGTCGGTGACCATCATAACACATGATATAAACATATAACACACACCACTCATGCATAACATCCTATAAAGGAATGGCAGCTAAGTAAGTCCCACGGACTTACCTCAACCTCGTAGTCGTCTCACTGGATCAACCTCAACTCAGTCCACTCCCAACTGGAGGATAACACGGCCTATACAAGGCATACATAGATATCAAACTCCTATCGCACAAAGGGTCACACCTAGACCCAAGGGATCCATAATGGATCTTATCCAACTCGTAAACCTCAAAGCCCTAACCGGCCATTCCATATCATACTCATCAACAACCGAATCCTAGCATGCTACTACCGCTCAACTAGGAAAGGAAAGGATCTACCTAGCTTTAGGTAGACCCGGGACAAAGCGCACCTGCGTAACAAAGGGGCGCAGGGGCGGAGGCAAGCAACCGCGGGCGCGGCGGAATGTAGCCGCGGGGGCGGTGGCAAGGGACGCTGGCAAACGCAGGCACGACGCGGGCGCTGTGACACGGTAACCGCGGGGGCGGTGACTTCTGGCCGCGGGGGCGGCGACAGTGCAGAATGCAGTCTCGGGGCTTCTCTTTAGCTCTTCCCATGATCAATCCCTTCCACTCTCTTCCAGATTTATACACAAGCATCAACATACACATATCAACATCACCCTATGTTCAAAACATCTATTCCTAAGCTAAGGAAGGAGGAGCAAGGAAGAAGGAAGGATGAAGAAGCAAGGAGGAAGAAGCTTACCACTGTTGAAGGTCTAGGCAGGCACAAGTAAGCACACTCAGCTGGCTCCACAAGCTCAGCAACAACAACTACCATCAACAGCCACACAACCACACACACAACTCTACCAACTCAAGGAAAAAACCAACTCAAGCTCAAGGAGAAAGAAGAAGAAGCAAGAAGGACGTGAAACTGGATTGGAATGTGAAGAAACCCTTGCTCAGCAAGGTAAAACGAAGGAGGTAAGGTAAGGTAAAGCACGGGTCAAAGGGTCAACAAAACCGGCTGCAGCCGCCGTAACCCGCAGGGGCGGATCATAGGGCCGCAGTGGCGGGAACCTGCAGGGGCGGAACACGTGCCTGCAGGTGCGGCAAGACCAATCTCGGCACAAAGCCAATCTCGGCCATGGTCCAATCTCGGTCCGAAAGAAAGGGCTCTCACATCACTAATAAAACTGTGGTAATTTGGCACGAAGGTTGTTTAAGGTTACAATTGAGGGCATTACCTACGGGCCTTATGTTTCTAGAATCATGGCTATTAGCCACGAATAGTGTTTATGGGTACATTTGATGCCTTTACCCACAAATACAGTCGTGGCTATGTAATGTGGAAGGATACATTGAAAACGTTACCCACAAACATATTCGTGGCTAAACTCGTGACTAGTTGGCACGAAAAATTATAAGAGAAAATTTGTGGCTATATATATTGCTTAACTTGTAGAAAATATTATATAAACCGAATACTAAATCTAGAAATTACAAAATACCTAATATAGCCACATTAAAGAGCAAATCCATATCATCGACATCGTACATCCATAATAACAAAATTTACATAACCAAATCATCCATAACCACTAGTAATATCCATGTAATGATCATATTTCATAGTCTATGATCAATCCAAAAGCATGGAAAAGCAAAATAAGTTCAAAGTTTCTGAACACAATTACAAGCTGTAACACCCCAATTTTATTAATTATCTAGGTATGCTACAACACCAGCGGTTTCTCTACTACTATTGAAATCCGCCTCAGACTAAAACTTAGACTTCAACGAGTTATATAAAAACGTATTTATATCACATGCCTTGATTGAGATTATAATTTACAGAAGAAAAAAAACGTTAACTGATTTTTTTTAAAGTTACTCGCTTCCAAGCTAGAGTGAGAGGTGCTCAAGTGTAACTCCTGGTACCCTTCCGTAACACTATCTCCTACTCACCTTAACCTGTCAAAAGGTTGATAACCAACCAAAACAAATAAAATAAAATGGGTCAGTCTATTTGGCAGACTGGCAAGCTGGATTAGCCTAATAAAAAAAACTTATTAATTTAGAACAACATATAGTATTCATAACGTTACCGTAATAGCTTTTCAAAGTTTAATCGATTTAATAACACTCTTAATTGCGTTAGCGTTACGCTAGCAATTTTATCATGGATACCAAGTTTGATTTTAACCGTTATTCAACCGAAGGGCAAGTCTTGGAGAACCTCTTGGTAAGTCCCTGACTCCCTAAATTCGCCTACCGGTAGCGAGATTGGAATTAGACGACCTAATTCCCGGGGTTCACTAAGCCCCAACGGACATTTCTAATAATGTTATCGAGCCGACATTCATATTTTCCCATAATGTCCATACCCGTATTTCACATTTTCATCGGTTCGTCCATTATCCAAGTAACCGCTAAAAATCAACAACATACCAATTAATACAATACTATAATATATACATGTAATTTAACTATAGCTTTCTCGATTAATATATATGTATGTGTATATATATATATATATATATATTCGATCGAATAGGTACGATAGTTATTTAAAATAACTATAACCCACTTGCCTTGTCGTAACGTAAACACTGACTTTATACGGTATTCACCCGATATACTACCGAGTTAGTATATCTTTTCTACTACGTTTAATGAGCTTCTTCTTTCTTTTCTTTTTTTTCTTGTGTTTGTGTTTTAAAAAATTTTGATCCAAAGCCTCCCCTTTTATACTACTGCAGAAGGAAGAGTTACAATTGCTCACTCTTACATGTAAGTATAGTAATTTACGTACAAAATATGTCAATAGATTCACCTGCCTAATCAGCAATCCTATACTACTTACTCAACAAGGCTATAGGGCTATTTAAGCCAAATTAAATTTAGACCCATGATTCCAATTTAACCATGAACAAGCCCCTAAAACAATTTATAATTACCTAAGTTTCCCTATTTATTTACTACTTTATCTATATAGTTATGGATATAAGATTAACTTATCCTAATCTATCTTACTTATCTAAATTGCCTTCATAAACATTCTTTTCTCATAATTTAATTATATTTTTATAACCAAACTTAAGCATAAACCATAAATAAGTTTATACTTATTTATAAATTGTTTAAATTATCCATATTTATCTTACTTGTTACTTAAGGGAAAAAAAATTATTGCGTATACATTACTAAAATAATATTTATTTATTTTAACATTTCATAACAACTCGCACCGTTCATTATTTTTAGTATACCTTATTTAACGGAGTGCTACACAAGCTGCAAAAGTTATGGTGGTGGTGTAGAGCTTGAAGAAGCACCCTTTTGAAGCTTAAGTAGTTCTACTAGCAAGGCTTGTTGTTGGTTGATAGAATCTTGCAACTCCTTTATTTTTCCATTCATGTCTTTTACCTCAGCAGTTGAGACATCCAATTTCTCTTTCATTGTTTTCATTTCAGTTTTAAGTGGCTCCACATCTTCATAGGTATGATAAGCATTTGTACAATTAGCAATCATGAGATTGTTTCCAAGCCCATTACGAATGAGCCCTACACCTTGTTCCCCTAATCCAAATATTCTCCCATTATTTGGACCATTACATGCTTGAACCCAAAATTTCATCCTCTGTGAGAGGAGTCACGTTTTCCTCATCTTCGAAATAGGATTGTTGAGTGATAAGACGGTCAAATTCATCCTATGGAGAACCAATATTTGTATCAAATAGAAATCAGCAAGTCAACTATAAATCAGCAACCCAAATTTCATCATATAATCAACAAGTGAACTAAAAAATCAGCAAGTGAAATAAAAAATTAGCAAGTGAACTAAAAAATCAGCAAGTGAACTAAAAAAATCAGCAAGTGAAGTAAAAACAAATCAGCAATCAGCAAGTGAACTAAAAAAATAGCAAACAAAAACCACTAATCTATTCATGCTTGAACCATGGCTAATTAACAACCCCAAAAAATCAACAATGATATAAATCTACAAAAAATCATAGCAAACATATAGTTTGCTAAAATCAGCAACTCAAGTATAAAAAAAAAATCAACAAAAATTCATCAAGTCACTAATCTATTCAAGTTTGGATGACTCACCAAAATTGCAGTAGGTTTTGGTCCAGTTCATTCTCCATCTTTCTTCGTCCACAACTTTTTAATAACTTGAGAAAGTGTAGGTTTAACACCATCATTAGCTAACTCCTAAAAACATAGAAAATAAATAGTATTGTTTAGCATTTACACTATAACTCAAAGATAAAATTGAACATTAATATATAATACACTCACCATTCTTTTTTTCCATTTGCTGACTTTGCATGAACCTCCTCGGTATGAACCATCATCACGAGCATTTTTGGAACCCCGATTCATCTTGTTCACTGTTGCTTGCTTAACTAGTTTTTCATTAGTTTTTCTTAAATGTTCCATCTCTTTCCATATATCATCTCCAATAAAATCAGGTATGGATCCTTATCACGGTAAAACTTAAGAATGTTTTGTATGTGAGCACAAGCTTGATGAAAAAATGTCTTTTTCATCTCTTCTTCTAACACTATGAAAGCAAAATGTTTCTACAATTTCAAATGCAGAAAATTCAGCAACATATTGCAAATTAAATCAAATATGAATCATTACAACTGCACCTTAAATTCACTAAACCACATGTTCTTAACATTTTGTGGCACTTTGGAAACACTTGTCCAAACGCCATTGTAATGTCCATGTATAATTTCCTTCATCTTTGCAAAAGCTCGCTTGCGTGGCTCAAAGTCATTGCAAAATATCAAATGCTTAGAAGTATAAACTTTTACTAATTAGGTTTGATAAAAAATCAGTAAAAAAAACCGAGAAGAGAGTAACCGAGTGCCGTCATCTGGAATTTCCAAAAACATCTTGCGTTGTTCGGTTTGATATTGAGCTTCTGAGTTGCCAGATCCTTGAGCATTAGGAGTTTGAGCAGAACCTTGAGCATTAGGAGTTGGAGCAGAACCATCACCTTCATCCTCCTCCTCCTCTTCCTCCTCATATTGTTTACCTTCAACTTGCTCAACCTCTTGCACACTTGCATCTGAGTTGCCAGATCCTTGAGCATTAGGAGTAGGAGTGGTAGCCGGAGTGATATCCGGATTGGTAGCCAGAGTGGTAGCCGGAGTGATAGCCGGATTGGTAGATGGAGTGATAGTAGGAGTGGTAGCATTGACACGGCGATTGACACGAGCACTGCTAGCAACAAGGCCCTGGAGAGTACGTGTACGTGAATAAGTAGCAACAGGATGACGAGAAGGAGCAGAAGCAACACGACCACGAGAAGGAGCAGAAGCAACACGACCACGAGTAGTAACATCATCACTACGAGCTTCGCGCGAAACTGGAAATAATGACCGTGAAGCGCCGACACATTTCATGATGTTACCTATCAAAATGATTGTAGTGACAAACAAGAACAACAAGTGAAAGAACATCAAGTAAAAGAAGATTAAATTGCTTTGCAGAAATTGGAAATAATGACTGCAGTAGACATTAAACAAAACTGCCAGGACATTACATGTAAGAGCCTTAGTCTTTTGGAGCTGAGTTAGGACTTAGCCGCCCCTGCGGGTTTATGGAGCCGCCCCTGCGGCTGAGCCTGTGATCCGCCCCTGCGGCCAAGGAGCCTGCCCCTGTGGTTTCCTGCGGCTACAACTGGCATTGTTGACTCTTGACCAATGTTTTACTCTTTCTTTTCCCTTAAGCTTCGTCTTTGGCTTTCTGATCAAGGGTTCATCCTCATTTCATGTTTCTCACGTTCTTCTTGCCTCCTTTCTTCTCTTGACCTTGATCTTGAATTTCCTTAAGTTGAAAGAGATTGGTTGTGTGGCTTTGTTGAGGTTGATGTTGTGTATGGTTGCTGAGCTTGGGAGCCAACGGTGGTTTTGGATCATTTCCTTGGTTAGATCACAACAGTAGGTAAGCTCCTTTCTTCTCTTCTTTCTTTCTTCCTTTGATTCCTCTTCCTTAGCTTAGGATTAGATATGCTAGGATACATATTGATGTTTGTATGTATATATATGTGTATGAATGTGGTTGTGGAATGATGAAGGCGTGAATTGATCACGTGAAGAGTGAAAGAGAAGTCGGGAGATCACGTTCTGCACTGTCGCCGCCCCGCGCCAGAGAGCCGCCGCTCCTGCGGCCACGGTCACCACGCTTGCGCCAGGGTGTCGCTGCGCCTGCGGTTGCCTTTGCTTCGCCCCTGCATCCCTCTTGTCACGCAGGTGCGTCTTATCCCGGATCTACTTGAGTAGTATGGATCCTTTCCTTTCCTAGTATGAGCGGGTTAGTAGCATGCTAGGTATGTGTATGAGGATAGAATGAGGATGATTATGATATTGATATGTGCCGGTTATGGCTTTGAGGTTTAGTAGATTATCGAGGTTTATAAGTTGGATATGATCCTTATGGATTCCTTGGGTCTAGGTGTGACCCCTTTGATTGATAGGAGATTTGATATCTCTTTATGCCTTGTTATTAGGCAGTGTTGTCCTCCAGAGTGGAGTGGATCGTGGTTGAGGTTATCCTGAGGTTGAGGTAAGTCCGTAGGACTTACTTAGATACCATCCTTATATTGGATGTATGCATGAGTGGTGTGTGATATATGCTTGATAGAATGCGATGTTGATTATTACCGACCTATGGTTTAGTGATTGCCCACTATAGGGCCGTGATAACTTGCCCTTTCATCCCGCCGGGAGTCTGGGAGGTTCTCTGTGGACAGGCCAAATCTGGTAAATTGTTCGGGCACTCTCCATTCCCATAGGGTACACGGGGAGGTGTTTCAGGCACCATTCCAGCTGGCTATGGGACCCAGAGGCGAGGATGATATATTCCTCGTGTCACATATATTCATATTCATATATATATATATACGATTTGAGTGTTGGAATTTATAAAGATAATAACCGGGTAAATGTGTGACATCATGATTATGTGTTTATGATTACCTGATTTTGTTTGTGCTTATGCATTATCTATATATGTGTATGTTTAGCTAACGGTTTTATACCGTGTTGTAGATCCTTTACAGGTTAGGAGAACTGCAGAGTGATCCAAATGGGGTGATCCGCTGAGGGCTCCGTATGGGATATTTTGTATGTATTGATACATGTTTATTTTGTACTCAACGGTTCTTCTGTAAACCTTTTAATTTAATATTACAGTTTAATGTTTTGGTTTTAATCTATTTGTGCCTTGTTGTAAGATCCAGTGAACTTGTTGTCAGGATAGGGTCAGGATCCATTGTGAGATCCTAACCTAGTAGCGCCCCGAGTCCTACGGATTTGGGGTGTTACATTACAGAGATTTGCAAACAAGACAATATAACCTAATTAGTATGCAAGCCAAAATATATATGTACAGACAAGTTTAAATTGTCTTGCCACAACTATGACTCATTCTAATAATTAATCTACAAAGAATGCAACTGCAACTCATTATGTGATTGTAAGCTACATTTTCACAAACAAACAAGAGAAAAACCTAAGAAGGAGATAATAGTAATAAACAAGAGAAAAACCTAGATGAATCACGTAGCTATATATCCTCACATGTACACAGACCACTAGAGAAATAATGAAACCTAGATGAATCACGTTGCTGAGAAGAAGAAATGTTGGAGAAGCAACTGAGAAGGAGATATGAGAAGGAGATATGTGTACCTTTATGTAGCCGAGAAGGAAAAATGTCGGAGAGGACTTCAGAAGGAGAAGAACCAAACCATGCAGTCGAGAAGGAGAAGAGGGAGAGAGAGGCCGGCGACTAAGAATCTGAGAAGCCATTGAGAAGTGTCAATTAATGAGTGGAGAAGAAGCAACAGGTTTGTCGTTCGCCATTAATGAGTGGAAAAGAAGAACGTACCTCTACACAGTCAAGAAGAAGACGACGGGGAGAGAAGCCAACATTAATGAACGGAGAAGATAGAGGAGGAGATGTCGTTCGCCCTTGAACAGACGGCGAAGATGGAGGAGGCGGCCAAGTGCACAAAACAATCGAAGTTAGGGTTTTTAGAATTAGGGGAAAATTGAAGAAGTTAAAAATTAACCCGCCCAATATATTTTATTCGGCCAAATATTTTTCATTTTGGCGGCCTGCTTTCAATTTGCAGCGTGCGTGTTAATTTACTACCCACAAATTTACCCTAAAAAAAACGTGGCTATATTCGTGAGTATATCCAAAAATGCTTCACATAACGTTTGTTTGTAATGTTTTAATTAACAACTGAAACTAGTCACGACCTGTAGAACATCCAATACAATACAATCTCATTTACATTATCAAAAGTTCAAAACATTAAAACATTTCTCACTTCATCATCCAATACGTACAATACAACACAATCTCATCTACATTGAAACATTTTATCAATCATCATCCGACTCAGATGAAAAATACTCTTCTTCACAATATTGTGCACCGTCGGAAACCTCATTGTCATCAACTTGATCATTTACATTATCTAGAGTAGTAGGCAAAACATCAATTGATGCCCCTACAAATTCGTTTACTTCAATATCATTCGATTGTAATGGTTGATCAACATCCAATACAATATATGCCCACCTTTTCTCAAACCTTGCCCGTGGCTTGGTCTTACAAACGACCCTCCAATCTACACGACTACGACCTACCCCGAGATAGTCAACGTAGTAAACTTGGATGCATTGTTGGGCAAAGAGGAAGGGATCATTTGCGTGATATCGTATCCTCACATTGATCTCTTGAAAATTGTATTGTGGATGAATGTTTGTCCCTCTAATAGTGGGATCATACCACAAACACTTGACTAAGACAATCTTCTTACAAGGAAATCCGGAGAATTCAAATTCCAAGATTTGTTCTATCAAACCAAAGAAGTCTGATTGTGACCCGTCATCATGGTTAGAAGCGTTTACACGAACACTACTATTCATGCTTAATTTTCCTTCATTTCGTTGTTGGGTTTCATATTTAAAACCATTGATGAAGTATGTTGGCCATGATAAAACCTTTTTGGTTGGACCCTTGCCAAACTAACTAGTAAAGGGTCCTTTGTGACTTCCTTATTGTTAACCTATATATATAATGCAAATATTAAACACCTATCATTTGAAATACTATATAATGAGTCGTGCACGGAGGTGTGAAAACTTACAAGGTCATAAAACCATCCACAAAAATGCTTGACAAGGGTATGTGGATCTCCCGTCCTTCCACATTTTGAAAATCCCTATACAAAGAACAATTAGTTAATAGTTAAAATTAATAAATGTAAATATATTATAAAATATAAGTATAAGAATAATTAACTTACTCGATGTATGAGTCCACCTCTCTACAATTGAGAAGGATGTACGTATCTGCTATATGAAAATCTTCTCCCTCTTTCATCCAAATAACTTTTTCCTTTCCACTAGGATAACCTGGATGATTGAAGATGGAAATTTGAGGATATATATCACCCGTCATATCAACCCCATACATGGTAGGATTCTTTCTCTTGAATGAGTTGTGAGATTCCGGATAATGCTTAGTGAAATTTGTGATCTCCTCAAATAAGTATGCCTCCACTATGGACGCCTCCATGGATTGTGGGCTTATTACATTCCCTTTCAGTTTAGACAAATTTATTTCAAACGGATACATCCAATAGTATTGGACGGGGCCTAGTAATCGTGCTTGCTTTGGTAAATGCACAATGACATGCTCCATCGAATCAAAGAAAGACGGTGAAAATATCCTCTCCAATTGACATAACAATAGTTGTATGTCTCTTTCTAAATCCTCAGTACGTTTCTTGTCAAGAGCATATGGATTGAAAAAACAAGCTTAGCTATGTCAATGGTCCCCATACACCCACGGGAATAAGCTCCTTAAAAGCAATTGGTAAAAGTCTTTGCATGAATACATCACAATCGTGACTCTTCATCCCGTATACTTTAGCTTCTTCCAACTGCACACATCGAGCAATATTAGAGACATGACCATCTAAAAACCTCAAACTCTTTAACCAAGCTAGAAACTCTGACTTTTTTTTTCTTTAGTCAGTGTATATATTGCTTTTGGTTTTGGACCCACATAATCAATATCAACTTCAAGCTCTAGGCGATGACAATATAATTGTAAATCCTTCCTTGAGCTCAACTTGTCCTTTGTCTTATCCTTGAAATCCATTACGGTATTAAACACATTTTCAAAGACATTTTTCTCGATATGCATGACATCAAGGCTATGATGGACGAGATGATACTTCCAATAAGGCTCCAAAATATACTCTGCTTTGTGAACTTATGAGATTCTCCAAAACCATTTGGATGTTGATGATGTTCATCCATGGCGGTTGGAAAGTGATGAACACATTCCCATATCTGATGACCACTTAAGTACGATGGAGGATCTCGAGTTTCAACTCTCCCTTTGTAGAAGTGTTTCTTGTCTCTCCTCAATGGATTATTCTTCTGTGAAGCGTCTATGTTCATAAAACCATGAAGCCTTTCGCCCAAGTTGTAACCAAAAGGCTTTTGTATCCATCATGCATTATGGGCACGCATAAAGTCCAGCGGTGCTCCATCCTGACAACATCCCAAGTGCTGGAAAGTCATTCACTGTCCACATAAGACTTGCCCGCATAGTAAAGAATTCTCCAGTAGAAACGTCAAACGTCCGGACATCCTTATTCCACAACACTAGTAGCTCATCAAGAAATAGTTGTAAGCCTATATCTATTATTTTCTTTGGGTTTTTTGGACCTGGAAAAATGGTGGACAAGAACAAATAGGGACTCTGCATACACAAACTTGGCGGAAGATTATATGGGGAGACAATCACTGGCCAAATCGAATAAGGTCTACCAAACTTTCCAAAAGGGTATAGTCCATCTGTACACAAGCACAATCTCACATTACGGACTTCTGATGCAAAATCTGGAAAAGTTTGGTCAAAATGCTTCCAAGCCTCACCATCCGAGGGATGAGACATATCAAAAGAAAAGGCGAACCCCCAACTAGTCGTATGGGGTGGAGTGCTTGTGGTAAGCTACCCCTCATCAGCTCGGTGCTCAGCATGCCAGCGCATCTTTGAAGCCGTTTCCTCCATGACGTACAAGCGTTGTAGGCGTGAGATCAATGGAAAATATCTTAATATCTGACAAGGTATCTGTTTTCCTCTCTCGGACAACTGGGATTTATACCTTGTACTGTTACAAAATTTACACTCGGTGGCATCAACATCATCCTTCCAAAACAACATGCAACCTTCGGGACACATGCGAATCTTTTGTTGTGGCAATTCCAAATCTGCAATCAACCTTTGCATCTCATAGAAACTTGTTGGAAAATTATGATATGTTGGTAGTACATTTCCAACCTTTTCAAGAAGTGCATTGTACCCGTCTTGTGACAAGTTATGTTTTGTCTTCAAATCCATAAAAGAGCCCACTACAACTAATTTTGAAATGGATGAACCATGATATAGTGGCTCTTCTGACGCCCTCAACACGTCAAAAATCCTCTGTGACAGTAAGGAAGTACTATTGTCAAGCTCAGGACCAAACATCATAGATTGTTGTGGCATGTTAAACTCTTCTTTAATCTCCACATGATTTTCATTGAATACGTCATCATTGTTACTTGACTCTTCAACGGGAGTGCTGGGGTCAAACCATGGAGGTGGAACAAAACTCGGACCAGCCGCATCAAAAATCATTCTTTGACCCGGATTCAAGTTATCAAACAAATGCATCCCTATCCCAAATAGATCCACATCATTGTTTGTTGAGTAATTTGATGGTTCCTCTACAAGGGGCATAAAGGCAAGTGGTGACTCCCCATGTGAAGTCCAGCAAAAATAATCCTCAACGAAACCTTTTCGGTAAAGATGAGCTCGGACATCATCTAATTTATGAAATCTCCCATTCTTCCATTTTGAACAAGGACACTTTATCTTTTCCTCGTCCATCAAATGCACTTGGGATGTTGCAAATGTGATGAATCTTTCAACACTATCAAGAAACATAGAGCTAAAACCGCCACCATTTGGTTGTCATCTCTCTTACATTCACTCACGATTCTCCATATTTGAACCTATATGGTAATTAAACAATATATATGCATTATCCACAAAAGTATTTTAACATAAAATACATAACAAAAACATAAATAAACAAATAAATTTGATTATACTTATTGTGATTGTCGAGAACATTAAAAATTGAAAATCATGGAAGGTTGCAGTTAGCCACGTCTACAAATCAATATTACCCACGTCTACAACCACAAAATTACACACGAAACAAATATTGTGGCTATGTTCTTCAGAAAACTTCTCTTTAAAATTCTTATTTCCATATTATCCTTAAAAAAAACTCCTAATACATACGTACATTCTCATCATATTCGATTTACATGAAAAAAATACTGTAAAAATTAAGTATAATAACATATATAATTAATATATATACTTACTTGATCATATGCCTTTGAAACTTGCACAAAATGATTAGAATAGTTGATATTTTAGTTTACTGTTAGAGGAGGGAATGAAGAAAAAGAGAGACGATGGGTTTGAATATGAGCGAGTGGAAAGAGAATTAAAGTAAAGTAAGGGTACGTACAGTGCAATAAATAGTAGTAGGTGGGTACGATGTAATTTACCCTCGAATGTGGTCACAAGTTTACCCACGAATACACTTCATGGGTAATAGCCTCGAACGTACCGTAGGGAGTACCCACCAAAAAGAAACCGTAGGTACATAGCCACGAGCATACCTTGGACTTGGTTTTCGTCCTTAATTAGCCTCAAAATTAGTGTCGGGTATACCCACGAACAAAAACCTGTAGGTAAGTAGCCACGAACCTACCTTCAACTTGATTTTCGTCGTTAAATAGCCTCGAATTTAGCGTCGGGTTTATCCACCAATAATAAACCGTGGGTAATTAGCCACAAAACCACCTTTGACGTGATTTTTGCCGTTAAATAGCCTCGAATGTAGTGTCGGGTTTACCCACGAACATGAAAACGAGGGTAATTAGCCACGAAACTACCTTCGACTTGATTTTTGTCGTTAAATAGCATCAGATTTAGCGTCGGGTTTACCCACGAACAAGAAAATGAGGGTAATTAGCTGCAACATTACTCTCAAAAATCAACTTCGTGGATATATACCTCGAATATTAGTTTCAATTTTTTTCCCCTTGCTATGTAACCACGAAAAAATATATTCGTGGGTAAATTTATGGGTAAGAGCCACGAATTTACCCACGATATATTCGAGGTTAATGTAGCGTGGCTACACCGGAGTTTTCTGGTAGTGGTTGACAAAAGACTGCCAAGACCCACAACTCGTTATACCTCAACTCAATCTCCACTACAACCTTACACAAGCTTCAATGGTGAAGCAAGCACAAGGAGGAGGCTAGTGAAGGCTTGTAGCACCAATCCAATGGATTGACAAAAACAAACTCAACCAAGCTATACTAACGACCAACAAATGCCAACCAAAACTCTCTCTTCTTTGATTGATTTTGTGAATTGAAACAATACAACGTCTTAAGAGTGAAAAATGTACCTAAGAAAGAAAACTAAGGAGGTTATTTATAGACTCTCCTATCCTAAACAAAACAAGAAATAAAAAGGAAAACAATTACATCCAAAAAGATATTAAGAGAGCTTCTAAGATGTAAAAGAGTCTTTAAACCAAGAAAATAGTGTCATAGACAACTATCGGAAACCAATTAGGGCATAAACGAGGTGTCAGCGTCTTCCTAGGCACTCTGAGAGCGTCGGCCAATTTCTAGGGTTTCACCAAAGGTGTCGGCATCTCGCTTCGATTGGTCGAGGTTGTGACCAAGGGCGCCGGGCGTGATTTAGGACTTGTCGAGAGTGTCGGGCATGAATTAGGGCTTGCCGAGGTTACCGGGTGTTAGTTAGGGCTTGTTGAGGCCGCCAAGCGGAAATTAGGGTTCGCCGTGGATGTTGTTGAGGGACCTGGGCGGAGATTAGGGCTTGTCGAGGACGCCGGGCAGAGATTAGGGTTCGCCGAGGATGTTGCCGAGGGCTCCGGGCGGAGATTAAGGCTTGCCGAAGGTCTCGACATCTTGGCGCTTCTTTTTGAGAGTGTTGCCGAAGACATGCATGCTTATGCCTCGCAATGAGTCTCGGCACCATTTCATCCCGCTTACATGCTTGACACTCCGCTACACTTCCAAGCGCTTGACACTTCTCTGTTAGGCGTTCTGCTTATCTTCCCACTTGACACTCCGTTTCCGCTCAAGACCGTTACGCTTCCGCCCTCCGCCAAAGCCTTTCCGCTCCTATCTTCAGATGCTTCCACACGATGATCCAACGTTTGCATGGCTGAGATATCTTGTGAACATGTACCTGAAATGGTCAAGATATTAATTAGTCCCTTTTGAGAAATAATAAGCCCATGCATGTTGTTATGCATTGCTAGGAATTCTTTTGATGTAGCCTCTTGAATCTCCTTAGATCCTAATATCTTGTGAACATGTTGATGTGTTTACATTTTTGTCTTGTGTGTGTTTGTGCCTCTAGTATCACTTTGATATTAGACTTGTTAGCGAAAAGTTTATACCGTGTTTTTAGACTTTGCAGGTTAGGAATTGTTGAGTGGTCTGGAGCGGAATGGTCAGCCTGGTTTCCGTACTAGTACTAGGTTTGGGGGTTTCCCATATATAGCGTTAAGACTCATATACTTTCTTTCGGATTTATCACTTGTTATGCATGGATGGCATACATGGTTCTTTAATTGATTAATTCTTTGATTATGAAATTTATTCGGTATATTATTTGTGCCTGGTTGTAAGGTTCAAGTGCTATTGTTGTCAAACTAAGGTCGGGACCCATTATGGGGTCCTAGCCCGTTACATTTCGTGTTCCTAGAATTCGGGGTGTTACAACATGTTATCAGAGCTCTAAGTTGACAACAACAAAACTCATAATCTTCTAAAAATGCTGAATAAATAAATAGAATCCGAAAAAGGGTCTAGATTTCAAAATAAATTTCAAATTTAAATTTGATGCATAGTCGGAATGGGTTAGTCAGTACGGCAATCACCACTCCCCTCCTCGGATCTCGGCAGTGTAGTAAGATAATTGTTCTAGTTCCTTAGTGGTTATTTATGTGGATTTTTGATTTGGACGTTTCATGAAAATGACACGTACTAGGGTAATAACCGTTACGGTGCGAGGTAGAAGACATTCACTTCACCAGCCTTCCCGAACGTGGTAGGAATGGTAGGGCTCTTTCAGTTAGAGGGCACAGTGGTAGGAATAGACCTTTAAGTAGCATGAGAACGGGACATGATTGTGATGTTGTTGTGCCAAAACCTTATAGGGTACAACCAGCCGACTCGGGTTGCATCTCGAAGGGAGCTACAAAGTTCAACGAGTGATTCCGGAGTTTATACATGTGAATGTGAGGTAACTCCCTAAAGGATGCAAGCTCAACAGAAGGACTATGATGCGAACGATAATTCGATGGTACATCCACGAGAGGAAGTGTGAATGGAAATGGTCATGGGTAGGACGAGAGATCAATTAGGCGCGTTTTTCGAGACGAAGACTTAGGATACCAACGTCAAGAGACCCTACAAGGGAACCGTCAGTGGCGAGAACAATGCTAAAGTGATTGTTTGGATGTTAATGTAAGTCATCGGGAAGTACATGTTGAACAGGGTAATGTTGGGTGGACGGTGAAAGGGAGTTTGAGAAGTTAGATTCTCACATTAGATAGAGAAGTGTGTGTCAGAGAATGAACCAGAGAATCCAACAGGAATAGACAAGCTCGCAAGACTAGCTCCTCAAGAAAAATGTCAACAGTGAAGGATAGGGAGAAGATAAAGTCTAGGAGTTGGTGCAACATGGGCTATTGATTCCCTGGCTCAGTCCCTCTCATGGTTGGCGAGAACATATTGGATCAAATTATTAGGGGATAAACAAGTCCGTCACTTGGTAATATCCTAGAGAGGGTTCAGTTCTAGTAATTTAAGGAACCTAACACTTGTGCGGGTTTCGGGAACCGGAACGACCATCCCAAGTCAGCTACTGATTTGAAGTCAACCACGCACTAGTAGTTGGATGGAACCAACTAGAATAAGAAGGAATGAACAAAGTAAGAATAACCAAAAGGGCGCCAACCCGCCGACTGCTCCGACAACTACAAGTGTCATTCGGATTAAGGACGAACTCGTCCGAGTTTTATTTGACATGTGTGCTTCCCATTCCTTCATTTATGATGTATGTGTATATAGATCGTCCTTCGGAGCAGTCCCAGGAGTACCATTTATAATAGGGTTGCCGGACGGGGGCAATCTTAGAGGCTTCTGAGAAATCCATGACTGCTAGCCCGTCGGCTGGTAGACTTCCTAGTCATGCACCTAGTGTCTAAGGAGACTACACTAGGGATGGATGGGATGGTGAAATACGGAGCTTTGTTGAATATAGGAAAGAGGAATGTAAGAGCCTTGATCTTTGGAGCTGAGTTGGACTTAGCCGCCCCTGCGGGTGCATTGCGTCGCCCCAACGGGTTCTTTGTATTTCCGCCCTTGCGGCTCAGGATGCCCGCCCCTGCGATTTTTTGCGGCTGCAACCGGCTTTGTTGACCGAGTGGACCGTGCTTTACCCTTTCTTCTCTTCCTCCTTAAGCTTCTTCTTGGGCTCATGATCTTGTTTTCCTTAAGTTTGCAAGTGATTGTGGTGTGGCCTTGTTGAGGTTGATGTGGTGTGTTGTTGCTGAGCTTGGGAGCCAGCTGAGCGTTGTGTTGTGATCTTTTCCAGCCTAGTTAGGCTACCACAGTGGTGAGTTCTTTCCTCTTCTTCTCTCTCTCTTTCTTTCTTCTTTCTTTCCTCCTTCCTAAAGTTAGGATAGATCTCTTAGGTGTGTTTTGATGTTGGAATGTGTATATATATGTATGTGTATGGCTAATGGATGATAAAGACGTGATTTCATCCCGTGAAGAACCGAAGAGGAAATCGGGGTTCACCTTCTGCAGCGTCGCCGCCCCCGCGCCAGCAAGTCGCCGCCCTTGCGTGACCTTGTCACCGCACCCGCGCTAGAGAGCCGCCGCCCTTGCAGCCACGGTCACCGCGCCTGCACCAGAGTGTCGTCGCGCCTGTGCTTGCCTTTGCTTCGCCCCTGCGTCCCTCTTGTCACGCAGGTGCGTCTTGTACATGATCTACTTAGAGTAGTGTTGATCCTTTCCTTTCCTAGTATGAGCGGGTTAGTAGCATGCTAGTTATGTGTATGAGGATAGAATGATGATGCGTATGATATTGATATGTGCCGGTTATGGCTTTGAGGTTTAGTAGATTATCGAGGTTTATAAGTGGGATATGATCCTTATGGATCCCTTGGGTCTAGGTGTGACCCCTTTGATTGATAGGAGATGTAATATCTCTTTATGCCTTGTTATTAGGTAGTGTTGTCCTCCAGATTGGAGTTGATCGTGTTGAGAGTACTCCGAGGTTGAGGTAAGTCCATATGACTTACTTAGCTACCATCCTTATATTGGATGTATGCATGAGTGGTGTGTGTTATATGCTTAATAGCATGTGATGTTGTTTCTTACCGACCTATGATTTAGTGACCGCCCATTGTAGTGGTTGTGACAACCTTTCCTTTCATCCCGCTGAGGAGTCTGGGAGGTTCTCTGTAGTCAGGCCAGATCTGGTATACGGGATGGTCACTCCCCACTCCTTTATGGTATACGGGAGGGTGTTCCGGATCCACTCCAGCTGGCTATAACACTCATAGGCGAGGATTATATATATACCTCGTGTCACATATGTTCATATACATATATTTATACGATTTGATTATATGTTTATGATTTCCTGAAGTGTGTTTATGCTTATGCATTATCTTATATATGAATGGTTAGCTAATGGTTTTATACCGCGTTGTAGATACTTTGCAGGTTAGGAGAACTGCAGAGTGATTCAGATGGGGTGATCCGTTGAGGGCTCCGTACACTAGGTTTATGCGAGGGTTATGGGACATTTTGTATGTACAGATATATGTTTTGGTTTGTACTCAGCGGTACTTCTGTATATATATATATATATATATATATATATATATATATATATATATATATATATATATACAGTTTGATGTTTTGGTTTTAATCTATCTGTGCCTTGTTGTAAGATCCAGTGAACTTGTTGTCAGGCTAGGGTCAAGATCCATTGTGAGATCCTAGCCCAGGAGCGCCCCGAGTCCTACTGATTTGGGGTGTTACAAGGAAAGTGATCATTACCTCTGTTGAGGGGCATGTGTAGGTCTTCCGACGATGGGACCTTAGAAAAGCGGGAGCCGTCATTAGCTCAATTAGAGCAGTCAAATTGAATGGACAGGATTACGAGGCCTTTTGGAGTTACACCAGGAAGGAACATGAGGGTCCGAGTTTAGACGAGATTTCAGTAGCATGCGAGTTTACTTAGACGTTCAAAGATGATTTCCCGGGCCTACCTCCACAAAGGAGAGTAGACTTCTGTATAGAGGGTCCGAGGTTGGGTGAGATTCCGGTAGCATGCGGGTTTACTGAGGCGTTCAAAGATGATTTCCCGGGCCTACCCCCACAGAGGAGCGTAGACTTTGGTATAGAGTTGGAGCCTGACACGAGTCCGATCTCGAAGGCTCCCTAGTGCATGACACCCATTGAGATGACAGAACTGAAGAAGTAGTTTGAGGAACTTGCAAAAAAAAAAAGGAATTCATCAGACCGGTCTCGTGCCTCTCTTATAAAAATGCAGGTGGTCTAGTGCCTCTCCAATATTTAAAGATAAGTATATTTATGGATAATGATGGATATATTGGCGGATTTATAAGATTGTACGAGATTGTGGAATGAACATCTAGGTCTATGGAACCTAGGACTTAGAGGTTGTTAAGTGTAGAGATGCAAGATATCTTACCCTAGAATATTTGGAAGAGTGGAACGCGTAAACTAAGATGTTGTCACATCTTAACAAGGTTTGTGAGATCGTCGGCAGACGGATCAAGAATTCGTATTAGAGTATTGGACCATATAAGGTGAGTTCATCGGACTCACTTAGTTTCATTAATAATAGTTTAGAGATGTTGAACGATTACATGGTGTTAAGAAATTAAGATCGAGATTTGCGTGAAACCTGCGGTAAGGCGCGACCCACAACAAACAAAGGGGGAAGTTCTCCTTGAGTACGCATGTGACTAATAAACTAATGTAATGACCACAACTCCTTCAACAACGAAAGATCTCGATTACAGGACCGGTACCCAAAGGTTCAGGCCGGATTGTAGGTAGTGTGCGATACGTTTTTGTATTTCTATGAGAAGCTCTACGGCACCCATGATTCCCAAAAGTAAGCGAAATGGTTGTTTTTGTTCTTCAGTGTCTAGAAAATCTCGGTTTGTACTATGAGGATCTCGGCCGAGATGTCGACCGAGATTGTACAACAAAAACTTGGATCACGACCCGAGATGGCTATGATCTCGCCCGAGATGCTTCCTTAGTCGTTCTTCATGCCCTTAGCTTGATCCCTAGCCCTTTCCTGTGCATTTATGCTTGCTCCAATGCATCCACTTCGAGGCTTGATCCTCAAATACGTCGTTTTAACTCCGAAATGCGCCAAATCACCTAAAAAGCCACAAATAGTGTGTGTAGACAACTATTCTTGCAAAAATGACACAAACCAAGGCTAAAACATGAATTTGAAAAGGGAAAACCTACCTAAATGCATGACTAAACTAAATCATGTTCTCAGCAGCATCACCTAAGCGTATAATAAAGTTGGAGTCGGCAACGCTCAAGCTTGACAATGGAAGAAGGTGAATATTCAAGGGGGAGTGTTATGTATGTTATGAAATATAATTAGGAAGCATATATACATGGACAAGCTACTAGAATAATCATGCATGATATCATTGCATGGTGAATTATAGAGAAGTAAATTGTACAAGGTGAATTATTCACCTTCTTCACCTCCCTAATATTTAGTTAGGAAATTAACCCAAATTTTGACCTATAAATAGAGGCCATTTCCGTTGTAAGAAGATGGACCACGAACAAGTTAGAAATCTACTTTTTTTTGTTCTCTCCTCCCTTCCAGTTTCATTCAAAGTGTTCTTGAACACATTTTACACAAGTTTAACTAAAAAAGAAATTAAAGCATAACTATATATATATATATATCCAAAAAAAAAAGAAAGGATGCATCGAGTAGGGGAAGGGTATATCCTACTTTGCAGATTCCTTAGAGACGAAATTGATGCCAACAATACACGTTTGCCAGATTTACAGAGGAGAATATGCCTTCAAATATCCAACAACCATGGCATTTTCAGTTTTTAAAATTATTATTACTTCACATATTAATTTAAGATACAATATTACCTAAACGCTTGTTAATTGCAGGTTTTAGCAGTTAGAATAGCGGGTTCTTCTTCCAGTGTATCACCATTCTTTGGTGTTTCAAGTTGTAATTTACTGTATGACTTGATTAAAGTTTTGGAGAAGCTATTGCTATCAAAGTGACGTTTTGTACGGTTCATATCAAAGGTTGAAGCACAAATTGAGAAACCCAACTGGAAGGTACTGGAGACTGCATTTTCAGATATCTATTTCTAATTTAACCATTCAAATGAAGGCAATTGCTAGAACAACACTCAATGAGGTAAAGACGGTTTTCCTACTTTTTTTTTAAAAAAAATTTATTTATTATTTTTTATTCTGGTTTGGAGATTTTGATTGTGAAAAAAAAGCGATGTAATTGGACTTACAATCCAATCAAATTCCAAATGTAACAGTGGATTTTTTTTTTTTTTTTTTCTCAGCTTAAGAGAAGAAGAGCAAGCAAACAACGATTTCCTATTCATCCAATTGGACCAATTTCTTCTTCTTCTCCTTCAAGTAAACACCATTTTCCCATTCAATTGGCATCCTTTTCAGAATATACAAGGGTTCTTGAAGAGGGGCAATTTAAGGTCAATAGCTTTAGCGATTGAAACAAAATACCAATTGATGTTTATGTATTTTTTTGAGAATCTGGGTTTTGTTTGCAGATGGGTAATGTTTGTGGGCATGGGATTTGCTCAAAGCCCATTGATGATCCTGTAATCACTTATCCAAGAATCAAGCTTAGTGATGGGAGATTACTGGCTTATAGAGAAACTGGTGTTCCCAAAGAAGAGGCTAATTTTAGGATTATCATTGCTCATGGCTTTGGTAGCTCCAAGGATATGAGTTTTCTGGCACCCCAAGTAATAATCTTCACCATACTTAAAAAATCTACTTGATTAGTTGTTTAATTGCTCAACTGGATTTTGCAGCCAGATGAATTAGGGCTAAATTGATTATCTGAATTGAGAATCCCTAATTCATTAGTATTAAGTTAGATTGCCATGAATTACAGAAAATTAAGTTTCTCAGGGTCTAATAGAGAGCTTGAAGATATACATGCTTCTGTATGATCGAGCAGGCTATGGGGAAAGTGATCCAAATCCAAAACGCTCAGTGAAGAGTGAAGCACAGGACATTGAAGAACTTGCTGATCAATTACAGCTTGGTTCTAAATTCTTTGTAATTGGTGTGTCAATGGGATCATACCCAATTTGGAGTTGCATTCAGTATATACCACACAGGCAAATCACTTTGATTGTGTGCACAGAGTTTTTCATTTACAGATATGTTGTGTTTACTGACTTTATGCTGTTGTAGGTTACTAGGGGTTGCGCTGGTGGCTCCGGTTGTCAATTATCGTTGGCCTTCGCTTCCGTGTTCTTTAACAAAGGATGACTTCAGGAAAAATCTTGTGAAGTTGGCTGTGTGGTTGCTGAAACGTACACCTGGTTTGCTGTATTGGTGGATGACACAGAAGATGTTTCCTTCAGCAAATGTGATGGAGAAAAACCCGGTTTTCTTTAATGAGAAAGATCAAGAAGTGCTGAAAAAAACACCAGGATTTGAACTGTTAAGTGAGGTAAATGCTTCGTCTACATAATCTTACGTTACCAAACGGACCTCATAATCAAACAATGTCCAAAAACCCCACATTATGTAATATGTAGTTCTGTACTAATTGAAACATTTGGTTATGGATGATGTAACTCAGAACAAAGTGGTGCACAAGACAGTGTTTGAGAATCTCCGGCGAGATTTCATGGTTGGTTTTGGAAAGTGGGAGTTTGACCCATTGAAGCTGAAGAACCCATTTGCAGAAAAGGATAGTTATGTTCACATATGGGCAGGATACGAGGATAGGGTTGTGCCGGTTGAGCTGCAGCGATTTGTGAGCAGAAAGCTACCATGGATCAAACACCATGAAGTTCCCAATGGTGGGCACTTGATTGTGTATGATAGTGAAGTGTGTGAATCAATTCTTAGATCCCTTGTGCTTGCTCAAGAGCCTGCTTCTTACTTACCCACTTCAGATATGTTAGTATCTGGATGATTTGTTATTGGATCTTCCTTTTGTAAGTATGTTTGCTTGTAAATGAAAATTGGAATTGTATAAAGTATACAATATAGTGCATTGTTTGGTTATGACGTGTTAGGCTTCTCAATTTTGAATTGTTCATAGTTGTAAGAAACAATGAGTTTTTTGTTCTCTTGTAGGATTGGCCAATGGATAGTGTTCAAATGGTGCAGTTCCAGTGTAAGCATGAAGGGAAAATAAAGAAAAACATCTAAGCTTGATGTAAAGACAAGAAAAAGTGTAAAATTAATTGTGGGGCTCACAATTTAATCTAATTGGGCTCAACCTCATAATAATCTTACAATGATCATGAACTTTGCATGATCCGTAATGATAATTGATTCCATTGGGATCTGAACTTCTCAATAATTTTTCCAATGATCACGAACTTTATACCGCTCGTCAAGTCTAACTACTGATAGGTAGATGGAACGTTAATTGTTAATTGAATGACTATTGAGTATACCCATCTATTATCTACCGGAGGAGCCTAGTTGGACGATTATAGTAACAATTAGCTTTATGCTACCTTAAATTTCCGCATATATATAAAACCTATATAAAATTTTATAATCAATCATATTAAATAAGTAAGATATAACATATATACATTAACATAAAAAAGTTTCGGTGTAATCTTCAAATCTAGTGTTTTTCCGTCCAGTAATCTTAAAATTTTATAATCAACCATATTAAACAAATATTTGGATTGAGTTTTGGGGTTTTAAAGTATAAGGGTATGCTTATCATTGGGTGTTGAGAGGTTTTTGAAACAAAAAGTTGAATTAAAATGTAATAAAAAATGGAAAAGCAATGAAGATCTTTAAAGTGTGATGCTTCTCCTAGGTCTCTAATTTTGAGATCGTCAAATTTAAAATATACTTTTTAAGCTTAAATATTGTTAAAATATCTATTTGATTTATTAATGTTTGATGTTATAATATTGGAAGATCTCAAATGAAGATTCACTTATATAATAGATATATTTACTTGAGTTTTTCGATTAGGTGGTCGAGAGAAAATAAAAAGGATTCAATATCTCACTCTTTAGATGTTATGAATGACTTGGTCCCGATTTGGTTTTGGGTTCGGATTCGGGTTTTGGGTTCGGTTTCGGTTCCTGACACTTAAGTTGATACTTTTTTTAGAACAAATATATGACCTTAGACCTTAAAATTAAAGTCATTTAGAACAAATATATAAGTAAATTATTAGAAATGCATCTCGTACAATTATTCTAATCAATGAAATATTGAGCCGTGATGAAATTACATATATTAGTTTTAATTAACACATATTTGGATAAATACAATGAAAATGTGAGACAATATATATATATAAATCCTATTAAACCTAACCGATTGGGTCTAACTATCTACAGTGTCCCTGTAAAAGAAAAAGGAACATATCGCAAGTTCTTATAACAGAATCTCAACGGTAAGCCGCCACGTATTTTTCCTTTTCGGCAAAAACGAAAAAAATAGAAAAATTCTGGTAACATTTACAGCCGACTTAATTTTCCGTCTTTGGCGTTAATTCGACGATCGCGATCGATTTGGACTCCGATCCCGCCTTTTCCGCGCCGTTCGTGGTAAGGCGGTGCTCTCTTGCTTTTATGCACTATCGTTTACGATTTACCCAGCTGCCGAGTTTGTATTTTCTCATGAACCTAGCTTTTGGGGCCTCCGGTGTTGTGCAAAATTAAGTTCGTTTTCTTGCAAAATTGTAAAGATTTCCTGCAAGCAACATTGATTTTTCTGTTTCTTGCGTTCTTGAAGGGAGGGTTTTCGTTTTTATGGTTAAGTTTGCATGCCATTGAGTTGATTCACGAAGTCATAGATTGTTTGTGTGACGATTTTGTTGAACTTATTCTGAATTTGCGCTAATTTGTGTTTGTTACTTTGTGAAATTATGCCGTTTGGATCAATCTTGCAGCATATTATTGTTATCTGTAAGTAAGCAGTCTTAGTTAGTCACTGATGATTGATGTATTGGGCCTAAGAAGAATCTTGCAGAAGTGGTTAGTATCTTAATTTAAAATTCTCTCTTAATCTTATGTTTTATAATTTTGTGTTTGTAACAGGTTGTTGAACTCATAAAAAACCTCACATATACTTGTTCTAAAAGACTTTTAATGGACGGTGATGGTGGAGCACCGAGTTCTGCAGGTCATTCTGACAGGGTTGATGCTGTGGGATCATCAGACATACCTTCATTGTCACAGTGTCTACCATTAGAGGCAATATCATTGCGCAGCCAGAAATATAGCCCAGGAGAGTTACATAGAGTTCTGGGTTATATTGAAAATGCATATTCTTTTGAAGCTTCCCCTTCAGCTGCAACTGAAGAGTTACAGCATTACAAGAATGGTGTCCTAGATGGCTTAAAGAAGGCCAGGTGCTTCTCTTCTTCATATGTTTTATGATCATTTCTAGACACATTTTATTATCAGCCAATAAAAAAAATAATGGATTTTCTCTGTGTTTTTTTTTGGTATCAGGGAAAGGTCAGAATTGTTTGGGGAATCAATTGTTAAACTGGAGAGGTATAGAAAATTGGTAGACTCGAAGAAGAGACATCGGTCTGATGGATTCCTCAGTGAAAAGCTAAATGAATCAAATTTGGTAAAGATGAGTCAGCTTCCTCGAAATATTCAGGATCCGTAATTCATTGTAATCTGTTTGATATTCGCGAAATATTCTTCTGATCTTGAAATCAAGTAGTAGTATTTTAGGAAGATTGCTATGAATTACAGAAACTTGAGTTTCTCAGGGTCTAATAGAGAGATTGAAGATATACATGCTTCTAAATGAAAAAATGGAATTGTATAAAGCATACAATATAGTGCCTTGTTTGGATCAAATTGTATAAAGCATGCAGTGAACTTTCAGTTCTCTTTGTAGGATTGGCCAATTGCCAATGCTCATTTCTACATGTATGGCTGACAGTCTGATCTAATTGTGACACACTCGACACCATAGTATAAAAAAAATTCAGATGATCACGAACTTTTGCACTCTCATATGTAATGGCAATTTGACTCAATTGGGACACTCCACCTGTCAACAATTTTTGAATGATTAAGGTTTATTTTATATTTTTTGTGGTTGAGTGTGTACAAAATTGAAGTGTTTAGTTAGGTTTTTAGGATTTGCGCTTGATAGGACATAACAGTAAATTGGAAAATTAATTACTTAGGTTTTTTCGTCTCACAAAACTCTCTTCTCTCTTCTTCGTTGCCCTGCTGAAGCAGTCATCGTTGGTCCTCTTCTCTCTTCTTCGTTGTCCTGCCATCAGTCTCACTAAATTCGACACATTGGTGTCTTCCACGTTGGTCTCCTTGATTTTAATTTTGGTTTCCGTTCGATGTCAAATTTGATTCATACCCGAGATTCTAATTCCGATCGGTGTTATCCGCATGACAGGTGGTCACTATCAAAGGTAAAGATGTGGATGCCGTAGTTCCCGGATTAATGGCTACCGGAGAGGCAGCTTGTGCATCAGTTCATGGTGCTAATCGTCTTGGTGCTAATTCTCTTCTTGACATTGTAGTTTTCGGTCGAGCTTGTGCAAATCGTGTTGCAGAGATTCACCGCCCAGGCAATAATTTCTTCATCTAGACAAGATATATCAACTGATAACGTGACAATGGTTTTTCTTTTCCCCAAGTAAGTCCACTCGTAACCGGATAGAATAGATAATCAGATATGTACAAATTCATGAGTCTAAAGTATAAGGTAAAATCTAATCGTGATTTTTCTATCATAATAAGTACAAAATAGCAAGTTTGAATACACAAATTTGAATGTTTTTGAAGAGTGCCTTAGGCAAGGGAGAACTGTGCACCATGGAAAGAAAATGTACAAGTAATAAAGTAGACCAGAAAGAGGATGGAGACGAAGACTAAGGAAAGGAAGCTTGAGCAGCTAACAAAATTGACGACTTTAAGTGAAGATGGAAAGTACCAACAATTGCTACTATTGCAAATAAACTTCAATAAGCTTAAGAAAATATCACTTAGTATTTTATTATATATTCAACAAGTTCCTTTTCAAAGGTACGGAAATATTGTTGGAATCTGCATCATTCACATTTGTCATCCGTGAATCTTGATTAGTTGAAGATTTATTTTGCTCGGTTCCTTTCCGTTGATGATGGGCTAGTCATAGTGATTGAAGTCATTCCATTTGCAACGTATGCGACTATGCATACTGCCTCACTTTATTATGGCGTTGTCATAACCTTTTTATTTTGGAACGATGGGGTTTGCATCCAGATCGTGTATGCACCAACTCCAAGAACATGTGAATAGGAGGAATTTAAGTCCCCCCTCAACTATGAGCTCAGGTGGATTGCTAATCTTCCCATTCTCAGCTCTTCTCATTTTGGTTCATGCTTCTTATGATATATTCATTTTGTAGGTTTTGAGACCTCAATATTGGATGTTGAGGACAATAAGCTCAAGTTCAAAACGGTTGATATAGTCGTTGAATCAAATGATCTAAGTAAGATACAAGTAAGTTTCTTTATTTAGATATAGGCAGCTTGTGACACCGAGACAAGGAAAGGAGATATATTTGTTTCTCAAGTCAATTATAGCACTGCATAAACCATTCAATATTTTTTAAATAAAGCTATTGACTAGTGGCAAGCCAACGGAAACATGCTCACATTCGTTGGTTCTACTTTACTTCAGTTTCATTTTCAAAAATTCAGATTTACGTATCAATGGTAATCTTATAGATTACTTGGCATGTGATGAAGCTAAGTTTTGATATTGCGATGATTGAGGAGGAATTATAAATGGGGTTTCAAATTTGTGATGATGTCCAGGAATACTGGTTTGATAGAGACCATAGAATTGGAGAACTTAATGATTAATGCCTGCATCACTATGTATTCAACAGTGGTGTGGAAGGAGAGCAAAATGAGCATGTCCGTGAAGATTTCTCGGTTGGTTCTTGTAACACCCCGAATTCTGAGAACCCAAAAAGCTACTGGTTAGGACCTCACACTAGGTCCCGACCTTACCTGAACAACAACTTAACTAGAATCTTACAACAAGGCACATAAAGAAACCGATAAAACTGAAAAGTATTTTATAATGCATGAAATAAAAAAAGGGGAAAATATGTCAGCCGTAAAGGAAAATATCCAACAAAAGAAAAGGAAGAAAAATTCTCGCCGTAACCCGAAAGGAAACTAAAAGTAACGAAATGCCAACATATGGAAAACCCCGGCTGACCACACTCTCCGGCTCCCTCAAGTCGGCTAACCTGCAAGGTCTACAACATCGGTTTTCACCGTTAGCTAACAATTACTATATAAGAATATCTACATAGCACACACACACATAATAACACACATCATAAATCACACACAATCCAATTCTTATCTTTTCATTAAGTGATTCACCATTATTAATTCAACTTCAATTGTGGCACGAGGATCCCATCGACCCGCGCCTCTGTCCCCGTATACCAAGAGGAATGGTTCCAATGCATATCTACCGTGTACCATATGGTATGGTCGCAGAGAACCTCCCAGTCATCTTACAGTGCTGGCAAGTGATGTCACGACCCGTTATCATACACTTGGGTCTAATTAACTTATAAAGTCGTTCAAATCAATTTCCATTAAAACGATAAACATACACCACCACATAGCATACACTCATATAGCATCATCAGCTAAATAAGTCCATAAGACTTACCTGAACAGCACGTCTACCAGCCATCACCAATATCATCAGCTTAGTTAACACTATCAACTACCTGATCAAGAAAGATCGACTTAGAATCATCATTCTAAGTCTTACCAGATTTCTAGAAGGCTTTTTTTACTAATGAGAAAACTCTCAGATGCAAAAGAACAAGAAATCCTAACTTTAGTGGAAATTACCAAAATGCCCCTCACTTTTCGGAAATTCTGAAAAATGACCAAATTGGTTCCAAGTCTACTATATAACCCGAAAACACTTACTAGATCTCAAAACTCTAAAACAAGTTTGAGGGTTTGCTCAAACTTACATTCTATGTCCAAACTCGCTTTCCGAAACTATACCGAGTACTCTACTTTGGCCTACCGAAAGTACCTTGTACTAGACTCCAAAAATTCCAAATAAAATATCTACCCAACCTCGGTTATACCTATACTAGAACAAACGAGATCCATAAACTACATTCCACAAATTTACTACAAAAATCCAAAGGTCCCTTCAAGCACATGTAAAAAAAAATCCAAAACTAGGTTTCGGTCTACTTTGGAAGCTTATAACTCTAGATCCGACCGTTGGATCTTTCCAAATTTTAATACAATAAACTAGGTATATCCAACTCTAACATACTAAAACTTCAACGGTTGATTCTCATCCTAAGTTATTGAAACTTACTTCCCAAGTTGGGTTAAAAACAAAAATGAAATTCCTGGACACAACAACCCTAGCAACACATCACTAGTTCGATTCCTGCAGGGAGTAATCCAGATTTAAAAGCCCTACTCTACGTCCAGAGTTCGAATCCTGTGGACAACAAGTTCACACGAATTCCTCAACTGACAGATCCTAGGTTCGATTCCCTCTACTACCTCTACTACCTCTATGATTTTATGTAGAAAGAAAGCATTGGAGGAGGTTTCTGCATACCTCGATTCCACGGTACTGAGGGAGGGACTCCTGCTTCTGGAACCTGGTGGACCACATTCTAGTCTCTGCTCCCCACTACTCTGCAGAAGTAGTACATGCCCGGAACATCCGATTTCACTCAGAACAAGAAAAAGAAATTGCCAAGGAGAAGCAAGAAGAAAGATTGTTGCTTACCAACGTCAGGGAGATGACAACCGTGCAACACGAGAGAAGAAGGGAAGTACGAACCGGTTAAGAAGCATCCACTTGCCCTTGCGGTGTGATCAAGACTCAGGTTCTTTACAAGGGTCCCAAGGCCCCGTCCAGATCGATGGCAGAGAAGTGAAAGAGTGGGACAAGGAAGGGAAGTAAGGATCTTACCCCTACGGTCTGCTATGGTTCAAGATCAAGCAAAGAATGGAGGAGAAGGGAAACAATGTATAAGCTGTTGTTGTTGATCACGTACAGAAGAGGAACCCACGCCGGCTCCAGTTGACTCACCAATCGGCACACGAGGTCAGGCAAGATCAAGAGAGATACGGTAGTTATGATTTTCCAGAGAAAAATCGAGATATCTCCCAGGAAGAAGGGCGTGTTTAGTTGCACATGTTAGGGTGTTTTTTAGATTTCGGGTGGGGTCCAGTAAATGACAACCCTGTTTAGTTGCAGCTTTGGAAATCAGATTTGATTTTTTTTGCAGCTTTGAGGAGGTTTTATTACGAGATTTGTGGAATCTACCTCGAAGGTGATTTTAGAAGATTTGTGTTTCTTTTTTCGGATTGATTCCAAAAGAGCCCTTTTTGACGATTGGGCTTTCCCTTCTCTTTCCTTTTATCAATATACTGGTGACAGAGAAATCGACAAGAATAAACTTTTTTAAGGGTGCAAAGAGGACGACGACAACACGAGAGGTATGGGATGAGTGTACACATCGATCGCGTTTTTTCTTTGCTTCCAGTTCTAATCTTCCCTTTGTTTGTGTTCCTTGTGATTTCACTTCTCACATTTCTGTCGTTGTTGTTGTTACAGAATCGAAGAAGAACCTGCAAGAAAGGTAAACCTTTTCGTTTCTACAACGATTGATGACTTTCCATTATGCATGCTTCATATTGTTGAACATGCTATCTGAATCACTACTTAGGTCCTTCTTCTTCTGTGTACCTCTGTTTTAGGGCAGAGATATATGTATGTTCTTCGAATAGGGTTTTTGCTATTACCTGCTTCAGTTTGATATATTTTTGTTTGCTTCTAGTTCTGATCTTCATTTTGTTTGTTCCAAATGTCATTTCACTTCTTACATTTCTACCTCTGTTTTAGGGCATAGATATATGTCTCAGCTTCGAATAGGGTTTTTGTTTACTTGTTTCTTTCGCGTTTTTTCTTTGCTTCCAGTTGTGACATTTCTTTCATTGTTGTTGTGCTTCAGTACAGAATCCAACAAGTTGCGAAGATATCCTAGTTTATTATGTCAAACGTGAAGAAGTCTCCGAAGACAGAAAAGAAGGAAGGTGGAAGGGCCGGAAAAGAGACATCATGGTCGGTGGAGGAGCCTTCAGGCTGTGAATAGATGTGGCGCTCCGCTGATCGGTGCTTCAAGAAGCTACCCCAGGTAAAAAGTTGAGAGTTTTTGCTTGTATATATGTGAGCATGCCCTCCATTTGTGGACTCCACTTTCCACTCCCATAGCCAATCTGTGGACTCCACTTTCCACTCACATGGTTCAAATTGTTCCGCTTATATGTGTGAGCATGCCCTCCATTTGGCTACAATAAACAAGCACCAAAAGGCTCATATTGATGTTATTAGCCTTCGAGCCAACAAGGCAGAAACAGGAGAGAAGACGATGGAGAAGGAGAACGATGTGCTTACAACTCGAGTTTCAGATGTCACGACCCGATATTGTACTTTGGGGGTGGAGTACACAGCTGCAAAGTCCGTGATCAAAAGGCAGCAGCTTGAGATTGTGGTCACCCGGGGAATTGCAGGCATTTCTATTGGACTCGCAATCATATGCTTGGTTGCTCTGTTCAAATTATACTCTATGTTTTAATGTTGTGTAAAAACTAATCGTAGTTGTTTTTGCGTGGACATAATTTTTTGTGTAGTTCGATCGATTATGTGTATACCATCTTTTGTATATTTTTGTGATCGCAGTGATCAACAAAACTGTGGGAAGTACTTATTTTTTGCTCTGGTACAATATGTATGCAACCTTAATGCTCGGAAACTCTTATGTATTGAACCATTTCATGTTATCAACATATTTTTTGTTTTAATGTTGTGGAACAAGGAGTGCATGAATATGACTTGCAGATGGAAGTAGTGAACTAGTGATGTCAAAAGAAACTGGTTCCTTGCAGCGTCCAATTGTTGACTGAGACCAAAACTGTGGGAATTAACCTTGACATCATTGGCAATGGCCTTTGAGTTTGGTAAAGTAGTCCGAAAAGGGATATCGCATTTTGATTGTAGTCTTCAATGTTTTTCTTCACTTGAAACATCACGTGTCCATTCTTCTTGCCAAAGCTCTCAAGGAGATCATCCTACTTCTGGCTGTGTTGACTCAGTCCCATAGTGGCATAAATCTCTTTTGAGACATGATTTTAAGAACCAGAACACACCATACCTTGGCATCAACTCCACATTGCATAATTCTCTTTGGTTTGGACAATAGAGCCATCGACAAACCTTAGCTTAAACTTGATAGATAAACCTTTGGTGACATATTTCGTTATCTGCGATAATTCTACCAAAGAAAGATGAATTCATGTGAAAATCATGCCCAAAGTTGTGTAGTGGAACAATAGCGGATTTTGAAGATATGATTGCGTGATTCTGTCGTCTCTTCTCTGATCCCTGCTTCCAGTTGAAAGATCCAATATTTCTCCATGGGTCTTCATTGATACCAAACATATAAAATCGATTAAGCGGGAAAGAGGAAAGGCAGAAGAGGGCATAAAAAACTCAAGAAAAATTGTGTTTACTTTGATCCATATTGTAGTGCTATATAGATATAGTATTTATAGTGAACTACATATTTTTGTTTTATCCCTTTTTCAATGTTTAGTGGTTGGTATGTGTCAATAAATACAAACAAAGGTAAACCAAAAGTTCAATTCTTATTATAAACCTCTACTCGCCGAGGGCGTCTCCCATTCCTGTTCCCGGTCCTCGAAGAAGATTGCCGAAATTGCAGGTTAGATGGTTCTTTCTCTCTTTTCTCTGGCCTCCTCTCTACCACTATCATCCAACATTTCAGTGTTCTACTAGTCTTCTCCCTCCAAACATAGTAACCGTACCTTAACGTTGGTCTGCTTCTCCCTTGATCTTCGTTTTTATATTACAAACAACAAGTTGTGTAGTGGTAACATCATTCAATGAATGCGCTTGCTTTTGCACAATTGATTGTTGATTATATGCTGTTAGATTTCTATAATTGAAGGGTTTACAGGTATGAGCTTCAAACTTCCATAGGGGAATATCCTACAAATGTAATACCATTTTCAGCAAAGAAACAACCAGAATTGTACATGATGCAAACAACTTCAATGAACAAAATACCATAACCAAAACCATACTTATGTTGAGCCAACTATCCTTTGGGGAATTCAGCACCGAACACTCGTGCACATAAACTTTCAATGTTGATGTCCATTGGATTTTTTCGGTACTTACCCCATAGGGGATTATCCTGCAAATGTAATACCGGTGAATTCCAAACCATGCTACATCATAACAAACAAAGGTAATAATGACTAACCATATAATGAGCATCAAACCAAGCGTCTGGTATATTCACCCGTCCAGTAGTTGGATCACGGTTAACACCAGATGCAATCACAATGGATCTCCATCCCTTAAATTCGGTTCTCAATGCAGAAAGCCTATTTTTAAGCAACTCCTTCCGTGGCATCGTTCCAGTTCTGTTGCAGAATTGAGTAGAAATTTCACTCCACTGATAAAATCCATGGGAAGTACCGTTTTTTTTCCCTTCAGTAATGCACATATATCCAACAACACGATGGACATTTCATCACTCCACTTAAAATTCAATTCTCCAGTGATTTCACTCATCTCTAACCCTTGCAATGTTTTCCCTGCTTGTTTGTTGGTTTTCCCTCTAATTGTTCCTCATCTGCCCAACATATCTTTTATAGGACATTGCAACAACCGAGTTTTTTTACCTCATGTGATCTCCACTGATCATTCATGCTCCTTGTTCAGCATGTGAACTCTATAAAGACTAACCACACACAAGAGACAAAAGCCGTGGAAAGTACATATTTTCTGTTCAGCATGTGATCTCCACTTATTCAGCAACGAACCTGTTATTGTCAAGCATTGATGGTTCGGTGATTGCTTTTTATCATTAATAATTACAACAAAACCGGCAATGTTTCACAATTTGCAATATCTTCCACAAGGTTTACTTTGTTAACACGATAATCATTGGAATCATGAACTGTTAATTTTTAAGCATGAGCACATGAGGAAAGATGCAGTACATCAGCAACTTCAGAAAGCACAAAAAAGCAGTCGTCCATCCATTAAATTAGTTTTCTAGCTTGACAACAATCATCATTAGTAAAAAGATCATCTAATATGCTCCCCACAATAATGTGGCGATGGCATCACGTATTTGTCTTGTCTCCCCACCGGATAACCCGTCATCAGTGATTTCTTCATGCTCGGCATCACTATCTGAAGCCAATGAAGCGTCGGACATATCTTCTTCTTCTTGCATATCTTCTTCTTCTTCCTCATCCAACATGTCCACATCATGCTCGTCATTTGAACATGACCAACATTCTTCTCCATTGTCATTATACAGTTTTTCTGCTTGTGTTTGTGCTTCATTAATAAAGTTGTGGAGTGCAAAGCAAGCCAAAATAACACCGCCTGTATTTCCACCGCATAACTAGGCATCACTCGCAATATCTTTCATCGGGCTTTTAACACTCCAAATGACCTCTCAATACAACTTCTTAAAGAGGAATGCAACTTGTTGAAAGCTTCTTTGGCATTTTCCGGTGCCACATTTTCAAACTACGAAGGATGGTACCGTGTTTTTGAGCAGGGAACCATGTAACCTTCTTTATCCAGATATCCTTTATCAACTAAGTAGTACCGACCTGAACATATAAAAAACATGCTAATTTATAGAGATCTTCCATCGAGAAGAATATATAAAAAAACAAAGAAAGAAAGACGTAACCAGGAGGCGGGTGTGGGAAGCCCATGGAAGGCGTAGTCACAGCATGCTCAAACACCTTCGCATCATGGGTGCTACCCTCCCAACCAGCAGATACAAAGGTAAAGAACATGTCAAAGTCACATACTTCCATGACATTGAACGTGGTGATCCCTTTACGTCCTCTGTATGAAATTTGGTCTATCTCTGGGATACAAGCAGTGATATGAGTCTCATCTATGCATCCAATTGCACCCTTAAAGTACGGGGAATACCTATCATCATTTGTAATGTGACTAGGGACTTCAGAGAATGATGGGTCTCGAGGCCTTATGCGATCCCGAGCCAAGCCATGAATTCTGTAACGCCCGAAATTTTATTCCGGACTTAGAGCGCCTTGTAGATCTTCCCATAGGCCCGAGATGCCGAGTGCCGGATTTATTCCTAAAATCCCGAGCCGACTCGTCGTTTTTCCCTTTTTTCCGCGTTCCGACCCTTCGTTTCGAGTCGAAGTGACAAGGGGTCATTTCCGACCCCTCATTCCGGGGTGATGTGACAAGAGGTCAGCTCCCTCCCCACATTGCAGCCTTATCCCCTCCCTCACTCTCCTCCCTTGCTCACATTTCACGTTACTCCTTTCATTCACTCTTCCACACTCTTTCTCTTCTCCTCCTTCTTCCTTGTTGCTTGAGGATCCAAGTTGTGGACTGCAGAAGAAGATCCCAGGTTGTTGGTAAGCTCCTTCCTCTCCCCCCTCTCTTCTTGGCTGTTTTCCCTTCTTCTTCTTCCCTTCCTCATCCATGGCTATGGATGAAGATCTTGAGGAGTTTTTGCTCAACTCTTTACATGCATAGGTTATTAGCTCGTTTATGTCGAGGAGAGGTGCCTAAGATCAGTAGTGGGTGTTTGGAGAAGATCCAGCAAGCAAAGAAGGACTTTGGAGCCAAGGATCCACGATCGGAAAATGAAGAAGACACGTTCTGCACAGAACCCGCGGGGCGGATCATCGCACCGGCCGCAGGGCGGCCAGCACAGCCGCAAGCCAGCCGGGGCGGCCAGCACGCCGTAGGGGGCGGCCAACACGGCCGCAGGGGCGGCTCGGCTCCAGGACGCCGGACCGCCGCAAGTGCGGCTGACCACAGCTGGGGCGGCCCACCGCAGTGTGGCTCCTTCCACCGCAGGGGCGGTGCCTGCTCCGCAGAAGGCCGTGGGGGCGGCGCCAGCCTTCTACAGGGGCGGCGTCTGCTAAGGCGCCAGCTTGACTCCGCAGTTGCGTTTCTTCGACAGTAGGTCCTCCTCTCCTTCCTCTTCGTTCCTTCCTTAGCTTTGTAGTTGTATCATGTTAGTAGCATGCTTAGGATGGCCTAGACTAGCTTGAGAATGCAACTTAGTGGTTGTGAACCTAGGAGCCCTTAAGGCTCGATGTAATTGTTGGATATGAGCATGTGAGCATGATGGATCTTCTAGGCTAGCTTGTGCCTCTTTGGTTGAGGATTACTATCTTGTGGAATTATGAACTGTTGTGGATTGTTTCATGTGTGGAGAGTGTGTGGTGAGTACTTGGGACCTAGGATGCATTCCTAGTTTGAGAGTTAGGTGATCTTGCATAGATCACTAAGAGTGAAGTCTAAGACTTCTTGAGAGTGAGCATGTATTTGATATGCATATCTCTTGTGAGCAGGTTGTGGGCTTCCTCCTTAAGGAAGCAAGAGTGTGGTGACTTGGGTTTGGTGACGAGGTAAGTCTCCGGACTTACTTAGCTCGTATTTTACGTATTAGCATTGATGTGTGTTTGGTGGTGTGTGTTTATGTTCTTGTTATAACAATTAAACCGGTAATTAGGACCACCGACCTTATATATATTTTGGCTCAAGTGTATGATAACGGGCGGTGACATTCTGCCTGGATCTACGTGAAGTTTAGGAGGATCTCGGCGACTAGCCCGGCGGGTGATATGGTCGGGTGCATCCGTACCATTCTTGCCGGTAAGTGGGAACCGGGGCAAGACCACAGTGGTTCTCGTGTCACAAACCGAAGTTTAATTAGAACGGGATGCGACTTAATAATAAAAAGATAATAAACCGGACTTATGTGCTTTACGTTATGTGTTATGTATGTGTTTGTGTCTTCGTCACTTTTCTAATGCTTCGAATATGAGCTAACGGTTTTAAACCATGGTTGTAGATGACTTGCAGGTTAGGGACGCCGCCGAGTGAGGTGGAGGAGTTGACACCCGGGGTCTCCGTACATTATAAGACGGGGGCGTTTTTAGGTTATGTTTCATATCGTTAGTTTGTGGATGTTGTTGTACGTTTTAGACTTTCGTATTTGGGTTATGTTGTGTTGAGGACTCGGCTGAGTTTTCACTTTGTATTCGTTACATTTCGGTTTCCGCATATATTAAAAACATTTTGAGTTTTCGCCTTTATTTGTGCCTTGTTGGAAAGGTCCGGTGAAATTGTTGTCAAGCTAAGGGTCGGGACCCATTGTGAGGTCTCGCCCGTAGCACCCCGAGTCCTGCGGATTTGGGGTGTTACAAATTCCATTTTGACGACCAACAATTTCCTCCAACACGTCATGTATGACAGTGTGAATTGTTGCAATTGACCGTTGGAAACGCTCACCGATGGTTCGGTATGTTAGTCCTTGTGCCAAGCCAAGTCGAGAGTAAAGTTACGGGAACAGCCGTCTGATGGAAAACTACTTTCACGCTCGGTTCAGAGAGCACTTTTTTCGTTAAGAATAGCATATACAAATATACCAACTTTTTTCATGGAGTTCATCCGGTCCGAACAATGCAACCCATATACTTAAGTAAGTGTTGTACATAATTTCCTAAAAACATGCTTCTCTATTCGAAAAGCATTGATACACCTTGTTTTTGTTCTAGATTTCATAATGGAATCAATCCATCTACTACCGGTGAATCCTGAATTGTACATGGGAATCTTATGTACGTGTTTGTAGTAGTGTTCTGCGAGGCGGTCATCTCGTATTTGCATTGCCCTAAAAACAAACAGCAACCGTCTGCGCAGCGATCGGTTCCTTGCCATTTCAACCTTGCTGCAAGTGAATACAAAGAATAACAAGTAATGAGATTGCCTAGTGGTGGGAGAATACGTTCTGCTACATGGTTCACATATTGTTATTTACATCAAATACTGACCAGAAAGTAAAGACTTGTGTAATAACTAAAACACAAACATAAACATATAAAAGTCATGGTCATTTGAACTTGAATTATTATTCTGGTCATACATTGTGTTCACAAACACAGACAAATATGGCGTCGGAAAATACTGAAACAGAAACAGAAAGACCATTGAGGGTTGATGACATAACAAGCACATGATGACAATTTATCTTAGTCAAACTACAATCAACCAAATGACCTCTCCAACATAGAAATACATATAAATGTCGGAGCTATCACGGGTCCACTCCTTTGTGTTCCTTAAATTCCCACTTCAACCATTCAAACCTCGACTGATTGTTAAGAATGCACATGAAAATTTCACGTTTCGGTTCTGTGGACATAAGGGAAGTTGCGAAGCACCAAAGGGGAGAACCGTCTACAAGTAAACCTTCTTTCACCATGTCCCCAATGATCTTCATGGAATCATGAACTGGATTACGGGGTTGATTTGAACCTTGAGCAATCGAATTCACCTCATGCTCCCACAGAGACACCGTGACTTCAAATTGTTTTATAGAAGCTGCTAAATAGTCCTGGTACAAGCTAGAACCGGTACTCCTACGAACATTCCTCTTACCGCCTACTTTATTACTTGGCCCACATCTTCTCTTTCCCTTATCACGTGGTTGGATGGAGCAATATGAACGGATCTCGAACTCGTCCAAACCCCCATGTGCACTCCTTCTTTGTGTGTCAGTAGGGACAGGATCAGTTGCTGCTTCTAGTATGTCGTAGTCAAAGAAATCATCATCAAAAGCTTCAAATTCTTCATTGCTCTGGAACACTCCGGTGGCCGGTGGAGGGTCCATGGAAGGGGCAACACAATGCTCCCCAACAGTGACTGTCCCACCATAAATGGTCTCTATCATGTACTCAACATCTGGCGGGATGCCGTGGCGCTTGAACACCCGGTAGTCGGGGTTTTCCTGTTCAGTTGCAAATGTAGAATGAGAATGTGTCCAACAAGCACCAAAAGGTGGTAATGTACTATCTATACACTTATCATACCAGTAACTTTCACGCCCACCAATCCTCATCTGCAGAGATTCGTTGTTTCTCATAGTCCCATCCTAAGCCTGTTTCTCCATGTTTGAGTTTCAACCACAACTTCCATTGATTTTTTATGTTCCCGTGCTTGTTTTTCAAAGTGTCCTTGTTGCACTTCATGCTTGTCTTATGCTCAAAATCCTTTGTCAAAGTGATCCAACTAAACCCATTTTTCTGGCCATTTTGTCTTTGATAATCACATAGCAACTCCAGAAAGCACTTTGTAAGGGTATCGGTCCAAACAAAAGACTTTTCTTTACATTGGACCCTCGACTTATTAACCACGCTCGTCTCTGCCATTACTATATATCTAAACAACAAAACAACAACTTTCCAACTATAAAATTTATAGAAATAAACCATCACATTTCATTTGATACAGTGATTAAACGATGTTCTTTCTCAATCAATTTCTGTCTATCTAAAGTAGACTATGCACCTACATTTTCAATGCATAAACACAAAAATAGAACAATAACATAATTTAAATGCTCTATTGCAATTAGTAAATACAGTTCTACAACAATGTGCGAGTGATAATGTGTCCACTGCATAACAACACATCAACTAACATAATCTATAAACCACAAAAGTGAAATGGACTTTGCACAAAATTGAAAGAGTGATAAAAGGGATTGGGAACATAAGTAGATTTTTCAGTTGACCTTCAGAAACACTTCTACAACAATCTGCGAGTCAATCACTTGAAACCGAAAATCAACAACCGTGATTGGAATCGAAAATATGTAAACAGCAATTGCTACGTCAAAAAATGTGACAGCAGCTACGAATAGAAGAAGATGGTTTGACAACAACACGTCAACACCCAACACATACATGGGAATACCCAACACATACATGGGAAGAGGAGATGATGGAAAGAGATATGAAGAACATACCTGCAATCGTCGTCCAGAGAGGAGGAGAAGAAAAGAAACTCTAGATTGTAGAGAGCAATCGATCGATGATCTGATAACAAAAAATTGCAACTTGCAATGTTTAAAAAATCAAGTGCTAAGCACATGGAGGGGCATTTTTAGGGGCATTTTTGTATTTTAACCCGACTAGAATCCCCACAAATCTATACAACTAAACATAACAAGGTCATTATGTATAGTGTTTTTTTACAAATCTGAACCTCCAAAAACCTACCCAAAAACCACAACTACATACTACAACTACGAATACAAACCACAACAACGAATACAAATCCCGCATAACTAAACAGGGCCGAAGTAGCAGGTCGGCAAAGAAAGAAAGAAAGGGCGGGCTGCCCACACGCAGGAGAGAAGAGAGGAAGGCCTCCGGCCCAAGAGAAAGAAAGAAGGGATAAGGCCCGCGGCCTGAAAAGGAAGAAAAGAACGGCCCACGGCTTGCTCCGGCCCAAAAGGAACTTGGCCCATTGCCCACTCAGCCCCAAACTAATACTAAGAAGATTTTAATCGATTTAAAACCCGGTAACGTCACCGGTATCGAAAATAAAATTTCCGGTTATCACAGTTCTATTTTGGGTCATTATATATGAAATTGTTTGTTAGCATACAGTTGCTTGTAACTTGATTGGGCTTGAGTTTCTGTAACTCAACTGCGCTTGAACTTATGTATTTATATTGTCCTTGAACCTGTGTAACTCGATTGGGCTTGTGTAACTCGATTGAGCTTAGATTCGTGTAACTTGACCTTGTGTAAACGACGGAAGTGTGTATTTCAAGCTTAGACTTGTGTAACATGACCTTGTGTAAACGACATACTTTTGTAAACGACGGAAGTGTGTATTTGAAATTGTGTATTAATATTCAATTTTAAGTATAACATTACAAAAAACAATAATGGAATACACAAGTTCAATTAGTCTAGTGTGTCTTTGAAGCTTAGACTTGTGTAACCTGACCTTGTATAAACGACGGAAGTGTGCATTTGAAATTGTGTATTAATATTGTGTATTAATATTCTGTTTTAAGTATAACATTACAAAAAACAATAATGGAATACACAAGTTCAATTAGTCTAGTGTGTATTTTAAGCTTAGACTTGTGTAACCTGACTTTGTGTAAACTACAAACTTTTGTAAATGACGGAAGTGTATATTTGAAATTGTGTATTAATATTCGGTTTTAATTATAACATTACAAAAAACAAGAATGAAATACACAAGTTCAATTAGTCCAACTGGTATAAGACTTATTAATATTTTGTATTGAGCCTTATTCTAGGATTGAGTATTGGGTCTGGCGTACATTTGTATTTGGGCCTTCATTAAAACAGTTGGGTCTAGGCTTGAGTAAATTGATATTACCAAATTTCCCTTTCAATTAATTTTTACAAATAAATAAGAGGGGTCTAATTTGTCACCTAAAATAAAAAAGAGCCTACCCTCCCATGTCACCTAAAACAATTGGGCGAACGTTTTAGTGTTTGGATGGATGAGTGGAAAGCATGCTTGTATTGATGTGATAGGGTTTTCCCCACTGGGCCTTTTGACTTTTGTGGTGGGTAAGCTGGCACTGAGAGGGCTTGTGTCGAAAACCAAAACGTGTTTATTCCGTTCGCTTTTGACACTTTTGGTTTTCTTGCGCCCGATGTTGTTGAGGTTCTTAAGAGGATGCAACGGGTCTAACACGGTAACGTTATGTCTCCTAGGTCATCAAATGTTGTTTTTAGGAGAATCGGTTTTGTAATTCAGAAAGGGTTGGCGGCGCAACTAGTTGTCCATCCCCCCTCTAGCTCAATGTAATTAATTTTTAAAGTAATGAAAAGAGTTGAGGATTAAAAAAAACATACTGAAATGTAATATTAATTGGCAATTTTGGTGAATCGTAATTAATTCAAAAAATCAACTAAATCTTATACCTTTTAACCCGTATCTTAAGAATAATTTAAGATAATTATCCGATTTTTTATTATTTTAAATTGTATATTTTCTTGAAGACCCTAAATTTTTTTAAAAGTAATTCAATAATTAAATTATAAATCTATAATTTAAAAACGTGAATCTTATATCTATTAAAGAAGAATACATTTTTTTGCCACTTGTTTGGTCACCGACCTATGATGTATTGATTGCCCATTGTAGGGCTGTGACAACTTTTCCATTCATCCCGCTGGGAGTTGGGGGTTCTCTGTGGTCAGGCCAGACCTGGTATACGGTTCGGGCACCCTCCATTCCCTTAGGGTACACGGGAAGGTGTTTCAGGCACCATTCCAGCTAGTTATAGTACCCAGAGGCGAGGGTTATATTCCTCGTGTCACTTATGTTTATATGGATATTTATATATGAGTTGATTCCTGGACTTTATAAAGATAATGAACCGGGTAAATGTGTGAAAGTATGATGATGTGTTAAGATTTCTGATGTGTGTTTGTGCTCTAGCATATTCCTATATTTGTGTATGGTTAGCTAACGGTTTCATACCGTGTTGTAGACACTTTGCAGGATAGGAAAACTACAGAGTGATTCAGAAGGGGTGATCCGCTGAGGGCTCCGTACACTGGGGCGTTATCGGGGATATGGGTCTTTTGCTGTACAGTATGGTTTTGTTTGTACTCAGCGGTACATTGTATTACCTTTTTGGATATATATATATATATATATATATATATATATATATATATATATATATATATATATATATATATATGTATATCAGTTTCATGTTTTTTTTAATCTATCGGTACCTTGTTGTAAGATCAGTGAAATTGTTGTCAGGCTAGGGTCAGGATCCATTGTGAGATCCTAGCCCAGTAGCACTCCGAGTCCTACGGATTTGGGGTGTTACAAAGTTTGTATCAGAGCCCAGGTTGACAACAATGGCAGTAGTAATCTGCAATAAAGGTCGAATAGATAACTAAACAGAACCCGAAAAGGGGTATGACTTTTCAAAAGGTTTTGGTTTTGAAATGAGTACAAATGTTTTGGGATACCATGTACGTGAGCCATCACCCCTTTGAAGACCTCGACAGTATAGATATATATAGATATTCTACTGTGATTGATCTGTGATATATCTATACATATGGCATATATATAGCCTTCTAAGTTAGGTTTACGTCTTCTGCAGATGGTTCAGACTAGAGCCTTACCTGCAGCAAGACGAGGTAGAGGTAGACCCCCTCTAGGTAGAGGACGGGGTAGGACTCCTGCTGACAGTTCACATGCGGGAGAGATACACGAGGAGGTTGCTGAGAGCGTCGTTCCTGAGACTGGAACGGGGCAGCTGAGGGACAGGGGGCACAGAGAGCCCAGTCTTGTGAGTCTGATCGTGTTTCTATGGGTAGATCAGAGTTTCATGCTTATATCAGACGTGTTGATGAGGCTACCAGAGCCGGTAGACGTGCCCCAGACTTACAGGCACAGGAGGGACCATCTGAGAGGCCCCACACTGTCACTCAGGTGCCAGCTGTACAGGTACCTGTTGCTGAGATTGCTCGGGCTACAGAGGAGCATAAAGGGCCTCGACCAGACACTTGGTTGAAGGCTTTTCATTAGATGGGAGTACCCCCTTTCACTGGGAAAGTGGGGCTAGAGGTGGAGCTTTGGATAGGACATGTAGACTCAGCTTTGGAGTCTATTAGATGTCCAGCTGACAGGCAGATTGAGCTGGTGCAGACCTTGTTCAGAGATTTAGCACAGCACTGGTGGAGGTCTGTACGAGTACAGGTTACTAGTTATGAGCAGATGAGGACTCTGATCCGAGAGCGTTTCTGCCCTGCCTCGTTGAGGAGGGAGAAACTGCGAGACTTTGTTGAGGCTGGGTTCGAGGATGTACCGGTGTCAGAGGCTATTAGGAGATTTCAGGAGGAGCTGGCATTGCTGGGTCCAGTTGCACCTGCTGCAGATCAGCACGTGTATTTGTTTTCTCGACGTTTGAGGGATACCACCCGTACCTATATGGCGGGTTTTCACTGTGAGACCTTGGTCGATTATCAGGACTGGGCTTCTGACTACGAGAGGGAGAGAGCTAGCCAGAGGAGATCTTCTCAGACCGGAGGGTCTGAGAAGAGACAGAGGACTGGTCAGACCAGTGGTACTGGTGGAGCTGCTGGTTCAGGGCGAGGCCAGAGTCGTCCTCCATTTGCACCGGGTGCAGATAAGGGAGTGCAGTGCTTCAACTGTAGTGAGTATGGGCATATGAGGTCAGAGTGTACTAGGCAGTTGGTGGCCTATTTCACTTGTGGCCGACCTGGTCATAGAGCTACCTTCTGTAGACGAGGGAGAGCTTCATCACAAAAGGATTCTTCTCCTGTTAGTGCAGCAGGAGGTGGACAGAGACCACCTCAACAGCAACAGCAGAGTTAGGGACAACAGAGGGTCCCAGATCACCCTATGACTCAGGGATCTACTCCTAGGCCGAGTAGAGGCAGAGGCCGTGGTGGGGGCACCACTGATACCAGAGGCCCACAGGGCCGAGTTTTTGAGTTGAGGAGTGCAGAGGAGCCAGCTGCACCTACTGCTACAGGTACCATTCTAATTCATGGTTTACCTGTTAGAGTTTTATTTGATATTGGTGTTATGCACTCTTTTATTTCTGATGCCTGTGTAAAGCGTCTGGGTTTAGATACAGTTGAGGAGATGCCCTTTATTATAGGGTTACCCGATGGTGGTAGGGTCAGAGGTACCCATGAGATTCACGGTTGTCCCATGTCTATAGGGACTCGTGTGTTACTAGTTGACTTCTTTGTCATGCCGTTAGAGCATGAGGAAGTTATATTAGGTATGGATTGGATGGCTAGACATTCTGCAGTCTTAGATGTCGGTAGGAGGGTTGTTACCCTCTCTACCGAGTTAGGCCAGATAGAGGTTTTCCGAGGTTGGTACCTTGGAAAGGTAGGCACTATTATCAGCGCTATACGGGCAGCTAGACTTATTGCACAGGGTTGCGAGGCCTTCTGGTGCTATGCCATGAAGGAGGGGGAGAGCCCAGCATTAGAGGACATTCTAGTTGTCTGTGAGTTCACTGATGTTTTTGCTGAGCCGTCCAGTTTGCCGCCTCAGAGGTGTGGATTTCAGTATCGAGTTAGAGCCTGGTACGAGACCCATCTCGAAGGCCCCATACCGGATGGCGTCTGTCGAGATGTTAGAGCTGAAGAAGCAACTCGAGGAGTTGGCTGAGAAGGGCTTCATTCGCCCTAGCGTGTCCCCATGGGGAGCACCTGTCCTCTTCGTACGGAAGAAGGACGGATTGCTGAGATTGTGTATTGATTACAGAGAGCTGAACAAGGTGACCATCAAGAACAAGTATCCACTGCCGCGCATTGATGATTTGTTAGATCAGCTACAGGGAGCGACTGTATTTTCCAAGATTGACCTGCATTCCGGGTATCACCAGCTGAGGGTGAGGGAGCAGGATGTGCACAGGACAACATTCCGGACCAGATATGGTCACTACGAGTTTGTTGTGATGTCATTTGGGCTTACGAATGCCCCAACAGTCTTTATGGAGTTGATGAACAGTATCTTCATCGACTTCCTAGATCAATTTGTGGTGGTTTTCATTGATGACATTCTGGTATACTCTCACAGTGGAGAGGAGCATGCAGGACATCTGAGGACTGTATTGTAGGTTTTGAGGGATAGAGAACTTTATGCAAAGTTCTCTAAGTGTGAGTTATGGATGCCAAAGGTAGCATTCTTGGGTCATATAGTATCAGTTGAGGGGATCAAGGTGGATCCAGCGAAGATAGAGGCAGTAGTTGCATGGACTACACCGACGAACGTCAAGGAAGTACGTAGCTTCCTTGGCCTAGCCGGTTATTACAGACGCTTTGTGGAGGGATTTTCTGTGATTGCCCGTCCACTGACGAGTTTGCTGAGGAAGACTACCAGATTTGTGTGGTCTGATCAGTGTATGCAGAGTTTTGAGGAGCTGAAGAGACGTCTGACTTCTGCTCCTGTTTTGGCACAGCCAGAGGGTACTGAGGATTTTGTAGTATATAGTGATGCATCCAAGCTAGGCTTGGGATGTGTGTTGATGCAGAGAGGCAGGGTGATTGCATATGCGTCTCGACAGTTGAAGACGTATGAGGAGAACTACCCGACTCATGATCTTGAGTTGGCAGCGGTAGTTCATGCACTGAAGATCTGGAGACATTACCTGTATGGTGTTACATGTCGGATCTTCACAGACCATCAGAGTCTGAAGTACATTTTCACGCAGCGGGAATTGAATAACCGCCAGCGTAGGTGGCTTGAGCTGATCAAGGATTTTGAACTGGAGATTTTGTATCATCCGGGGAAGGCGAACGTAGTCGCCGACGCCCTGAGCAAGAAGACGCCTCGAGAGCAGGCAATTGCAAGACTGAAAGTTCAGCATCAGTTGCAGAGAGATCTGATCTGGTGAGAGTTGGACATCCAGTTTCCTGATGAGGATGCCCAGCTGCGTACTTTAGAGGTTCTTCTTGATCTGTTGGATGAGATCCGACAGAAACAGGAGACCTGCCCGACGTTACAAAGGATCAGAGATAGGATGTCTCGAGATGAGGTACCCCAGTTTCTGCTAGGAGCAGATGGAGTTTTGAGGCGCCGCGGTCGCGTCTGTGTACCTGCTGATACAGAGCTGAGATAGAGGATATTACAGGAGGCTCACTGTACACCTTACCCGGTACATCCAAGTACGAGTAAGATGTATCAAGATCTGAGACGTTTATATTGGTGGGGAGGGTTGAAGCCCGATGTGGCCAGATTTGTGACACAGTGTGCGACCTGCCAGCAGGTCAAGATCGAGCATTTCAGACCTGGAGGTGAGCTCCATCCACTTCCTGTTCCACAAAGGAAGTGGGAGGACGTCACCATGGACTTTGTGACTGGATTGAGGTTGAGCCGGAGTTTTGATGACATTTGGGTCATAGTTGACAGATTGACGAAGACGGCACGTTTCATTCCTATCAGGGAGACGTGGCCGGTAAGCAGATTAGCTGAGGAGTACACTAGGAAGATAGTGAGACTCCATGGTGTACCGAGGACGATCGTCTCAGACAGAGATGGGCGATTTACCTCGAGATTCTGGCAGCAGATTCAGACTTCCCTAAGGACGAGTTTGCACTTCACGACTGCGTTTCATCCTCAGACAGATGGTCAGTCAGAGAGGACCATTCAGACACTGGAGGATATGCTGCGAGCTTGTGTGTTGGATTGGGGGCAAGTGTGGCATGCATCTATTGGGATGGTCAGTCAGAGAGGACCGTTTCATCCTCAGACAGATGGTCATCTCCCACTTGTTGAGTTCTCCTACAACAATAGCTGGCATGCATCTATTGGGATGGCCCCATATGAGGCACTGTATGGACAGAGATGTCGTACCCCGTTATGTTGGGATGAGCAGAGCAGTGTCAGTGGTTTAGCACCTGAACAGATTCAGGATGATATGGTTCGAGTAGCATTGATCAGAGAGCGTATGCTGACTGCGCAGAGCCGTCAGAAGTCTTATGCTGACAGGAGGCGCAGACCTCTAGAGTTCAGGGTTGGAGCCCATGTGTAGCTGAGAGTGTCCCCGACACGAGGTGTTAGGCGTTTTGGCATTAAGGGGAAGTTGAGCCCCCAATATGTCGGACCGTTCGAGATTCTGGATCGGGTTGGGAGTGCCGCTTACAGATTGGCCTTGCCTCCGAGATTAGAGGGTGTTCACCTTGTGTTTCACGTGTCTCAGCTGAGGGAGTATATACCAGATCCGAGACACATCGTGAGTTATGAGGATTTGGTGGTTGAGCCGGACCACACTTTTATTGAGCATCCGATTGCAGTCTTAGAACGAGGTACGAGACGCCTGCGTTCGAAGGGCATACCTATGTTGAAGATACAATGGTCGAGACGAGGACCCGAGGAGGCTACATGGGAGACTGAGGATAGTATCCAGAGGAACTATCCAGAGTTCTATGCCGAGATAGGTGCACCAGTAGGATCACCGAGTAGATCTTAGTACTAGCTTGGTGAGTCTTATGTGCTTACATGCTTATATGCTATGATATGTTATTTCATGCTAGCTTGTTGTGATTATGATCTTATTAGATCTTGTTGTGCTAGTATGATTTTTGTTTATAGCTGGAGATGGCTCTTTCCTCCATGCTATTAGGATATGTGATGATTTGGCTAGAGATGGTTTCCCTCTAGGCCTTGGACAGTATAGTTTGTTGCTGGAGTGGATGGTTTCCTCCATGCTTATGTTGAGGTTATAGAGAGAGTTGTACCTCAGCTTGTGAGTCCGAGTGGTTTGAGGATTTTACAAGTTTCGTGACGAAACTTGTTTTTAGGGGGGTGAGGTGTAAGAGCCTTAGTTTTGGGTACTAGTTTTGGCCTTAGCTGCCCCCGCGGGTCTGTGAGACCGCCCCTGCGGCTCCCCTGTCGTTCCGCCCCTGCGGCCAGGAAACCCGCCCCTGCGGTTTCCGGCGGCTGCAGCCGGTTTTGTTGACCCTTTGACCGTGCTTTACCTTACCTTCTCTCGTTTCACCTTGTTGAGCAAGGGTTTCTTCACATTTCCGATCCAGTGTCCCGTCCTTCTTGCTTCTCCTTCTTCTTCCCTTGAGTTTGATCTTGTGTATGAGTTCTCTTGAAGTTTACAAGAGAGTTTGAGATGGCTTTGATGCTATGGATGCTGATGGTTGTTGGTTCTGGGCTTGAGGCCAACTAGTGTGTGTGTGTGATCTTCCCCTGCAGCCTTAGACCACAAGTGTGGTAAGGATCTTCTTGCTTTCTCTTCTTTCTTTCTTGTTCTTCTTATTCCTTAGCTTAGGATTAGATGATTGAATGTAGGATTGATGTTTATATGTGTATGTTGTGGCATGTATATGAATCTGGAAGAGAGTAGACGTGATTGATCACGTGAAGAGCTAAAGAGAAGCCGCGAGGTTTCATTCTGCACTGTCGCCGCCCCCGCGGCTGAGAGTCACCGCCCCCGCGGTTACCGTGTCACAGCGCCTGCGTCGTGCCAGCGGCGTGCCTGCGTCTGCCAGCGTTCCTTGTCACCGCCCCTGCGGATTTTACCTGTCGCGCCTGCGGGTGATCTCCTCCGCCCCTGCGTCCTTAGTTCACGCAGGTGCGTCTTGTCCCGGGACTACCTATAGTTAGGTAGTTTCTTTCCTTTCTAGTATGAGGAACTTAGTACCATGCTAGGATTCGGATGTTGACGAGTATGATATGGAATTGCCGGTTAGGGCTTTGAGGTTTTCGAGTTGGATATGATCCCTTATGGATCCCTTGGGTCTAGGTGTGACCCTTTGTGTGATAGGAGTTTGATATGTATGTATGCCTTGTATAGGCCGTGTTATCCTCCAGTTGGAGTGGACTGAGTTGAGGGTTGATCCAGTGAGACGACTACGAGGTTGAGGTAAGTCCGTGGGACTTACTTAGTTGCCATTCCTTTATAGGATGTTGTGCATGAGTGGTGTGTGTTATATGTTTATAGCATGTGTTATGATGGTCACCGACCTATGATGTATTGATTGCCCATTGTAGGGTTGTGACAACTTTTCCATTCATCCCGCTGGGAGTTGGGGGTTCTCTGTGGTCAGGCCAGACCTGGTATACGGTTCAGGCACCCTCCATTCCCTTAGGGTACACGGGAAGGTGTTTCAGGCACCATTCCAGCTAGTTATAGTACCCAGAGGCGAGGGTTATATTCCTCGTGTCACTTATGTTTATATGGATATTTATATATGAGTTGATTGCTGGACTTTATAAAGATAATGAACCGGATAAATGTGTGAAAGTATGATGATGTGTTAAGATTTCTGATGTGTGTTTGTGCTCTAGCATATTCCTATATTTGTGTATGGTTAGCTAACGGTTTCATACCGTGTTGTAGACACTTTGCAGGATAGGAGAACTATAGAGTGATTCAGAAGGGGTGATCCGCTGAGGGCTCCGTACACTGGGGCGTTATCGGGGATATGGGTCTTTTGCTGTACAGTATGGTTTTGTCTGTGCTCAGCGGTACATTGTATTACCTTTTTGGATATATATATATATATATCAGTTTCATGTTTTGTTTTAATCTATCGGTGTCTTGTTGTAAGATCAGTGAAATTGTTGTCAGGCTAGGGTCAGGATCCATTGTGAGATCCTAGCCCAGTAACACTCCGAGTCCTACGGATTTGGGGTGTTACAGCTATGAACTGCCTAATCCAGACAGCTTCCGTAGTTGCTTCTTTGGCAACTATATACGCTGCCTCCGTTGTAAAATTTGCTACTGTACTTTGATTTTTGCCTTTCCAACTAATCACTCCTCCATTTAGAATGAAGACGTATCCAGAATGTGATTCAAAATCATCTTTGTATGTTTGGAAACTCGTATCAATATAGCCTTTGACAAGTAGGTCATCATCATTCCCATAAACCAACAAATCATCCTTAGTTCTTCTTAAGTACTTAAGGATGCTCTTTGTTGTGGACCAATGTGCCTCGTCGGGGTTAGATTGGTGTCTACTACACATGCTCAGAGCATATCCAACATCTGGACTAGTACAAGTCATAACATACATGATAGATCCAATTGCCGAAGGATATGGAATCTTCCTCATCCTCTCAATCTCACCAGGTGTCTTAGGACACTAGCTCTTGCTGACATGTGAGCCATGTTGCATCGGTAGGTACCCTTTCTTTGATTTCATCATTTTGAATCTACCAAGGATTTTATCTATATAAGTTTCTTGACTAAGACCAATCAACTTATGAGATCTATCTTTGTAGATCTTGATGCCTAATATGTACTCGGCTTCTCCTAGATCCTTCATTAAGAAATATTTCTTAAGCCATTTCTTAATTGTTTCCAACATCGGAATGTCATTACCAATAAGTAATATATCATCTACATATAGGACCAGAAAGGCTACTTTGCTCCCACTAAACTTCTTGTAAACACAAGGCCCTCATTCGCATCTAATGAAGTCAAATTGTTTGATCACTTCATCAAAGCGAAAGTTCCAACTACTGGATGCTTGCTTAAGTCCATAAATGGATTTCTTAAGCTTGCATACCTTCCTAGGATTTTCTGGATCTTCAAAACCCTCAAGTTGTATCATATATACATCCTCTTCTAAATATCCATATAGAAAAGCGGTCTTGACATCAATTTTCCATATTTCATAGTCATAATATGAGGCAATCGCTAGGATAATCCTAATGGACCTGATCATTACAACCGGAAAAATGTTTCTTCATGATCAATACCATGAATTTTTCTATATCCTTTGGTAACAAGTCTTGCTTTATAGATTGAAACATTTCCATCCTTGTTTTTCTTTATCTTAAAGATTCATTTGCAACTAATGGGTTTTACCCCATCAAGAAAATCTATCAAGTCCCATACTTGATTTATAAACATGGATTCCATTTCAGATTTCACGGTTGTTAGCCATTTTTCGGAGTTGGTATCCGCCATAGCTTGTTTGTAGGTTTCGGGCTCGTCGCTTTCTAAAAATAGAACGTCGATCTCAACTGTCAACACATATTCATTTAAATGAGCAGGTTGTTGTCTAACCCTACTAGATCTCCATTGTGGTCCAACCATAGGAGAGATTTGAGCTATGGAATTTTCCACATTTTCATGTGGTCCCACTAGGTTGTCATCTACTTGAGGAATGTCTTGATTTTGAGGTTCTACCTTATGGACAAAAATATCAATATAGTCTACAAGTTCCTTAGTGACATCATGTGTGTCCTCTTCTTGTTGAGTTTGTTGCTCAACTTGAATCTCATTAAGTTGAACATTTCTCCCACATGTTTTCTTGAAAAAAGAATCTTTTCCAAAAAGACACTATCCCGAGCAACAAACACCTTGTTTTCAGCGCGATTATATAAATAATATCCCCTTGTTTCTTTGGGATAACCTATAAAATAGCAGTTGTCTAATTTGGGTTCTAAGTTATCTAATAGTAAACATTTTACATGAGCTTCGCAATCCCACACTCTTAGAAAAGACAAGATTGGAGCTTTTCCACACCAAAACTCATATGGTGTCTTATCAACTGAGCGGGACGGAGTTCTATTTAGTAAGAATGCGGCAGTATTGAGGGTGTATTCCTAAAAGGATGTAGGAAGATTAGCAAAATTCATCATTGAGCTGACTGTGTCTAATAGAGTCTGATTTCTACTTTCGGATACATCATTCATGTGTGGCGTACCTTGTGGAGTGAGTTGTGTAACAATTCCACAACCTCTTAAGTGACGATCAAATTCATGACTCAAATATTCACCTCCTCGATCTGATCGAAGTGCCTTTATCTTTTTTCCATTTTGTGTTTCAACTTCATTTTGGAATTCTTTGAACTTTTCAAATGTTTTCAATTTATGTTTCATTTTAGTAGATATACCCATATCTACTAAAATCGTCAGTAAATTTAATGAAGTATCGATAGCCATTTCTAGCTTTTATACTCATAGGACCACATACATTGGTATGTATGAGAGCTAAAGGAATAGTAAACCTCTCACTCGAGCTAGTGAAAAGTGACCTTGTCATTTTTTCCATTAGACATGACTCACAGGTATCAAAAGATTCTAAATCAAATGATTTTAGGATTCCAATCTTTTGGAGTTCTTTCATGCGATTTTTGTTAATGTGACCAAGTCGACAATGCCATAGAATAACTTCATTTGATTCATTCGATATTTGTTTTTTCGTGTTTATGTGGTATATTTCATTTTTGAGATCTAGTATGTACATTCCACTACTATTCATGCTAGATTGGGCATAAAAAAAACATCATTATGATATATTGAAAAATAACTATCAATGATAAATTTATAACCCTCTAAATTCAAAATAGAAATAGAAATTAAGTTCTTAGTGATACAAGGAACAAAATAACAATTAGTAAGTTCTAAAAACTAAGCCAGAAGGTAAAGGTAGACTATAATCTCCAATGACAAGCGCAACGACTCTTGCTCCATTTCTAACTCGAAGATTCATCTCGCCTTTATGTAGCTTTCTTCTATTGCTTAGACCTTGCACATTCGAAATAATGTGAGGTCCACATCCGGTATCTAATACCCATGAACTAGAATTAACTGACAAAATTTCAACGACATAAATACTTAAAGTGGATACATTCCCTTGTTTCTTATCTTTCATGTACTTGGGGCAGTTTTTCTAGTGCCCCTTTCCCTTACAGTAGAAACACTCATGTTTAGCAACGACCTTCACCTTGGGAGTGTTGATCTTAGGTTGAGCAACTTGCTTGCCTTTCCTCTAAATATGGTGTTTCTTTCGGTGTCTTTTCTTGAACCCCTTTGCTTTGACCATCAAAACTTCTTTTGTCGGGTCACCAATAATGTTTTGCTCAACTGTCTTGAGCATTACATGTATCTCATTAAGGGACTTGTCCATAACATTCATATGATACGTCGAACGAAAATATGCAAAGCTATCATGGAGAGAGTTGAGGATCATATCCGTCGACGTCTCCAAAGTGAACTTGTTACCAAGTCGCGCCATCTTGTCAAGCAAGCGTATCATGCTAAGTGAAAACACTTAGCATGATATTAATCCGTCTCGTCTCATGCCCAACCCTATCCTAACTAGGGCTGAGCATCGGTGAGAAAACCTGGACCGAAAACCGAAATTTGAGAAAACCTGGACCGAAAACCTGAACCGAAAATTTCGGTTCGGTTACGGTTTAAACCAAAATTTTCCGGTTCGGTTTAGGTTAAACCGATTCATGAAATGAAATGATACATCTAAGCAGTACGTTGTTCGGGAACCATGACAAAACTCTATCAGAATCTGAAACAGAAGAAGACTAGAAGAGTAGACCTCTACCAAACAAAAAAATGAACAAATATACAGATTGGAGACGAGAGAATACATGTATGAGATTCATGAGAAATCAAGAATTAATAAATGACATATCTCATATCTACAAATCGAAACACGAGATTTATGAGAATCGAGAGAAAAAGTGAGAAAATGAAGAACATAAGAGAAGACGAGATTTGAACAGACACCTCCAAAGGCTCCAAAGCCTCCAATCGCCATGCACCACTAGCCCTCGTAAAAGTCGCCTCCAGCCCTCGCAGTCGCCTCCAGCCCTCGCCGTCGCCTCTAACCCATGCAGTAACCGTCGATTTAGCCTTCGCAGGAGTCGCCTCCAGCCCTCGCAGTCGCCTTCAGCCGCTGTCGCCTCTAGCCCTCGTAACAGTCGTCGCTCTAGGCCTCGCAACAGCCGTCGCTCGAGCCCTCGCAACAGCCGTCGCCTTCAGCCCTCGCAACAGCCGTCGCCTCCAGTCCTCACATGAATCGCCACCTCCAATCCTCACATGAATCGCCGCCTCCAGCCCTCGCAGGAGCTTTTTAATCGCTTCAGAAATATGAGATGAGATAATAGGGAAGAAGACGGCTGACACTCTTTTATTAAACCCTAAGTAAGGAGTGCGGGGTTTTTTTTTATATAAAACGGTTCAAACCGTCGGTTTTCGGTTAGGTCCATCAACCGAACCGAAAACCGAAAACCTAAAATATACAAACCGTCAACCGAACTGTAATAATCGGTTTACGGTTCGGTTGAAACCGAAATTATCGGTTTCTGTTCGGTTCACCCGAACCGACCAATTTTTGCCCAGCCCTATCCTAACCAATAACTAAACACGAATACTAAATTTTTCTATAAAACACAAATATGAGAAAAACGCTCGTTCACAACCACAACAACGAATTTGTTTTTACAAAACACACCCTAAGTGAAGCTATTTCTTACAATTATTAAAATTATGTTTTTTTAATTAATTTATGTGAAATACTGCTCCATCTAGTTCTCAATATTTAGTATTAAAATCTTAAAAAAAATTTATTCACAATATTTGACATTAAATACTTAAGTTTTTCACAAATAGAATTTTATCTTTTTTATTTTATCTATTTATATGATAAAAAAGGCACTTAAGTCATGTGTCGCATAATCAATGATGCCATATAAGCATTTTATTAAATTATTTACGAAAATTTCATTTATTTAAAATATATTTTCATGATAGTTTAGTAGTCGGTAATATAATTATTTATGCCCCAACTCGATAAAAAAAACGATTATTGTGTAACTTAAAGACATACTAAGAGAATTATAACATGGTACACTAATTTTTCGGAATATTTTAGAAATACGATAGTTTTTTAAAATAGTTTAATAATATTATATGAATTAGTACCTTGAATCTACATAATTAAGCATTTTACCTTAACGACTAAAATTATAATTATATTATAGATTAACTAAGTTATAATTATTAGTGTACAATAAACAGTACAAGGGTACCCAACTAGTTATTTATATTTTCAAAAAACTAATTTCTATTTCAATAACCTCTACGTTTACTTTTTTTTATTTTATTTATATTCTAATGTATCAATAAATATCAGAGCTTATCCTTTTAGTTTTTCTTAACCGATAGTGTCTATGCAATAAAGAAACATATTGCAACTTCTTATAATATAATCTCACGGCTAACGGTAAGCCACCGCGTATTTTTCCTTTTCGGCAAAAAGGAAAAAAAAGACAATTTCTGGTGACATTTACAGCCGACTTAATTTTCCGTCTTCGTGCTGTCTTCGGCGTTAAATTCAGGCGACGATCGCGATCGATTTGGACTCCGATCCCGCCTTTTCCGCGCCGTTCTCGGTAAGGCAGTGTTCTCTTGCTTTTATGTACTATCGTTTACGATTTACCCAGCTCCCGATTTTGTATTTTCTCATGAACCCTAGCTTTTGGGGCCTGGGGTGTTGTGCAAAATTAAGTTCGTTTTCTTGCAAAATTGTAAAGATTCCTGCAAGAAACATTGAATTTTCTGCTTTTTGCATTCTTGAAGGGAGGGTTTCCGTTTTTATGGTTAAGTTTGCATACCATTGAGTTGATTCGTGAATTCATAGATGGTTTGTGTGACGATTTTGTTGAACTTGTTCTGAATTTGTGCTAGTTTGTGAAATTATGCCGTTTGAATCAATTTTGCAGCATGTAATTGTTATCTGTAAGTAGGCAGTGCTGGTTGGTTAGTGGTGATTGATGTAGTGGGCCTAAGAAGAATTGTTTTGAAAAATAAAAGTGAGATGCCTGTTGTGGATCGAGTTCGATAGTATCTGTATTATTTTGATGAGTTTTCAGGTTGTTCATAGTTGGGGATATGTGTTGAATGCATTTGATGTCTTTTTGATGTGTAGTTAAACTTTCTGCAAGGAAATATGCTGACATTTCAATATAGTAAGTGTATTATGTAGGTACTTTGATTTTCTAAAATAAACGGACATCGGCTTCACTAGAGTAATGAAGAGTGTGTTTGGTAAAAGACAAATACATACTATCACTTTATCAGGTACCTTATGCGGATTTATGAAACTATCATAGATTGTATTATTAACCTGTTGTACCACATTTTCACCAAAGTAATATTCTGAAATATGTTTTCCGTGAGGATTTCCTTGGAGTCAGTATGAAGACTTCAGAGCATCTTTGACAGTCATGACTCCTTAAGCTCCTGAAGTATTCTTGTTGTCCGATGTAGTATGGATGATTGCCCCTTCTCTAGGAATGCTTAACTCTAGAAGTTCTTTGCTGGAAAAATCAAATATATGGTGTTTATGTTTCCTTTTATTATCAGTTATATATTATTCAAAAGTTATATTAATAAACCGGAGCATGTAATATTGCTTCAGTGTTTGCTACTTTTCCTGTTGGATCTTTATAAGTTATGCCGTAAATGATAAAACACATAGGGTTTTGGAGGACTAATTTGTTTTTGTATCTGCTGCTTGATAATGGCTTTTAATCGTTCTTTATCTGTTCTAAGAATCTTGCAGAAGTGGTTAGTATTCTTAATTAAAAGTTTTCTCTTTAGCAGCTTAGCTTATGTTTTTATGTGTTTGTAGCATGCCCACTAAGACTGACATTATATAAGAAAAATTCTGTAACAGGTTGTTGAACTCTCCCCCCAAAGAGAAAAAAACTGTACAGCTGAAGGAAATCTGTTCAGCATCACTCTTAAACAACCTCACATATTTTTGTTGCATATATTTGTTCTAAAAGACTTTTAATGGGCGCTGATGGTGGAGCACCGAGCTCTGCAGGTCATTCTGTCAGGGTTGGTGCCATGGGATCTTCAGATATACCTCCATTGCCACAGTGTCTATCATTAGAGGCAATTTCATTGGGCAGCCAGAAGTATAGTCCAGGAGAGTTACGAAGAGTTCTGGGTTATATTGGAAATGCATCAGAAAACCATTCTTTTGGAGCTTCTCATTATAGGCTACCCCCTCCAACCGCAACTGATGAGCTAAAGCATTACAGGAGTGGTGTATTAGATGGCTTTAAGAAGGCCAGGTGCTTCTCTTCTTCATATGTTTTATGATCGTTATTAATATTCATATTGTGTCATATATTAGCATTCACACAATTCATTTTCTTCTTTTTGGAGCCCTCTAGACACGTTCTATAATCACCCAACAAACAAAATAATGGATTTTTGTGTTGTACAAGGCTATTTGGTTCATGGAATTGTTCTTTTTTCCAGCTTCTATTTGCTAGTGCTTAGATTATTTAATGTTTGATTGTGTTAGACCTGCTACTCAATGCCTTGTGCAAACACATTTGACGTACTTACTTCTGATCGACTAATTTTAATATTAATGCTTTGACTGACTATGTTAAATATATCAAGTGGTTTCTCTGTGGATTTTCACAAACTGGTATTTCTTTTGGTAACAGGGAAAGGTCAGAACTGTTTGGGGAATCAATTGTTAAACTAGACAAGTATAGAGAATTTGTAGGCTCAAAGAAGAGACAGCGGTCTGATGCCTTCCCAAGTGAAAAGCTAAATGGATCAAACTTGTTGAAGATGGGTCAGCTTCCTCGAAATATCCATGACCACTCAACTCAGAAATTGGAGAATAAGAACAAGGCCAGAATGCTAAATAATCGTAATCGGTCATCACCTGCTGACTTAAAGGTTTGTGTACCATCTCCCATTATTTTGTGCGAATTTGACCCATTATACGCATAGGGTCTATGCATAGACTACTAAATACTAATATGTGGGTTTTTTCTATCAGGCTGACAATAAATCTACTATGATCTCAAGGGATCAGATACCAATTGAAAAAGGAAGAGATGTTCCTAAGAGTACCAACGGTGCTGGTGTTTATCCTGAGGAAAGAATTCGCAGTTTATCTGCCATGGGAGAAGGATGGGATAAGAAAGTAAAACGAAAACGATCTGTTGCCACAGTAGCTAATAGGGGCATTGATTCTGATGGAAAACAAACGATGCATGGCAAGCCGACTTCTGATTCTAAGCTACCACCTATCGATCCACGCAATATTAGGTAATACTTTTTCCCTGATTATTCTTTTGACATGAAGTCCTGATTGTTTTTGTTCTGTATTTTTAGCCCGGTACGAGTAATTTATCTTAGGCATATTTTGCTACGCTTCCACTTACACACTTTATATCCGTATATTACAATCTACTGTACTGTAGTGGAATGGACTGTCGTACATATATCATGCGCTTCTATTGCTGAAATGCAGAGTTTGACTTGTGATCTGTCCTTTGATGTTTTTAAAATGTTGATAAACTCATTTATTTGCTATTATTTCATAGGTCAAATGCAGTACAGTCTTCCCCCACTCGAAGTAGCAGTCCTCTGGTCAAAGCAAAGGCATCTCGGGAGTCAAGAACAGGCCCTTACATGATGGTGAACTCTTCTGAAAATCAAGTTCCATCTGATGCTTGCGAGGGTTGGGATTCAGCTAACAAAGTTCAATCACTCAATGTAATGCATAATCGCCAACAAAGTGCAAATTCATTACATTCCATGACCCAATGGGTTGGACAAAGGCCACACAAGATTTCACGCACGAGGAGAGCAAATGTGGTGTCCCCTATATCAAATTATGATGAAGCAGATGATCTTTCTCCTGGAGCTCCTGCTTTTGGTATTAGAAAGTCTTCAAATGGAAACACTGGATCCTTGGCTTCTACTGATGTAGATAATACTGCCCAGAAAAGTAAATTTAAACAGGAGAGTACACCATCTCCAATTAGATTACCTGAAGTTGCTCAGAAGAAAGATATGGATCATGAGGCAATGAAAGAGAAAGGACAAAGTAGTGCTGTTGCAAGTGCAAATGTTAAAAATCGTGGGACTATTTTTCCTACCAAAAAGAATAGAAATGAAGACACTGGAGATGGTTCTTGGAGGCAAGCGAAGGCAGGGAGGGGATTACCTTCACCCAAGCTTGCTGTTCTAGAAACGGGGGACAAAGTTGACAATGTTTCTACAACAAGGTCACTTCCAAATGTGAAGCCTGTCAATGACAAGACCAAGAGGTTGAGATTCTTAACCTTGCCTTGAGTAACTGAGAAAAGACTTCTGTACATTCTGTATGTTTTTCTTATTCCTAACTTTTTCTTTGAATTTTGATCCAGCAAAACTGGCCGTCCACCTTCAAGAAAGCTGTCTGAGCGCAAAGCATTTGCTCGTGCTGGTGAGACATTATTCTTTATTCTAATTTTCCTTGAATAATCGAAAAAATGCTTCTTTCCGGTTATGGAACAACTGCATGGTAGGCTACAACTGCTGTTATTTTTGAATCTAGAACATGTCCAATCTGGATGTTTATTGAGCATTATATTCATTCATTTGACTATATTTTTATTAATCGATTTATCGAATGTCTGGGTCCAATTGGTTTACATTTCACATGTGGAAGTAGTATACTGTTCTAGAATTACTTATACATAATTGAGCATGTTCCTTAGATGTACAAGTGCTATGTAAATACCTTAAATGGCTTTTCCCTTTTTCTAAATGTTTATTGTTGCCAATCTTTTCATCCTCTAGCTGAATCAGATGATGATCGTGAAGAATTACTCGCTGCTGCGGCTTCTGCCCGTAAATCAAGCTGTAAAACCCTCCTCCTTTCCCTTTCTCCATTTCACCAAACACACATTTGTCGTGTCCCTCATTCACAACACCTTACTCACCTACTTAAGTTACCCTGCTTCATTTGCAGATGCTGCTTATTCTGGTCGTTTTTGGAAGAAAATGGAGCCTATCTTAGGCTCCGTTGGCTCACAAGATACAGGCTTTTTAAAGGATCAAGTATGAAGTTTGCACTAAACTCTGATGTATGTATCGAGATCAGCTGTTTTGACATACTCTGACCAACATTTTTTTGTTTGTTTGTGATGTGCGTAGTTGAACTGTGCTGAGAAGCTGGAAGAAAGTCTTTCTAGGATGTGTGATGCTGACTATGATGTTCTGGTACTAAACTAACATCAGTTTCAGTTGTTTTTAGTTGTTTTTCTGCTCATGTTTTTGCTTAATTTACTAAATTTCACAGGGTGTGTTGATGCATAATCATAAGGATGATACTCTATCTGCTGGACTGGATGCCTCAAGGAAGTTAGACAAAACATCGTCCTTGTATCAGAGAGTTCTTTCTGCTTTGATTGAAGAAGATGACAATGAGGGGATTTCTAATGGCGGTGAAGCAATTAGTACATCTTTTCAGTGTGCCAGTGATGATTCTCACTGCGGTTCATGTAATTATAATGACGTCGAAATGAGAGACAGGGACAGATTGGAGTCTGAAGCTGAATCCATAGTTGACTTTCAGATTCAAAGACATGGTGCCGGAGACATGTTTTCATGTAATAAGAGCATTGTTTCTAACAACACCTCTAGGAATCTGAGCATGTCTGATTCTCTGTATAGCAGTGGAAGGTGGCAAGGGGACGATGGTTTGTCACACTCAGATGTAGAGTTTGTTAGTGGAATTTATCAGAATGATATGGGAGGATCACAGCATACTGATGCAAATGTTTCAGGACCTCCTCTATCTGACTGTCAGTATCAACTTATGTGTCTTGATGACAAGCTAGTTTTGGAGCTGCAGAGTATTGGGTTATATCTGGACACAATAGTAAGACTCATCTCAATTGATTTATCAAGTTGGTAGATGTTCCTGCATTTTTGTTTAATTGTTTTTCTTCTAACAGCCCGATCTCGCTGATGGTGAAGACGAGGCACTTGATCAAGATGTTAAGGAGCTAAAAGAGGGACTGAAGCAAGAGGTTTGTCCGAAGAGCATTGACCGAGTTGTTATGCATTGCCTTTGTTCCTTTAATTTTAATCTGTCTATTTCTTTCAGGCTGGGAAAAAGAAGTCAAATTTGGTGAAAGTTGACAGGGCTCTTCAAGATGATAGAGAAAGAGAGAGGAGGTATGCATTAACAGTAGCGGCTCATGTCTCTACAGTTAAATCTTTTGCATTTGTCAATAACCATCTTTCTGATTTGCAGATACATGGAGCAACTTGCTATGAACCAACTGATTCAAATGGCTTATAGAAAGCGAATGGTACTTTTCCATAAGTCAATGAAACCAATTCTAGATTTGCTGAAGAAATAAATAGCTCAGTATGTATAATAATTCTTTCCTTTTCTCCCCAGGCATGCCGAAGGACTAACGGGTCTAGAACTATGACTCGTAAAGTTTCAAAGCAAGTGGCAATGGGTTTCATTGAGCGCACACTGGCTAGGTACCGAAAATACGAACATACTGGTTGGAGTTGCTTTAACGAACCCGCTCTACAGAAAATTCTCTTCGCACCTCCAAGCAGTGAGGCAAAGTCAGGTGACTGTCTTGGTGGAGGAGTTCAAAATAATGCAAACTCTGAAGCTCCTAAACATCTAGCAAAAGTTGGAGGACCAGGTACAAATTTGCTGATAGTTTAATATAACAACTAGAAAACCATGCATATGGAAATTTTTTTTTTTTTTTTTCTTATGTATCATTAGGTCCCGAATCTGGCAGAGTTGACATCAAAGTTTCCTTGGGCTCACCTCCGGTTGACAGTCATTCATACGGTTTCTCCAAGGACGAAGTTGCTTTAGAAAGGGGCAAGAAAAGGGAGCTGCTTCTCGATGATGTCGGCAATGGCCCTTTCTCTAGGGGACCCACGTCAGAAAGCACACTCCTTGGTGGTGCAAAAGGAAAAAGAAGCGAGAGGGAGAGGTGCCATGGAAGAGACACTGTGATGATCAACTCAGTTTCCAACGGCGGATACCATTCACCAATGAGCAACAAAGCCGATGAAATACCCAAGGCAAAAGTTAACCGAAAGGCAGCAAATGCTGCTATTCCTGTGAAGGCTTCAACGAAGGCAGGTTCGAGCAACTTCACCCTGGATACATCTGAAGAGTTGGAGGAGCCGATTGATTTCACGAAAATGCCACCACCAGAATTCGAATCCCTTGAACAACTTGGTGTTAACAATGATCTTGGTGGGACCCAGGATTTCGCGTCTTGGTTGGAAGATGATGGTTTGCAGGATTACGATTCTATGGGACTTGAAATACCGATGGATGACATTTCCAATCTGATGTTGTTCTGAATAAATTGATGCACTTATTCATCTGCTGATGTGCATGTAATTTTACTGTTTAGTTTATAGGCAGAAAGCAAGCATGTTGTGATTAGATGGTCGGCTTCCAGCTCAGAAACTGAAGCTGTGAACTTGTTCTATGAATGATATCCCAGTTTGATTCTGGTATGTGTATATACAGAATTTTGGATTGTTCTCTGATGTTTACCGTATTCGACTCAGATAGCTATGAGCCGGAGCAACTCGCAGGGAAAATTTATCTTGATCAATAATCTTTATCAACAATGACAACAAATGTATTTTGTATATATTTGTTGAAACTTAATTTTATAACTAACTTATTTGATTTGAGATTTAAAATTAGAGCTGAAACTGTATTTTATAACCAACTTATTTGATTTGAGTTTTGAAATTAGAGGTTAATTTGAGTTTTAAAATTATAATCTAGCCTCTTTAACTTTTTATGTTATGGATTTTGACCATAACAATAATTTTTTTCTTTTTTTTTTAAAAAAATATATATTTTTTGTTAACCGTACAATTGATTATTAAAGTATGTGGGTGACAAGGCACTTAGTGATAAGTGATATTACAATCAATCAATAATAATATAGTCATTGACATTATGATTAGTAATAATATAATCGATGACGGTAAATTGGTGATGAAGACAACATAATCATTGTCAATAGATGGTATTAAAAAATTTAATTTCATAGCTCCAATTATTACCAAACTAAAATTTTGGCCGGTTAATTTAACCGGTAATAATGCTTCTTTTTAATTTTATATGGTTACTAGTATAGTTCCCGTGCCAAGGCATAGATATAGTTTTAAATATTAATGGATAAATAATTTTTTAAATTAAAAAAATATCGTTGTATCATAAAGTCTTAATTAATTAACCCAAAGAGAACTTGAAACTTTAAAATTTAACTGACTACAATTTTAAGTCAACAATAAAAAATATAAATGTTAAAATATAGTACATTTAAAAAAGTTCAACTAAAAAAGATAATCTTAGGTAGCTTTTTAAATTATCTTGAAAAAAGTAACACCTATAATACATTTGTGATTTAGTGATTATTTTTAATTAATATAGGAACTATATATTTACATATTAAACTACAAACTACTATGTAAAAGGAATAAGATTATCCTATTATCCTTTTAGGTCCGTACATTCTCGAAAATATTCGAATTACAAAATTTTCCACCTGAATCACAAATTAATCGAATCAAAAATTATTTTGTTTCTAAATTTTCCACAAAAGATGAGTTGAATATCTAAGTTGCCTAAAAATTTAAATTTACATCCCTATTTTGCTACAATACAGACTTCACAAAGAAATAGTTAAAATGTGAAATTGTCCAATCATCTTATTAATAAAACTGTTCAAAAATGTTTTTAAAAAAATTGATAAGATATTTTTAAAATATATAGAAGATTGTGGTAAGAATAAAAAGTAAGATATTAATTAATTATTATATAATTTTAAGATATATATAGTGTAATATAAATATTTAAAAAGTAAGCATGGTAAGTAGTTATCTATTATCTATTATAGGATAGTTTTTTTAAAATATTAAGTATTATAGAATAGTTATTATATCATTCTAATATGTTATATGACAACATAAAATATATATAATTTTATCAAAAACTTAAAATTCTAAGGAAATGACATGTGATAAAAAAAATTTAAGGAAGCATCACATGAAAGAAAATTAATACGAGGGATCAAGTATATAGATTATAGTTTTATATTATTATTGAGTATTCGTAAGATTGTTTGACACAAACTAGAGTATTGGGTATAAATGGGAAAGATGAGTTATTTTATTCTCAAACTATTTAATAATCAATATATACTACTAAAGTAAAAAACATCTAAAGCTGACGTGACGCGCTGTGGATCCAATATTTTAAAATGGAGCTCCCACAATTTTTCGCCACAAAATCTTTTTTTTATAATTCCGTATTATTTTTTTGTTATTTTTCGCACCTTTTTTTTTATTTTTTTTAAGGATCTTCAATCTTATTTTGTTACGTACAATATATTCTTTTTTAAGCTTGATCCGTTTTTTTAAAAGATCTTCAATCTTTCTTCTTTTTTTTACGTACAATTAATATATCCTTTATTAAGCCTTATAATTTATAGTTCGAATTTTTTAATAACTATTAGTTTATTTTAATATCAATACTTTAAATAGTTATCAAACTAAAATTTAAGATCAGATAACAAATATGCACACGTAGAAGTATGACATGTAAATTACTTATAAATATTAGTTTTATTTTATATACATCCTATAAATCTGGTTGATTTGAAATTAAAAGTTTAAATATATCTCAGCGATTTACTTTATATTTTAGTTAAATATTTTGTTAAAAAAAATTTAAAAAAAATATTTATATGTAACTACACACGTTTTTTAAAAATATCATGATATTAAACTTTACTTTTTAAGTTTTATTCACCAATTTGGATATTTTAATTAAATAAGATTGTTATGTATTTTAAATTTTCTTAATTATTCGTAACCGCACACTTTTTTTTGAAATATCATGATATTAAACTTTAGTTTTATGTTTTATTCGTCTTTATATGTGAGTAACTTATTTTTTAATTTAAAAAAATTTTCTTGATTCATTTGTAACTGCACGTTTTTTTTAATATCACGATATTAAACTTTTATTTTTAAGTTTTATTCCTCCTTAAATATGGATAGTTAATCAAATAATATGCTAAGTTTTTTAAAATTTTCTTAATTTATTTGTAACCGCAGATTTTGTTTTAAAATATCATCGTATTAAACTTTGAAATGGTCCAGCCACTGGCTCGTAGAATAATTCACAGGACTCTATTCTAAATACTTTTTTTTTTCTTTTTACGTAAATAATTTATTTTAACTAAGTGAATCGGTAAAAAGATTTGCTCGATCCAAAATTAAAACAATACCAAAAATCTTTATTTTTTTATTTGTATTAAATGAAGCTTCAACAATCTTATTAAGGAAGCTTTAAAGCATATCCTCTCACCTATATATACTTATTATTCCCATACGTTTTAGTCACAATTAACTACATCGTTCTTTTTGTTTTTGGGTGCAGAAACTCCTACCGCCACCACCACTGGACGGAGATTTTTCTCAGAAGCCCCACCAATTGACGGTTAGATGATTGTGTTCATATCATTCGTTTTTTTAAATTGCATTCGTTTTTATTTGATTTGCTTCCATATGTTTGATTTCGATTTGATTTGCTTCTCTGATTTCGAATTTGCTTATCCTCCAACGTACTATTATATTCTCATCATCTCTATACGTTATTCAAAGAGAATTCACGCCACGAAACTTCAATTACCATATATATCTTCATACTCTGTTTACAGCCAAACACGTAAAACATAGTAACAAAAAGAAGAGAATGTTTTTACGTAATTTTTAAAAAACATAATTTTTTTAAAATTTTATTTTATTTTTGCTTCTTTGATTTCAATCTTCTTCCTTCTCGGATGATATATATTTGGTACTGTATAGGGAATATAGAGTCCTTCAAGGACAACCGCTCTCTCCTTCCCTCCCAAATACGTAAAATTTTACGTGTGAATAACCAAATACTTTATCTACTTATTTTTTTATTTTTAAAAATTTAAATAAAAATTAATAAAGTATTATAGAATTATTTTTATAACGATTTACACTAAATAATACAAATGTAACAATTTTTCAAAGTCTGAATTTGTTTTTAGTTATATTGTTTAACAAATCCGTATTTTAATTATTATCAATTTTTAGTTGAATTAAAACAAAACCGTTTTTTTTATTATTTTAAGTATTATCGATTTTTTTAGTTAAATTAAAACAAATCCATATTTTAAGAATGATCGATTTTTCTCACCAAAAAAAAGTATTATTGATTTTTTAGTTAAATTATAGGAAATCCATATTTTAAGAATGATTGATTTTTCTCACCAAAAAAAGTATTATCGATTTTTTAGTTAAATTATAACAAATCCGGATTTTGAGTAGTGTCTTATGTTTGAGAATGTTTGAACATTTTGTTTGATACAAAAAATTATACATTTATTATATATAACTAAAGTAGTCTAAGATTGCTGACGTGACACTATAAGTATCAGGATTTCAGTCAAATCACCGTATATTACTAAGTTGTCACTCCCTAAAAATATATATTTTAAAACCTGATTCTTAATTATTAAATTTAACTTTAATTATTAAAGTTGTAAAATTTAAAGACCGGGTTCTTAAAGTTTTTATTTGTTATTTATAATTTTTAATTAACAAATAAAGATTTTAAAATTCAATTTTCACTTTCCTGATTATACATATATATATATATATATACATTTTAAAACCTTATTCTTGATCATTAAAGTTGTTAAATTTAAATAACGGATTTTTAAAGTTTTTATTTGTTAATTTTTAATTAACAAATAAATATTTTATTATGTTAAAAATCTAGGCATAACCCATTAATCTTATGAACCTCAATTCACTATTTCACCACTTCATGACTTTGACCTGAAAATGCATGCAGCCAGATCATTTTTTTTTTGCAGAGGACTTGTATCGAGGTTAATAGTGATTCTATAATTTTAGATGTTTTATGGATTTTTAAAATTGTATATGATATATAGACATATTTTGCAGCAATTTTTTTTAATAATAAAAAAAAGTGATATATATTAGAATGTCTTATATCAATTGTTACCAACCTGGAATATTTAGTAATTTGAAATATTTTTTTGATGATTTTTTAAATAATTGTTTGTTCTTTTTTTTAATTATCGTAATCCCTATCACAATTCACAAGTATAGGAAATCTCCGATCTAATTATTCTATTTTTAACAAATTTATGAACTTATCGTGATGACATACTTCCACATATAGTGTATATGTGTATATATATACATATATTTTTTTTATATGAATGATTAGAAAAACATTACTTGATTTTGTAATTCACTAATAAATAATATAAAATATCTTTATTTTAGGTAACACCCGCACCTTCCCGCACAAGGTGCGGACACTAAACTAGTTTAATGTAAAAGGTTGAAAATTTGTAGCCCTAATTTTATCTTTTATCTTATTATTTCGTCGGTTTCATATAAATACATCCAAAATATAATAAAAAATTATAAATTTGATATAAGGTAGAAGTGATTAGTGACATCTAAAAATCAATATATCGTCCTTTACAATAAACTAAAAAATATTTCTTATAGAATGAATAAATAATTATTCTTTAATAGAATAAATAAATTAAAGGCATTTGATATTTAGAACTATGCTTTATATATTTAATTGTTATACATAAAAAAAACGTGTTTGTAAAAGGATTAGATATTCAGAGTCCGTTTGGTTTTAACTCCGGAAATAAAAACGGAATAAAAACGTATTTGATTTTTTCCGAAATTACAACCAAACGGGAGGTCAAGCTATTTTAGTAAATATATGAATTTTTGTTGTAGAAATTTATGAATAAATTTTATATATTTATGGGTTGATATGGACCGGGTTTTCGGGTGGAGCTTTCGGGTCGGTTGACATTTGGATCTTTCGGTGTGTCACTTGTCTTGATAGTTGAAACTTGAAATCCTCAGTTCTCGTCTTCTACATTACTCCATTTCCATCCTTTGCGCTCATCTTTTATGCTCTGCATCCAAAAATTAGCCATGGCTTCTCCCCAACTACAACCACCAAGTCCTGCAACATCTTCTCAAACTAAACACCACGAAGATGACGATGATGACAACGAGGGAGATATCAAGCGTCAGCCCTCCGGTTTTGACCGAATTGATCAAAAGACGGAATTCACAAAACTAACCAATCTCCTTAAGTCCATCCAAGACAACTTCAAATCCACCACCAATGGTAGCAGTAACGTCTCCAACAACAACGGCCATAATAATGGAGGTGTCGTCCACACCAATAGTAACGGAAACAGCGATGCTGATGAAAAACGGCTAAAGCTATTAGAGAAGGATGTGAAGCACGTCGTGAAGAACGTCTTCTACATTCGAGAAAACCTCAATGGCCTTAAGACCTGCCCCAACAAAATCAGGGCGGAAGAGCAGCTCCAGCATTTAATGGATGCCGCAGATAATCAAACTGTCGTTGACTTTGATAACAAATCCAACAATTTGAGGCATCTCATTCAGATCGTCGCCAAGCTCAAGCACTGGGTTCCTCCTCAACGGACCGTTGACCTCGAAAAATCGAAAGAAGAAAAGGAGAAGAATAACAGAAAGAAGAAAGAATCCCCAATTGTGGGGAAGAAGGACAAGGATAACGCTGTTGCCGAAATCGTTAAGACTTTGGTAAGCAACGATTGCGAGAATTGGGGGTTAGATGGTCTGCTTAAATCCTACGAAGAGCTAGAGGTTAGGGATAAGCTATGTTTGTTGTGCTTTTCGGTTTTTCCCTGTGATGTTGAGAAGATTCAGAAGACTGGGGTTTTGGTTCAGAAGAATTTGGTGATTAAGAAGAAGATCTTGATCTACTGGTGGGTTGGAGAAGGACTCATTGATGTTCCTCTTCCCTCCACTACTGATTCAAGCGCAATTATAACAAATTCACATGAAACCCTTGATCCTGAAGCCCCAATTTCCACCCCAAATACTACCTATAAGATTAAAGGGAAAACAATTGAAAAAATTGGGGAAAATATTCTGAAAGTGTTGAAAGAGAAGGGATTCATAGAGCCAGTGATGAAGAGAGGAAGGGAATCAGGAAGTTACCAAATGCATTCTTTTGTGCATTCTTTTGTCGCTGCATTGGCAAAAAGAGCTGGTTTCTTTGATTTCAGTAAGGAAGATGGTAAGCTCATACCATCATTTACTATCTCTCAAAGAGCTTGCCTGCTGAAATCACAAGGGAAGCTACCATCCTCCTGCAAGATCTGGAAGGAACAAATTGATAACCGAAACAAGCTCAAGAAATTTGCAACAGTTCAAACATTGTTCAATGTCAATGATGCTGTTATTGATATTAAACCAGAATGGTTCTCCAAAATGAAGTATTTGTCTGTGCTTCATCTTGGGAGTTGGCGTTCAGAAACCGCTGAGCACATTGAGGTTGAGGACCAGAAGTTTCTGGAAGATTTGAAAGACATGAAGCAGCTCAAGCTTTTTAGTTTACAGGGTTTGTCAACAATCATGAAGCTTCCTGACTCAGTTTGTAAGCTTTCCAATCTTATTATACTCGATCTTAGGGAGTGTCATAACTTGGAAGAGCTTCCTGCTGACATTGGATCATTGAAAAATCTTACCCATTTGGATATAACAAATTGTCACCTTATGACTAAGTTACCGAAAGGAATTTGTCTGTTATCGAAGCTTGAGGTGCTAAATGGGTTTGTGATCTATAACCAGGATGGTGATTGTGAAGATCAGAAGCCATGTATTCTTGTTCATTGGTGGAAGATGACTAAGGGATTTGTTGTTCATGACGTGTTTCGTTGCAAGAACAAAGAGTTGTGCACTCTCAGAGATTTGTTGAAGCTTTGTAATTTGAGAGAACTAAGCATTGTTGTGAACAGAGAGAATTTTCCCAATCAAGATGAGGTTGAAGTTTTCATGGAAATGAGAAAACTTAGTAGCCTGAAGATTTCATGGGAAAGTAATTACAAGAAGCTTACTAGCAATCAAAATACGACACTCCAAGGAGTTAGCGGTCAAACTGCAACAAGTGAAGGGGTAAGTGTTCAAATCGCGACAGGTCAAGGAGACAGCGTTCAAACTGCGACAAACCAAGGAGACAGTCATTCACCAGAAGAAAAACAAAGAAAACATGGATGTTGTTTCACTAAAAAACAAGAGGAAAGGGGAGAAGGAACACGGGATGTAAATATCCAGTTAAGGCGGAAGGATACAAGGAAGAAATCAGCAGGGGGGTCTTTAGAACAGATATTGAAGTTGGAGCTGTGGTGTTATCCTGGCGAAATGCCGCCAAATTGGATGGTTCCAAGTAATTTGAAGAATCTGAAGAAGTTATATATCAAGGGAGGAAAACTTAGGAGCTTGGACGTAGATGAAATCAATTGGAATGTTGAGATTTTGCGTTTGAAGTATTTGAAGGAGCTTCAGATTGAATGGAGAAAACTGATACTCATGTTTCCGAAAATGACATATTTGGAGAAGTATGAATGTAACAAGTTGGGTTTGTTTCCTTGTGATCATCAGGGCGTCTGGCAAATTAAAAGGAAAATAGTGTCTTAAGGATCGTTGATATGAACTTTTAGAACTGATGGGATTGCCATAATCTTCTTCCATGGGCCAGTTTAGGCTTGCTTTTGCTAAATTGAGTTTTCATGTTATCTCTCCTCCTTTGAAGAAATTTGCTTAAAAACTCTCTTATATTCAAATCTCGCAGAAGTTCCTCTTCGAATTGGTTACTTTCGGACTCACTTCTGTATAATCCACATCCAAATTGCTGCATAAGCAACCATACCAAAGAGAGAAGCTCTCCGCCTTGCTTGAGCTGCGCTAAGTGAACACTCGGTTTGCACCGAATGGCTGCATAGCAGAGAAGCTCATTCCACACCTTGGACATGAACTCCCATTTGTTCTTCATTTGACCCAACTCCCTAGTTAGGTCACCTTGACCTGGCAAGTAAAATGATGGATCCACCGGTTGTCGTGCAAGCGCCATTATTAAGTACTCACAGACCTGATGTCTTGGTTCTTTCCTATTCCTTTCATTCATTTTCGTCTCTTTTCTTCTTGGTATCCAATCACCAATTTGTGAAGCCGATATTTCCTTGTACAATATTTTTATTCTATTGCAAGCATTTTGAAGCCTGGAATTACTTCTGCCTGCCAAAGCGAATGCACAAATATATTACCTTCCATTTGTAAGGAAGCTTTAAAGAAGAAGAAGAAGAGTGTTACCGGTTATCTTTGCAGAAGACATCATATCCGGTTGTCGGACAAGAAGATACATCAGGTAACCCGAAATAGTTTTGCTGATCCCTCGATACTGTGTTTGTATCACACCATTATCCCCTGCATCAGACTCATTGATCTCATCCAGGTAAAAACATTCGGTGATGATATGCCAGATCAACAAGATATAATCATACTCCTGATCACGATGCAATAAAGACCTTAAAGATAGGAGATCTTCTTTGATCGCCATTGTTAAAACTGACCAGTTTCCCTTGGCGTAACAAATATAACTTGCAAATATTATATTGTCACAGAGCAACGATTTCTCCTTGAGATCTTCAAAGATGAAGTCTCTTAGGTAATTCGGAAACCATTTTGTGGTCACGTATTTATGTCCATCTAGCAGATCCTTGATGCCGATAAATTCAATCACCTTTTGCATCTTCTTGGATTGCTTGTCCACGCACAAGATGATGAGATTCAATTGTGAGATGGACTCGGACCACCGCCGGAAAAATACCCTCCTAAGCCATGGCCAGGACGGGGTCTCGTCTTTTCTCCCACGCTTCTCCCAAGTGCAGTTTTGAGCAGCAAGTAGTTTACCCTAACACCAGCTCCTGATTCGCGAATCTTTCTTTAGGTGGGCAATGTTCCAGTCCGACAATTGGATGGCACGAAAGTTAAATGTCCACGACAATGGCGCCAATGAGTAGCGTATACGTTATCCGAATGTTGTAGTCAGGGAAACCATCTTTTTTGGAGAAGCACCATATTACAAGGCATGAAATTTCAATAAACATCATCATATGGCCAAGAACCTTCCAGAATGGTTTACGACAAACCGCATCTTTCATGTAAAAGGCCTCGTACAAGAAATTGAGCTCCATCTCGAGCACTCTAAAGGCCTCCTCAGGATTCCTTGAGATGAAATAGCATACAAACCCTTGTAATACTGAAAGAAGTAAAACGCATCCCTTACTAACTCGACATTTGTCAGTTTATTCTCATTTCTTGTTGCACATTCCAAACGATCCGGTACACTATTTAATAGAACAAGGCTAACATCTCTAGGCTCATACTCCTCCAAAAGCCTGTCATAGTCATCACCTGAACTCTTGCTAAAATGCGACACCTGTCCATGGGAAAGAGACGAGACACGCTCAAGATACTTGACGAACCCAACAAAGAAGATGAGGATAGTAGGTGCCCAAAGGCTGCTATGTCGAATGGAGTTGACAAGGATACCCAAGGCGGAATAGGCTTGAATGCCTAGATGTAGGTCTGTCCGGAGCAATAACTCGTTGTCTTCCAATGCCAATGCTGTGATCGTATGTGGACCTCCAAGATGAAGTAGGAGAAATTGTGCCCATAGTGCAAAGAGATCGCCTTGGGATGTCTCCGCGGCCTTTGAGATGAGGCCAATGGCCTGCATCGCGATCCAATCAGCCATTAGGTATGAGAGCCAAACGGGCTCAACGATTAGGAGATTGTATGGATATAATATGTAAATACTAGAGATATGGGAACAAGTTTGTAAATAAAGCAATAAGTGATTCTGTTAGTTGTAAGTCCTTGCTGATATAAAGAGGACTAATGTAACATTATCGCAGTAATAAGAAATAGACATGTCATTTTCCATGAGTCAACATTTCCTTTTCAAACCACTTCCTCTCATTCTACTCCTATTTCATCTAATCTACCCTTGGTATCTCTTACCACTGATCATGATATGCCCATATCTTCCCCAGATTTACCAAGTCCCACTTTACCAAGTCCCGTCATTTCAGCTTCCTCACCAAGTTCCTCTTCCTCTTCCAATCATACCTTACCTTCTGCACAAGAAATCATTGTCCAAACACCAACACCTAATCATGTTCAGAGGCCCTCTCGTGTTATTAACAAGCCTGCTCGATTTCATGATTATATATGTGCTACCACTCAGCCTATTTCTTTATTACGATCCGATGTTATTTCTTCCCTGCACATGCATCATGATCCTACATATGTTCAGTCATTCTGTAATATGTTATCCATATTTGAACCTTCTCATTACAATCAGGCGAAGAATGATCCTATTTGGATTGCAACCATGAAAAAGGAGATTGATGCTCTGGAGCTGAATCAGACCTAGCAACTTACTTCTCTCCCTCCTGGTCACAAAGCCATTGGCTCTAAATGGGTATATAAAGTCAAATATAATCCAGATGGTTCAGTTGAAAGGTGTAAGGCTTGTCTTGTGGCTAAAGGTTATAATCAAGTCAAAGATAAAGATTATAAGCACACCTTTTCTCCGGTTGCTAAATTCACCACTGTAAGGGTCCTTTTAGCTTTGGCATCTATTTAGTCTTGGCCATTACATCAGCTGGATATAAACAATGCATTTTTGCATGGATTTTTGGATGAAGAAGTTTACATGAGACCTCCTCTTGACTATGATAAAGCTCTTTCCGGTCAGGTATGTCATCTAAAAAGATCTCTCTATGGCTTGAAACAAGCTAGTCGTCAGTGGAATATTCAACTCACCAAACTTCTTCTTGCACTTGGGTTTATTCAATCTCGTCATCATTACTCCCTCTTTGTCAAAAACAGCTCTGCTGGTATAACTGTTGCTTTGGTATATGTTGATGACATCCCTCTCCCTCATGAAATTGATTCTGTCAAAACTGTTTTGGATAAAGCTTTTACTATCAAAGATCTTGGTCTGGCAAGATTCTTTTTAGGCATGGAAATTTTCAGAAATCATTCATCTTTGTTTGTAAACCAAAGAAAGTATATTTTAGATATACTCAAAGATTATGGCATGGAGGATTGTAAACCTGCCTCATTTCCTATGCAAAAAAATTTAAAGCTGACCCTAGATTGTGGTGAAGTGATTCCAGATTCAGAATCTTATCGCAGATTAGTTGGAAGATTTCTCTACCTTACTCTTACTCGACCTGACATTACATACACAGTTCAGCAGTTGAGTCAATTTCTCTCATCCCCTCGATTACCTCATTGGAATGCTGCAATGTATTTGCTCAGATATTTGAAGCATACAGTTGGGTATGCTTTATCATATTCTTCCCAATCTACTCTCACCCTAAATGCCTACAGTGATGCAGATTGGGGATCATGTGCATTCACATGCCGATCTATCACCGGTTATTGTGTGTTTCTTGGTTCATCTTTAGTTTCATGGAAGAGCAAGAAACAAAAGACTGTTTCTAAGTCATCCACTGAGAGTGAATTAGTGTGGCTCCATGGTTTACTGTCTGATTTCCACATCCCTATACCTCTCCCTATCCCTATGAATTGTGATAACAAAGCTACCTAGCACCTTGCAGCTAATCCAGTGTTCCATGAAAGAGCGAAACACCTTAGGCTTGATTGTCACTATGTGAGAGATGAGATTAAAAAAGGCTTCATCTCCACTAGTCATGTTCGTTCTTCATTACAATTGGCTGATATATTCACAAAAGCACTTAGAGAACATCAGTATTCTTTTCTTACTTCCAAGCTTGGTCTTCTACACCCATGTCCAGCTTGAGGGGGGTATATGGATATAATATGTAAATACTAGAGATATGGGAACAAGTTTGTAAATAAAGCAATAAGTGATTCTATTAGTTGTAAGTCCTTGTTGATACAAAGAGGGCTAATGTAACAATATCGCAGTAATAAGAAAAATATCGATTTCAGTCTTTCTCTTCCTTCTCTTTGATCTTAAAGGATTGGATGTTTGTTTTCTGAACGGAGCAGCGAGAACGAGGAAGAGTTGGAGGGTGAGGCTCATGAGTATCAAGGTTTGAACATCCCGTTCGTTCCATAGGACTTTGAGCTTGGCGATAACGCCAAGAACCCAGGATATGAAGTGGTTTAGGCTTGCTCTGCTTCATTGGTGGTGGTTGGAACTTGGAAGTGAGGTGATTAGTGATGCTTGTTGAGAGAAGCTACATTAGAGAGAACCCAATCACTATCTATCCTACTCCTCAAGAAAAGAATAACTTTTTTCTTTTATTAGGAGACAAGATTTATAAAATTATGATATTGGGTCAATTCAACAGAATTTTCCAGCTATAAAGTTTACAGGATTGATAAAGAAAGAAGACGATTGAACAGAATTCTTGCTGGGTAGCAGATACTTTGCTCGAATTACAAACTCATCTTTTCTCTTCGACACGACACGATTTCTTTACCTGATGTGTTACTCTCATTTCACTTCATCATCTGTTTTACTTTCCGGCGATGGTTCACTCACAACCACCAAAACCATCGGTCGAAATCAACCCCTATGATGCAGCCGAGGTTAAGTCCGTAGAATTTCCCCATGGCTTCCAGCGTTTCAAAGAGAAAGACAAGTATGACAAGCTCCATCATCTCGTTTCCGAAATCAAATCGAAGGCCTTGCTGCCCACTACCACCGCCGATGCCGGTGAGGTAACAGGCGGAGAAGTCAACGATCTTAACAATGTCAGTAAGACCATCTCTACTGACCCACAAGTCACCGAGGTTTACAAGAGGCAGATTGAAATGCTGGTTACAGACGTCGAATACATCAATGATCACGTCGACAAACTCGAGAAATCCCCCAACGGGAAAAGAGCCGAAGTGCTCCTGCAACACCTCATGGACGCAGTTGACCGTCGTAAAGCCAACGATTTTGAACGGAATTCCGTTAATCTGAAGAAACTCCTTCAGATCGTCTCCAAGCTGAAGCTGTGGGTCCCACCCCAGCGAAAAACCGACAGGTCAGAATCGGAGATCACTATGAAGAAGAAGAAGGAGGAGTCGCCGTTTGTCAGCAGCAAGGAGAGGGAGAATGCTGCAATTGACATCGTCAAGGAGCTCGTCGCTCTCCGGTGTGGCCAGTGGGGAATGGATGGTCTTCTTAAAGCTTACGATGAACTCACGGATATAGTGAAAAATTGCTTGCTCTGTTTCTCGGTTTTTCAGTGTGATGTTGGTAAAGATAAGGAAAATCGGGTTTCGATTCAGAAGAGCTTGGAGATTAAGAAGAGGATTTTGATCTATTGGTGGGTTGCTGAAGGTCTAATTGATCTTTATGCGAGGGGAAATCATGCTCCGGATCCAATTTCAGAGTTGAATTCGCAGGTAACCCCAAACCCTAATTCAGCCCCAAATACAAATCCAAATCTGAATCCAATTTCAGAGTTGAATTCGCAGGTAACCCCAAATCCTAATTCAACCCCAAATACAAATCCAAATCCTGATCAAAACCAGAATCTTCAAGGAGACTCAAACTCAAACCCAATTCCAAATTCGAATGTTGCTTCTCATATTAATGAACAAATTCCCCAATCTGAGGTGAAAAAGACAGTCGAGGAAATTGGGGAAGAAATTTTGTCGGTTCTGGTAGAGAAGGGATTCATAGAGCCTGTCATGAAGAAATCTACAAAATCAGCAAGCTACCTAATGCACCCATTTGTACACTCTTTCATATCCGCACTTGCAAAGCGAGCTGGTTTCTTTGATTTCAGCGAGACAGATGGAAAGATCTTACCGAGATTCGGTCTCTCACAGAGGGCTTGTCTGGTGAAGCCGCAGGACAAATTGTCATCTTGTCAACTCTGGGCGACATATACCGACGATCGTAACAAGCTCAAGAGGTTTGGAGTAGTTCAGACATTATTCAATGTCAATGAATCCATAATCGACATCAAACCCGAATGGTTCTCCAAGATGAAGAACTTACATGTTCTTCATCTCGGGAGTTGGCGATCTGATGCTGTTGAACACATTGAGGTTGAAGATCAGAAATTCTTAGAGGATTTAATCATCATGAAGCAGTTAAAGCTTTTCAGCTTACAAGGAGTGTCAACAATCATGACACTTCCGAATTCAATCTGCGAGCTGACTAATCTCATCATACTCGATCTCAGAGAGTGTCATAACTTGGAAGAACTTCCTGCTAAAATTGGGGATTTAAAAAGTCTTACTCATCTTGACATTACTAATTGTCACCTTCTTACTAAATTGCCTAAATCCATTAGGTTGCTGTCGAAGCTCGAGGTGCTCAAGGGCTTTGTGATCTACGAACAGGCTAGTGATCGTACAGAGAAAGCTTGCATTGTCTATCAATGGTGGAAGAAGTGTAAGGGATGTGTAGTTCATGAAGTTTTCCGTTGCAAAAACAGAGAAGTATGTAGTCTTAAGGATTTGGAGAGGCTTGAGGATCTGAGAGAGTTAAGCATTGTTGTGAACAGAGAAGATTTTCCGACAGTCGAGGAGGTTCAGGTATTGGAGAAAATGAAAAAACTTCATAAACTAAAGATCTCATGGGAGCAGAGCTTTGAAGATAAGAGTAGTAAAACTAAAAAACAAGAAGATAGTAAAGCATTATTTACAAAATGTGGATGTTCATGTTTTTCTGGTACTGGTGAGCAAGAAGCAAGCTCAGAAGAAACAGAGGAACCGAAACCAGAGATTCTTCTTGAACAGATACAGAAGCTCGAGCTGTGGTGTTTCCCTAAGAAAATGGCGCCAGATTGGTGGTTACATCCGACAAAATTGGGGAATCTTCAGAAGCTGTATATCAAGGGAGGGAATCTTACACAGATACCTGGACATGGGGATAAATGGGAGAGTATCAAAACGCTGCGTTTGAAGTATTTGCCTGAAATTAAGATCCCGTGGCTAGATTTGAAGATGATGTTTCCAAAGATGAGATATTTGGAGAAGTATGACTGTAAAAAGCTTGAGTTCTTCCCTTGTGATCAGGAGGGTGTTTGGATAAATTGGGATGAATGAGATGATGATACAGTCAAAGGGATTCATTTGCCAATATGTATGTGTATGTTTGTACTGCTCTGTTATGTTTTCTATTCAGCTGTTACTTTGTGTTTGGTTTCCACCATTTCCAGATTCTGGTGTAATAAACTCATGTTTGTTTGTAATTTTTTGTTTTGATTTTATTTGGCCCAATTTATAAGCAGACCCGACTGAGGTGTTATTTTCTATGTTGCACGGAAACGAACACGGATAGACACGGCGATAAACGGAGAAGCGACAATCTTAAAAATCGTAGAAAACGGGGACACGGCAAAATTTTTTTTTTTTTAAACTCTTGCGAAAAGAAATTTATATATAATAAGAAGAGATGCATATATGATATAATCAATGACACATGAATGTGGCTTTAGTTGTAGAATTATTGATGAATAAGAATATTGATTGCGTCAAGTGATTTGAGATAGTAGTAATGAATGTCTTATTCATCTTGAATTTCAAAAAAGAAAACAAAACGTAACGGTCGTTGATCTCTTTTGTATTCCTCTTTGATTCCACCTTGAGTTGTCATTAGTGATCATGGTTTGGATGTTTCCGACCCGTTCCCGATGTTGGAAACGTGTCTTGACCATGTCCACTATTTTGACCGTGTCCGAGAAGTTTCTGAAATCTTTCAAGTTTTCGACACGGAAAACGACACTGTCTAGAGGTTTTCGCTCATCATAGGTTATTTCTGTTTTACATGATGATATAAGAGACTGAGCCATACTCGTTTACTTACGAAACTCTTTTTTTATATATGAAAGGGCATCAAGATACATGAGAGACCATTAACACTCCTTTCTCCCAAATAAAATTTATAAGCAGACTTGGCGGTGATAGGGTGGGCAAAGATGTAGTATGAAATTATGAATAGACCAATGATATGAAGGCCCGAATAAAGTAAAATAAAATCAATTTGTAATTTAGCAACGTGGTTTTTAAACGTACCGGTGAAAATTGCTATTTGACACCGTAACTATGCACTTGGGGTGCGTAGTCGTAGTTAATATTACAAAAAAAAAAAAATTTATTTTTTGCTTACTACTACGCACCCCAAGTGCGTAGTTTAATTTTTTCAATTTTTTTTTTCTCCGACTCCAACTACGCACGCCATATGCGTAGTTGAAAACCCGTGAACTACACACGCGAAGTGCTTAATTACGGTGACAAATAGTGATTATCACCGGTACGTCTAATAATCCCCTTTAGCAACAATAAAAACACTTAAAAGGGACCCACAATTACAACTTCCAACTTTTAAGACTATGTATATAGATGACGGTGAATTAGGTGGTGGATGGATGAAATTCATCAATCAACCATACGTCATGGGAGACTCGCATCCAATTTATCCGTATTCAACGGATGAAGCGAGTGGATAAAGTGAAATTTCAGTATTTACATGTCATTTGCAATAAAATAAAATAAAATTCTACCAGTAATCAAGAAAATATTTAAATTCAGCTAAAAGTAAGATACGACTATACCTAATATTAAGTTAAATTACAACACTATTAACTTTTTTAAAAAAAGCAAAAAAAGCAATTTACACCAAGTCAATAGTAAGTAAGGGTTGAAACAAATTAGTAAGGAAAATATAGGTTTTACTCTAATATAGTTTATATTAATTAAGGGAATTAAGGTAAAATTGTATAATCTAAAGTATAAATACATAATATATGAAAATATGTAGATATAGCAGATGAATACAAGTCGGATGGGTATGTGGTGGTTGGCACACAAATTTTAACTGACCTACTGCCCCATTTTTACCCGTCTTTAGAATTTTCACCCTTTTTATTGGATCGGATACGGTGATTAGATTTTTGTCAGTGACTTTTCAAGTTCATTTTGAATTCAAATTTGTTATTATTTTAAGTTTAGTAGTTATAGTTTATTTATTTATTTATTGTTTTAAGTAATTTTCAAAGTTGAAATGACATTAATATAAAAAGTTATATCACTTTGAGTATAATATTGTACTATTTAAGTTATTTTTTCATTTTTTATTTGAGTGGACAATCAATGAAATTAGAGAAAATCATTACCAACAAATGTTTAGTTGTAATATTTTTAATATATTATGAACAAGTTGTTCATAAGTTTAGCAGATTTAAAAAAATCCAATTGTTAAAAATGAAATATCTATCTTATTAATTTCATGTAAATTCAATTCACAAATCATGTGACAATGAGCCACAAAACATTTAAGAATAACATCCAAGACCTCCAAAGAAAAAGGACGAGCCTAAGTGTTTGGTATTATGTAGTGAAGAAGCCCCGTAACATTTGGATCGAGAAACTTAATAAAGAATTGCATTCGGGTTTGGTACAACGTCATAGCCGTTGACACTCACATACGTAATATTTGCCACATAACTCGCTTTCCCCCATCCTTCTTTCGGAAAATGCCCACTTCCCATTTTCGTAGTGGTGGTAGGAACGTTTCGGTATATCTGACCACCCCAACTTGCAAAGTTTGATGCCACAAAGAGATATGGTATGACTAAATGAGGCCAATATCCAACCCAAATATTTCCGTAAATAAACCATATGTTTTGAGTTTTGCGATCCTAATACACAATAACACAAAATAAGCATAAGAAGACCTTAAAATTATCACAATCAAAATAAATTTATCAAATTGTTTACGCGATATGTGATATTATATAACAAACTTATGGATTGACCACGTTACTCCATTTGACTCAAGAAAACCCATTTTGTTGGGAAGTATGTTTTCAATTTTGAGGCCTTAGACCCACTCTAACATTACCTCTGTGTCGTGTAACAAACTCATGGATACCACATTATTCTATTTGACTTAAATGTAACAATTTTGTTAAGGAGTGTGATTCCAACTTTGAAAAATATGAAACATATGAAAAGTATGAGTTTGATTCCTTTGACCCACTTGAATAGTACCTTTGATTCCCGTAACAAACTCAAGGATTGAACACATTATAAAAATAAAAAAGGTTATGAGCCCGAGGCCTCAGACCCAACCGAACTTTACCTTTGAATCATGTAGCAAGCTTATGGATTGACAACCCTACTACATTAAATCCCGTAACAAACTCATGGGTTGACCACATGCATTACTCAATTTGAATCAAGCATTAGTAAATTATAAAATTTGCTCTTGAAATTATTCAAGTAATCATCTTTACCAGTATCAATGCAAGATGTATCTTGTATTGTGCTCCATTGTACTTAGAAATAGGCCATATCGTTGAACCGAGCGCGATCTTTTGACTCACTTGCATAAATCCTTGACACTCCAAGTTATAGCATGGCTCCTGCCCAATGCTCTGGTCAAATTTGACGAACAAGATATCCGTTAGTCCATTGAGAAAGGCGAAATTAGTTTCACTAAATAAAGATACATTTACAAAATTTTTTTTGTCCTAGCACTTACCTTATACATTAGAAAGAGTCTTGTATGCTTGTAACCAAATAGTTGTTGATTAACCTGTTATGAAGACGATAAATAACCTTATAGTTTTGAGAATAATTACTATTTCTTGTACAAAGAATTGGTACGTACCATCCACCCGACTAATGCAGTTTCCATAATGTCTACTCCCGTTACGTAGTGTAGCAAGATCCGACTGACGCTAAAGTCGTTGTTCTCGGTTGGAGGGTTCCAGACGTTAAGAGTTGCACTTGTTCCATATATGTCTTTCGCCGTGTGTCGCACACCGAGGTATGCATCCTGCATGAGCATTATAAGATGAATGTAATACACGCAAGTAGATGAAATCCGTTATATTTTGAGTGATATAACGAGTGATTAAGAAGTGTCACACAATTAATCTACCTGAAAATCGTCATTGGTTTCATGTATAAACCTAGAATTTAAAATCGGGGTTGAATTATTCGCGGTTGATCTTCGGATAGGGATTGTTCCCACTGGGCATTGCTCATCTTTCGACCAATTTTGGTAAGACATGGTAGAGTCATGATTGTTTCCTTGTAGTAATTGTCTTTAAGTATGAACTCGGCCTCATCTAGCAAAAACGTATCAAATCCAAAATTTAGAGAAAAAAGATACATAATATTTATTAAAATAACGCGATTTGTAATGATTAGTCGAACTTGTATGGTGTGATTCCTAAAAAGAAGATGATTTAATGAGGGTTGCTTGTAAATTTCAACGCAATCTAATACGTCGCCATCTTCGGTCTGCATGCAAACAAAGGGCAACAAGAATGATTAGCTACCTCAATGATAATGCATAAACTATGATTTAGATTATTACCTTTATTGTCTTCAATGTTCTTTCAGATTTTCCTTCACCGAGTTGAAAGTAGTGCAGGGAAGCTATGATCATCAAGAACAATATTGAAGAACAACATTGAGTTTTCATGATGAAGATGACTAAGTTAATTGAGATTCAGTTATGGTACAAACCTTGTTTAGTCGGTTTATATAATGCTTTTACTTTTGTTTGTTATGTTGGAAGCAAATATCTAAGCAAGACAATAATGACATAATTAATGTTCAACGATGGTAGCTATTAATGCAATGAAGACATATTTATTATGGGTAAAGTTAGGTGAGATCTGTATTGCATTGAAATTGGATACGTAAAGTTGGGTACATAAAGTTGGGAATTAACATATTAATGTATGTATATATATATATATATAATGTTATCACGTTGGGTATTAACATATTGAGTATAAGACTTGAATATTAATATATATTGGGTATTACGGTTGCGTGTTGACATATATTAGGTACCACACTTGAGTATTAAGATACGTTGGGTATTAACATATTGGGTATTACGTTGTGTATTAACATATTTTGTATCAGACTTGACTATTATGTTGGATATTAACATATTGAGTATCAGACTTGGGCAGTTGCGGAGACAAGGGGGTAAGTGTAAGAGCCTTAGTCTTTGGAGCTTGTTTTGGTCTTAGCCGCCCCCGCGGGTTCGTGGAGCCGCCCCTGCGGCTTTTACAGTGTTCCTGTAACACCCCAAATCCGTAGGACTCGGAGTGCTACTGGGCTAGGATCTCACAATGGATCCTGACCCTAGCCTAACAACAATTTCACTGATCTTACAACAAGGCACAAATAGATTAAAACAAAACATGAAACTGATATATAAATATCAAAAGGTTTACACAGAGTACTGCTGAGTACAATCAAAACATAACGAATATATACAAGATCAAAAGTCCCAAACCCACGAGGACGACCTAGTGTACGGAGCCCTCAACAGATCACCCTCTCTGGATCACTCTGCAGTTCTCCTAACCTGCGAGGGATCTACAACACGGTATAAAACCGTTAGCTAACCATACATATATATAAGATGAACATAAGCACAATCACATATCAAGAATATTAAACACCTCATCATGATATCACGCATTTACCCATTTTATAATCTTTATCAATATAGTCCAACACTGAAATCGTATATATAAGGATATCAATATGAATATATGAGACACGAGGAATATAACTCTCGCCTCTCGGTGCTAATGCCAGTTGGAGTGGTGATGCGGTCACCGTCTCCGTATACCCTATGGGAGTGGAGAAAGCCCGTCTCACAATCCAGAACTGACCTGCCCGTAGAGAATCTCCAGTCTCCCAGCGGGATGAAAGGATAGCTGTCACGGCCCTACAATGGGCAGTCACTAAACCATAGGTCGGTAATAACAATATCACATGCTAGCAAGCATAAACATGCACCACTCATGCAACATCCAATATAGAGATGGCAGCTAAGTAAGTCCTATGGACTTACCTCAGTCTCGGAAGTAATCCCAACTAAGATCAACTCTCATATACGTCCACTCCAATCTGGAGGACAACATGGCCTATACAAGGCATACATATATACATATCAATCTACTATCACACAAAGGGTCACACCTAGACCCAAGGGATCCATAAGGATCATATCCAACTCGTAAACCTCGATAACACTAAACCTCAAAGCCGTAACCGGTATAACTATATCATACTCATCATAAACCGATACCTAGCATGGTACTAGTTCTCTCATACTAGGAAAGGAAAGGAGCTACCCAACTATGGGTAGTCTCGGGACAAGACGCACCTGCGTGATCAAAAGACGCAGGAGCGGAGTAGACAACCCGCAGGCGCGGCAGGGATCAGCCGCAGGCGCGGTGACACGGAACGCAGGCAACGCAGGCAAGGCGCTGGCGCGGGCGCTGCGGCACGTCTTCCGCAAGGGCGGAGGCTTCTAGGCGCGGGGGCGGCCTCTGTGCAGAACGTGAACCCGCGGCTTCTCTTTGGCTCTTCACGTGATCAAATCACGTCTTCTTCATTCCAAAGTCACATACAACCATATCCATACATAAACCAACATCAAAACCCTTAACATACATCTAGTCTTAAGCTAGGAAGAGGAAATCAAAGAAAGGAAGAAGAGAAAGAGAAGATAGCTCACCACAATTGTGGTCCTAGGCTGCAGGGAAGATCAACACACACCACAGTTGGCTTCCAAGCTCAACAACATACATCACTAGCATCATCAAACACCAAGGTCACACAAAACTCTCTTTCAAACTCAAGAAACCAAGACAAGATCAAGGAGAAACAAGGGAGAGGCAAGGAGGACGTGAGAAGCTGAAGAAAGAAGTGTGAAACCCTTGCTCACGAAGCCAAGGGAAGAATAAGAAGAGCAAAGGTAAAGCACGGGTCAAGGAGTCAACAAAACCGGATGCAGCCGTCAGAAACCGCAGGGGCGGCAGTCAGGCCCGCTGGTGCGGAAAGGCCAATCTCGGGTAAGGACCAAGACTCGGTACGAAAGAATAGGGCTCTTACATCTCACCCCCCTAAAAACAATTTTCGTCCCGAAACTTGCAAATTCCTGAAACCACTCGGACTCAAAAGCCGAGGTACAACTCTCTCTATAACCTCAACATAAGCATGGAGGAACTCATCAACTCCAGCAATCAAAACACTATCTAAAGCCTAGAGGAAAACCATCTCTAGCTATCTATAAACATATCGCAAGGCATAAAGGAATCACATCTCTAGCCGTATCACATCCATAATAGAAAGGCATGGAAGAAGAACATCTCCAGCACTACTATGTCTATCAAGACAACATGGAGGAAAGAACCATCTCCAGCTAAACCTATCATATCACAATAGCATGGAGGAAAGAACCATCTCCATCTATAAATTATAGTCATACTAGCATAACAAGATCTAATAAGATCATAGTCACATCAAAGCTAGCATGAAATAAACACATCATAGCATATAAGCATGTAAGCACATAAGACTCACCAAGCTAGTACTAAGATCTACTCAATGATCCTACTGGTGCACCTATCTCGGCATAGAACTCTGGATAGTTCCTCTGGATACAATCCACAGTCTCCCATGTAGCCTCCTCGGGTCCTCGTCTCGACCACTGTATCCTCAACATAGGAATGTGCTTCGAACGCAGGCGTCTAATACCTCGCTCTAGGACTGCAATAGGATGATCAGCAAACGTGTGGTCCGACTCAACCACCAAATCATCATAACTCACGATGTGTCTCGGATCTAGTATGTACTCCCTCAGCTGAGACACATGAAATACAGGGTGAACACCCTCTAATCTCGGAGGCAAGGCTAATCTGTAAGCTGCGCTCCAACCCGATCCAGAATCTCGAACGGTCCGACATATCAGGGGCTCAACTTCCCCTTAATGCCAAAACGCCTAACACCTCGTGTCGGGGACACTCTCAGCCACACATGGGCTCCAACTCTGAACTCTAGAGGTCTACACCTCCTGTCAGCATAAGACTTCTGATTGCTCTGCGCAGTCAGCATACGCTCTCTAATCAATGTTACACGAGCCATATCATCCTGAATCTGATCAGGTGCCAAACCACTAACACTGCTCTGCTCATCCCAGCATAACGGGGTACGACATCTCTGTCCATACAATGCCTCATATGGGGCCATCCCAATAGATGCATGCCAGCTGTTGTTGCATGAGAACTCAACAAGTGGGAGATGATCCGTCAACACTTGTCCTCAATCCAACACACAAGCTCGCAGCATATCCTCCAGGGTCTGAATGGTCCTCTCTGACTGACCATCTGTCTGAGGATGGAACGCAGTAGTAAAGTGCAAACTCTTCCCCAAAGCAGTCTGAATCTGTTGCCAGAATCTCGAGGTAAATCGTCCATCTCTGTCTGAGACGATCGTCCTCGGTACACCATGGAGTCTCACTATCTTCCTAGTGTACTCCTCAGCTAATCTGCTCACCGGCCACGTCTCCCTAATAGGAATGAAACGTGCCGTCTTCGTCGATCTGTCCACAATGACCCAGATGGCATCAAAACTCCGGCTCAGCCTCAACCTAGTCACAAAATCCATGGTGACATCCTCCCACTTCCTCTGTGGAATAGGAAGTGGATGAAGCTCACCTCCAGGTCTGAAATGCTCGATCTTGACCTGCTGGCAAGTCGCACACTGTGCCACAAATCTGGCCACATCGGGCTTCAGCCCTCCCCACTAATATAGACGTCTCAAATCCTGATTCATCTTACTCGTACCTGGATGTACAGAGTCAGGTGTACAATGAGCCTCCTGTAAAATCCTCTGTCTCAGCTCTGTATCAGCAGGTACACAGACGCGACCGCGGCATCTCAAAACTCCATCTGCTCCTAGCAGGAACTGTGGTGCCTCATCCCGAGACATCCTATCTCGTATCCTCAGCAGTGTCGGGCAGGTCTCATGCTTCTGTTGGATCTCACCCAACAGATCAAGAAGAACCTCTAAAGTACGCAGCTGGGCATTCTCATCAGGAAACTGGATGTCCAACTTTAACCAGATCAAGTCTCTCTGTAGCTGAGACTGTACTGTCAATCTCGCAATCACCTGCTCTCGAGGCGTCTTCCTGCTCAGGGCGTCGGCGACAACGTTCGCCTTCCCTGGATGATACAGGATCTCTAAATCAAAGTCCTTGATCAGCTCGAGCCACCTACGCTGGTGGTTATTCAATTCCCGCTGCGTGAAAATATACTTCAGACTCTTATGGTCTGTGAAGACCTGACATGTAGCACCATACAGGTAATGTCTCCAGATCTTCAATGCATGAACTACGCTGGCGGTTATTCAATTCCCGCTGCGTGAAAATATACTTCAGACTCTTATGGTCTGTGAAGATCTGACATGTAGCACCATACAAGTAATGTCTCCAGATCTTCAATGCATGAACTACCGCTGCCAACTCCAGATCATGAGTCGGGTAGTTCTCCTCATACGTGTTCAGCTGTCGAGACGCATAAGCAATAACTCTGCCTCGCTGCATCAAAACACATCCCAATCCTAGCTTGGATGCATCACTGTATACCACAAAATCCTCAGTACCCTCTGGTTGTGCCAAAATAGGAGCAGAAGTCAAACGCCTTTTCAACTCCTCAAAACTCAGCATGCACTGATCAGACCATACAAATCTGGTAGTCTTCCTCAGCAAACTCGTCAGTGGACGGGTGATCACAAAAAATCCCTCCACAAAGCGTTTGTAATAACCGGCTAGGCCAAGGAAACTACGTACTTCCTTGACGTTCGTCGGTGTCGCCAAGCTGCTACTGCCTCTATCTTCGCTGGATCCACCTTGATCCCCTCAGCTGAAACCACATGACCCAGGAATGCTACCTCTGGCATCCAGAACTCACACTTAGAGAACTTAGCATAAAGTTCTCTATCCCGCAAAACCTGCAATACAGTCCTCAGATGTCCTGCATGCTCCTCTCTATTGCGAGAGTATACTAGAATGTCATCAATGAAAACCACCACAAACTGATCCAGGAAGTTGATGAAGATAATGTTCATCAACTCCATAAAGACAGCTGGGGCATTCATAAGCCCAAATGGCATCACTACAAACTCGTAGTCGCCATATCTGGTCCGGAATGCTGTCTTGTGCACATCCTGCTCCCTCACCCTCAGCTGGTGATACCCGGAACGCAGGTCAATCCTGGAGAACACAATCGCTCCCTGTAGCTTATCTAACAAATCATCAATATGAGGCAGTGGATACTTGTTCTTGATGGTCACCTTGTTCAGCTCTCTGTAATCTATACATAACCTCAGTGATCCGTCCTTCTTCCGTACGAAAAGGACAGGTGCTCCCCATGGGGACACGCTAGGGCGAATGAAGCCCTTCTCAGCCAACTTCTCGAGTTGCTTCTTCAGCTCCAGCATCTCAACAGGCGCCATCTGGTATGGGGCCTTCGAGATGGGTCTCGTACCAGGCTCTAACTCAATCCCAAAATCCACACTCCTCTGAGGCGGCAAGCTGGATGGCTCAGCAAACACATATGTGAACTCACAAACAACTGGGATGTCCTCTACAGCTGGACTCTCCCCCTCCTCCATGGCATAACACCAGAAGGCCTCGCAACCCTGTGCAATCAGTCTCGTTGCCTGTATAACACTAATAATCGTACCTGTCTTTCCAAGGTCCCAACCTTGGAAAACCTCTATCTGGCCTAACTCGGTAGAGAGGGTAACAGTCCTCCTACCTACATCTAGGACTGCAGAATGTCTATCCATCCAGTCCATACCTAGGATGACTTATTCATGCTCTAGTGGCATGACAAAGAAGTCAACTAGTAACACACGGGTCCCTACAGAAATGGGACAACCGTGAATCTCACGAGTACCTCTGACCCTACCACCATCGGGTAACCCTATAATAAAGGGCATCCCCTCAACTGTATTTAAACCAAGACGCTCTACACAGGTATCAGAAATAAAAGAGTGCGTAGCACCAGTATCAAATAAAACTCTAACAGGTAAACCATGAATCAGAATGGTACCTGTAGCAGTAGGTGCAGCTGGCTCCTCTGCACTCCTCAACTCAAAAACACGACACTGTGGGCCTCTGGTATCAGTGGTGCTCCCACCACGGCCTCTGCCTCTACCTGGCCCAGGAGCAGATCCTTGAGTCGTAGGGCAATCTGGGACTCTCTGTTGTCCCTGTATCTGCTGCTGCTGCTGAGGTGGCCTCTGTCCACCTCCCGCTACACTAGCAGGAGAAGAACCCTGCTGAGATGCAGCTCCGCCCTGGCGGCAGTAAACGGCTCGATGACCTGTCTACCATAGGTAAAACACGTCACTAATGGCCTCGTGCACTCTGACCTCATATGTCCTGGATCACCACAGTTATAACACAGTCGTCCCTTCTCTGTAGCTGGTGCAGATACAGAACGACCATGGCGTCTCTGACTACGCCCAACACTAGCAGCTCCAGCAGTACCACTGGCCTGCCCCGTACACTGTCTCTTCTCAGACCCTCCGTCCTGAGAAGCTCTCCTCTGCCCAGCTCTCTCTCTCTCATAGTCTGCAGCTCTGTCCTGATAGTCCATCAAGGACTCACAGTGAAAACCAACCATATAGGCTCGGGTACCATCCCTCAATCGTCGAGAGAAAAGATAAACATGCTGATCAGCAGGAGGTGTAGTTGGACCCAGTAAGGCCAACTCCTCCTGAAACCTCCTGATGGCCTCTGAGATTGGTACATCATCAAATCCAGCCTCAACAAAGTCGCGCAGTTTCTCCCTCCTCAGTGAGGCAGGGCAGAAACGCTCTTTGATCATAGTCCTCATCTGATCATAACTGAGAACCTGACTCCGTACTGACCTCCACCAGTGTTGTGCTAGATCTCTGAACAGAGTCTGCACCAACTCTATCTGCCTGTCAGCTGGACATCTGATATACTCTAAAGCCGAGTCCACATGCCCTATCCACAACTCCACCTCTAACTCCACCTTCCCAGAGAAAGGGGGTACTCCCAACTGATGAAATGCCTTCAACCAAGTGTCTGGTCGAGGCCCTCTATGCTCCTCTCGAACCGGAGGAATCTCAGCAGTAGGTGCCGGTACAACTGGCACCTAAGTCACTGTATGGGATCTCCTAGTGGATCCCTCATGTGCGGGCAGATCAGGAGCACGTCTGCCTGCCCTGGTGGCCTCCTCTACCCGTCTGATATACTCTCGGAAGGCGGGTCCCTCCAAGGAGACACGATCTGAGCCATCTGACCAGGCTCCCTGTGATTCCTGCCTCCCAGCTGCCCCATTCCCAGTCTCGGGAACGACACTCTCAGCAACATCGTCGTGAATCTCCTCTGCTACGCGTAGATCAGCAGCAGGAGTCCTACCCCGTCCTCTACCTAGAGGGGGTCTACCTGTACCTCGTCTAGCTGCAGGTAGGGCTCTAGTATGAACCATCTGCAGAGGACATAAACCTAACTTAGAAGGCTATATATATGCCATATGTATAGATATATATATATATCACACATCACATCAGATAGTATCTATCTATATATATACCTATACTTTCGAGATCTTCAGAGGGGTGATGGCTTCACGTACACACTAACCCAAGACGTTTGTACTCATTTCAAACCAAAAATCTTTTGAAAAGTCAGACCCCTTTCGGGTTCTGTTTATTTATCTATTCGACCTTTATCGCAGATTACAAGTGCCATTGTTGTCAACCTGGGCTATGATACCAACTTTGTAACACCCCAAATCCGTAGGACTCGGAGTGCTACTGGGCTAGGATCTCACAATGGATCCTGACCCTAGCTTGACAACAATTTCACTGATCTTACAACAAGGCACAAATAGATTAAAACAAAACATGAAACTGATATATAAATATCAAAAGGTTAACACAGGGTACTGCTGAGTACAATCAAAACATAACGAATATATACAAGATAAAAAGTCCCAAACCCATGAGGACGACCTAGTGTACGGAGCCCTCAGCAGATCACCCTCTTTGGATCACTCTGCAGTTCTTCTAACCTGCGAGGGATCTACAACACGGTATAAAACAATTAGCTAACCATACATATATATAAGATGAACATAAGCACAATCACATATCAAGAATATTAAACACCTCATCATGATATCACGCATTTACCCATTTTATAATCTTTATCAATATAGTCCAACACTGAAATCGTATATATAAGGGTATCAATATGAATATATGTGACACGAGGAATATTACCCTCGCCTCTCGGTGCTAATGCCAATTGGAGTGGTGATGCGGTCACCGTCTCCGTATACCTTATGGGAGTAGAGAATGCCCGCCCCACAATCCAGAACTGACCTGCCCGTAGAGAACCTCCAGTCTCCCAACGGGATGAAAAGATAGCTGTCACGGCCCTACAATGGGCAGTCACTAAACCATAGGTCGGTAATAACAATATCACATGCTAGCAAGCATAAACATGCTCCACTCATGCAACATCCAATATAGAGATGGCAGCTAAGTAAGTCTTATGGACTTACCTTAGTCTCGGAAGTAATCCCAACTAAGATCAACTCTCAAATACGTCCACTCCAATCTGGAGGACAACACGGCCTATACAAGGCATACATATATACATATCAATCTACTATCACACAAAGGGTCACACCTAGACCCAAGGGATCAATAAGGATCATATCCAACTCGTAAACCTCGATAACACTAAACCTCAAAGCCGTAACCGGCATAACTATATCATACTCATCATAAACCGATACCTAGCATGGTACTAGTTCCCTCATACTAGGAAAGGAAAGGAGCTACCCAACTATGGGTAGTCTCGGGACAAGACGCACCTGCGTGATCAAAAGACGCAGGAGCGGACTAGACAACCCGCAGGCGCGGCAGGGATCAGACGCAGGCGCAGTGACACGGAACGCAGGCAAGACGCTGGCGCTGGCACGGGCGCTGCGGCACGTCTTCCGCAAGGGCAGCGGCTTCTAGGCGCGGGGGCGGCCTCTGTGCAGAACGTGAACCCGCGGCTTCTGTTTGGCTCTTCACGTGATCAAATCACGTATTCTTCATTCCAAAGTCACATACAACCATATCCATACATAAACCAACATCAAAACCCTTAACATACATCTAGTCTTAAGCTAGGAAGCGGAAATCAAAGAAAGGAAGAAGAGAAAGAGAAGATAGCTCACCACACTTGTGGTCCTAGGCTGCAGGGAAGATCAACACACACCACAGCTGGCTTCCAAGCTCAACAACATACATCACTAGCATCATCAAACACCAAGGTCTCACAAAACTCTCTTCCAAAATCAAGAAACCAAGACAAGATCAAGGAGAAAGAAGGGAGAGGCAAGGAGGACGTGAGAAGCTGAAGAAAGAAGTGTGAAACCCTTGCTCACGAAGCCAAGGGAAGAATAAGAAGAGGAAAGGTAAAGCACGGGTCAAGGAGTCAACAAAACCGGCTGCAGCCGTTGGAAACCCCAGGGGAGGTTCCTTGAGCCACAGGGGCGGATACCCACAGGGGCAGCAGTCAGGTCCGCAGGTGCGGAAAAGCCAATCTCGGCTAAGGACAAAGACTCGGTCCGAAAGAATAGGGCTCTTACAGTTCCGCCCCTGCGGCTCAGGGAACCGCCCCTGCGGTTTCTTGCGGCTCCAGCCGGCTTTGTTGACCTTTGACTTGTGCTTTACTCTTTCTTTCTTCCTTCTTAATCCTCGTCCTTGGCTCGTGAGCAAGGGTTTCCACTCCTTTTCCCATCCTTACGTCCTTCTTGCTTCCTTCTTCATTCTCCTTGATCTTGTGTGTGAGTTTTCTTGAGTTTGCAAGAGAGTTATGTGTGGTTGTTGTTGATGATGTTGATGGATGTGTTGCTGAGCTTAAGAGCTAGCCGAGGTACTGTCTTGAATCAGTTTCTTGCTTAGGCCACAGTTGTGGGTAAACTCCTTGTTCTTCTTCTTCTTTCTTTGATCTCTTTTTCTTTCCTAGCTTAGGATTAGATGTATGGAAGGTGTATTGATGTTGGTTTGTATATGTATATGTATGTGCTTGGTTTTCGATGATAGAAGACGTGATTTGATCACGTGAGGAGTGAAAGAGAAGTCGGGACTCTACGTTCTGAAGAGTCGCCGCCCCCGCGCAAGGACGCCACCGCCCCTACGGAAACCTTGTCACCGCACCCGCGCCTGGAAGCCACCGCCCCTGTGGAAGCCGTGTCACAGCGCCTGCGCCCGTGCCTGCGCTTGCCTGCAGCCTCTGTCACCGCGCCTGCGGCCGAGTGTCGCCGCGCCTGCTGGTTGCCTGCGTCCCTCTTGTCACGCAGGTGCGTCTTGTCCCAGGTCTACCTAGAGTTGGGTAGATCCTTTCCTTTCCTAGTAAGCGGTTTAGTGGCATGCTAGGTACGTGTATGAGGTTAGAATGATGATGAGTATGATATCATTTTTGCCGGTTATGGTTTTGAGGTTGATGAGTTAGGATACGATCCTTATGGATCCCTTGGGTCTAGGTGTGACCCCTTTGTTTGATAGGAGATTTGATATCTCTGTATGCCTTGTATAGGCCGTGTTGTTCTCCAAATTTAGAGCTGATTATACTTGAGAGTACTTTGAGGTTGAGGTAAGTCCATAAGACTTACTTAGCTACCATCCTTATATTGGATGTATGCATGAGTGGTGTGTGTTATATGCTTGATAGCATGCGATGTTATGATTACCTACCTATGGTTTAGTGATTGCCCACTGTAGGGTTGTGACAACCTTGCCCTGTCATCCCGCGTGGAGACGGGGAGGTTCTTTGCGGACAGGCCAGATTTGGTTCAATGGGATGGGCTTTCTCCACTCCCATAGGGTATACGGGGACGGTGACCGATTCACCACTCCAGCTGGCAACACCCCCGAGAGGTGAGGGTTATATTCCTCGTGTAACATATATTCATATTTAGATATTATACGTTTGAGTGTTGGACTTTATAAAGATAATAAATCGGGTAAATGTGTGAAAGCATGATGATGTGTTATTATTCCTTGATGTGTGATTGTGCTTATGCATATCTATATATATGTGTATGGTTAGCTAACGGTTTTATACCGTGTTGCAGATCCTTTGCAGGTTAGGAGAGCTGCAGAGTGATCCAGAGTGGGTGATCCGCCGAGGGCTCGGTACACTGGGTCGTTATTGTGGGATGTGAGATATTTTTGTGATGTATAGTTATGTTTTATTTGTACTCAGCCGTACTTCTGTATCACCTTTTGATACTTATATATATATATATATATATATATATATATATATATATATATATATATATATATATATATATATATATATATATATATCAGTTTTATGTTTTGTTTTAATCTATTTGTTTCTTGTTGTAAGATCCAGTGAACTTGTTGTCAGGCTAGGGTCAGGATCCATTGTGAGATCCTAGCCCAGTAGCGCCTCGAATTATACGGATTCGGGGTGTTACAAAGTTGGTATCAGAGCGAGGTTGACAACAATGGCACTTGCAATATGCAATAAAGGTCGAATGGATAAATAAACAGAACCCGAAAGGGGTTTGACTTTTCAAAAGGTTTTTGGTTTGAAATGAGTACAAAATGTTTTGGGATATCATGTACGTGAGCCATCGCCCCTCTGAAGACCTCGACAATATAGATATATATAGATATTCTATTGTGATTGATTTGATATATATCTATACATATGGCATATATATAGCCTGATAGGTTAAGTGTACTTGCTCTACAGATGGCTCAGACTAGAGCTGTATCTGCAGATGGACGAGGTAGGGGTAGATCCCCTCTTCCTCCAGTAGATGTAGGACAGAATCAGATTCCCGCTAATGATCCATCTGCAGCGGAGGAGGTTCATGAAGATGTTACTGAGAGTGTCGTTCCTGAGATTGGGAACGGGGCAGCTGGGAGACAGGGATCACAGAGAGTCCAGTTAGATGACTCAGATCATGTCTCCATGAGAGGACCAGATTTCTATGCATACATCAGACAAGTGGAGGAGGCTTCCAGAGAAGGTAGATGTACCCCGGATCTGCCAGTACAGGGGGATCATTTCAAGGATCCCGTGGAGTTATTCCGGTGCCAGTTGTACCGGCACGTGCTGCTGAGATTACTCAGGATTCAGAGGAGCATAGAAGGTCTAGGAAGAGATAGCGGACTGGGCAGACCAGTGGTTCTGGAGGAGTTGTTGGTTCTGAACGAGTTCAGAGACGGCCAAGTTACCCCGCATCTTCACATATTGCAGCTACAGGTCGACGATGTTATAACTGTGATGAACCTGGACATTTACGACCAGCGTGCACGAGGCAGTTGGTGACTTGTTTCACCTGTGGCAGACTAGGTCACAAAGCTATTTTCTGTAGACGGGACAAAGCTTCCTCTCAGCAGGGTACTGGTGAAGTTGCTGGTTCAGGGCGAGGCCAGAGTCGCCAGAGTCATCCCTCATCTGCACCAGTTACAGATAAGGGAGTATAGTGTTACAACTGTGGTAGGTATGGACATATGCGGCCAGAGTGCACGAGGCAGTCAGTGATGTGCTACACTTGTGGCCAGCCAGGTCATAAGGCTGTTTTCTGCCGACAGGGCGGAGCTTCACCTCAGCAGGGTTCTTCTCCTGCTAGTGTAGCGGGAGGTGGGCAGAGGCCACCTCAGCAGCAGCAAACACAGGGACAGCAGAGGGTCCCAGATCGCCCTACGACTCAGGGATCTGCTCTTGGGCCGAGTAGAGGCAGAGGTCGTGGTGGGAGCACCACTGACACCACAGGAGTGCAGGGTAGAGCTTTTGAGCTGAGGAGTGCAGAGGATCTAGCTGCACCGACTGCTACAGGTACCATTCTGATTTATGGTTTACCTGTTAGAGTTTTGTTTGATACTAGAGATATGTATTCTTTTATATCTGATGTATGTGTTGAGCGTTTGAGTTTAGAGACGATTGAGGGGATACCCCTTATTATTTTTAGGGTTACCCGATGGTAGTAGGGTCAGAGGTACCCGTGAGATCTGTTCTGTAGGGACCCGTGTGTTACTAGTTGACTTCTTTGTCATGCCATTAGAGCATGAAGAAGTCATTCTAGGTATGGATTGGATGGTAGACATTCTGCAGTTTTAGATGTAGGTAGGAGGACTGTTACCCTCTCTACCGAGTTAGGATAGATAGAGGTTTTCCGAGGTTGGGACCTTGGAAAGTCAGGCATGGTTATCAGCGCGATACGGGCAGCTAGACTGATTGCACAGGGTTGTGAGGTCTTCTGGTGTTATGCCATGAAGGAGGGGGAGAGTCCAGCGTTAGAGGATATCCCAATGGTCTGTGAGTTTGCAGATGTATTTGTTGAGCCATCCAGTTTTCCGCCTCAGAGGAGTGTGGACTTCGGTATTGATTTAGAGCTTGGTACGAGACCGATCTCGAAGGCCCCCTACCGGATGGCGCCTGCCGAGATGTTAGAGCTGAAGAAGCAACTCGAGGAGTTGACAGAGAAGGGTTTCATTCGCCCTAGCGTGTCTCCATGGGGAGCACCTGTCCTCTTCGTACGGAAGAAGGACGGATCGTTGAGATTGTGTATAGATTACAAAGAGTTGAATAAAGTGACCATTAAGAACAAGTATCCATTGCTGCGCTTTGATGACTTGTTGGATCAGCTTTAGGGAGCGACAGTATTCTCCACGATTGACTTGCGCTCTGGGTATCACCAGCTGAGGGTGAGAGAGAAGGATGTGCATAGGATAGCCTTTCGGACCAGATATGGACACTACGAGTTCGTAGTGATGCCATTTGGGCTTACGAATGTCCCAATAGTTTTTATGGAGTTGATGAACATCATCTTCATCGACTTCCTGGATCAGTTTGTGGTGGTCTTCATATATGACATTCTGGTGTACTCTCGCAATAGAGAACAACATGCAGGAGAGCTGAGGACTGTATTGTAGGTTTTACGAGATAGAGAACTTTATGCTAAGTTCTCTAAGTGCGAGTTCTGGATGCCAGAGGTAGCATTCCTCGGTCACATTGTTTCCGCCGAGGGGATCAAGGTTGATCCGGTGAAGATAGAGGCAGTAGCAGCATGGACGACACCGACGAACGTCAAGGAAGTACGTAGCTTCCTTGGCCTATGGAGGGATTTTCTATGATTGCCCATCCACTGACAAGTCTGTTGAGAAAGACTACCAGGTTTGTGTGGTCTGAGAAGTGTATGCAGAGTTTTGAGGAGCTGAAGAGACGTTTGACTTCAGCTCCTATTTTGGCACATAGAGAGGGTACAGAGGATTTTGTGGTTTACAGTGATGCATCCAAGCTAGGCTTGGGATGTGTATTGATGCAGGGAGGCAGAGTGATTGCATATGCGTCTCGAAAACTAAAGACGTATGAGGAGAACTACCCCACTCATGATCTGGAGTTGGCAGCGGTAGTTCATGCACTGAAGATCTGGAGACATTACCTGTATGGTGCTACATGTCAGATTTTCACATACCATAAGAGTCTGAAGTACATTTTGACACAGCGGGAGTTGAATAACCGCCAGCGTATGTGGCTTGAGTTGATCAAAGGACTTTGATTTAGAGATTCTGTATCATCCGGGGAAGGCGAACGTGGTCGCCGACGCCCTGAGCAGGAGGACGCCTCGAGAGAAGGCGATTGCGAGGCTGACAGTTCAGCATTAGCTACAGAGAGACCTGATCTGGTTAGAGTTGGACATCTAGTTTCTTGATTAAGATACCCGACTGAGTACTTTAGAGGTTCTACCTGATCTAATGAGTGGGATCCAACAGAAGCAGGAGACCTACCCAACGCTGATGAGGATCCGAGAGAGGATGTGTCGGGATGAGGCACTACAGTTCCTTCTAGAAGCAAATGGAGTATTGAGACGCCGCGGTCGCGTCTGTGTACCCGCTGATGCGGAGTTGCGCCAGAGGATATTACAGGAGGCTCATTGTATGCCTTACTCTGTACACGCAGGTACGAGTAAGATGTACCAGGACTTGAGACGTTTATATTGGTGGGGTGGGCTGAAGCCATTGTGGCCAGATTTGTGGCACAGTCTACGACCTGCCAGTAGGTCAAGATTGAGCATTGCAGACCTGGAGGTGAGCTCGATCCACTTCTTGTTCCACAAAGGAAGTGGGAGGACGTCACCATGGACTTTGTGACTGGGCTGAGACCGAGAAGGAGTTTTGATGCTATCTAGGTTATAGTGGACCGATTGAGGAAGACGGAACGTTTCATCCCTATTAGGGAAACGTGGCCGGTGAGCAGATTAGCAGAGGAGTACACTAGGCCGATAGTGAGACTCCATGGTATGCCGAGGACGATCGTCTCAAACAGAGATGGACGATTTACCTCGAGTTTACACTTTACCATTGCGTTTCATCCTCAGACAGATGGTCAGTCAAAAAGGACCATTCGGACACTGGAGGATATGCTGCGAGCTTGTGTGTTGGACTGGGGACAAGTGTGGACGGATCACCTCCCACTAGTTGAGTTCTCGTACAACAACAGCTGGCATGCATCTACTGGGATGGCCCCATATGAGGCATTGTATGGACAGAGATGTCGTACACCGTTATGTTGGGATGAGCCTAGTACAGTTAGTGGTTTGACACCTGATCAGATTCAGGATGATGTTGCTCGTGTAGCACTAATTAGAGAGAGGATGTTGACTGCACAGAGCCGTCAGAAGTCCTATGCAGATAGGAGGCATAGACCTCTAGAGTTCAGAGTAGGAGCCCATGTGTGGCTGAGAGTGTATCCGACACGAGGTGTTAGACGTTTTGGCATTAAGGGGAAGTTAAACCCCGATATGTCGGACCGTTCGAGATTCTGGATCGGGTTGGGAGCGCAGCATACAGATTGGCTTTGCCTCCGAGGTTAGAGGGTGTTCACCCTGTGTTTCACGTGTCTCAACTGAGGGAGTACATACCAGATCCGAGACATATTGTGAGTTATGATGATTTGGTGGTTGAGCCAGACCACACTTTTGTTGAGCACCCGATTGCAGTTCTAGAACGAGGTATGAGACGCCTGCGTTCGAAGGACATTCCTATGTTGAGGATACAGTGGTCAAGACGAGGACCTGATGAGGTTACATGGAAAACTGAGGATAGTATTAAGAGGAACTATCCAGAGTTTTATGCAGAGATAGATGTACCAGTAGGATCGACGAGTAGATCTTAGTACTATCTTGGTGAGTGTTGTGCTTATGTGCTTATATGCCATGCTGTGTTTATTTTCGTACTAGTTGTGATGTGATGTGTGATCTTATTAGATCTTGTTGTGCTAGTGCGATTGTTTATAGCAGGAGATGGTTCTTTCCTCCATGCTATTGTGATGTGATAGGTTTAGCTGGAGATGGTATTTCTCCATGCTACTTTGGTGGACATAGTAGTGCTGGAGATGTTTTTCCTCCATGCATTTTTGTTATGTTGATGAGTTGGCTAGAGATGTTTTTCCTCTACGCCCTTGTGAGATGATGATGTTTGGCTAGAGATGTTTTTCCTCTATGCCCTGGATAGTGTACTGATCTTATGGCTGGAGATGATGAGTTCCTCCATGCCTGTGCTTGGGGTTATAGAGAGAGTTGTACCTCGGCTTTTGAGTCCGAGTGATTTTAGGACTTTACAAGTTTCGGGACGAAACATGTTTTTAGGGGGGTGAAACTTGGTCTTAGCCGCCCCCGCGGGTTCGTGGAGCCGCCCCTGCGGCTTTTGTAGTGTTCCGCCTTTGCGGCTCAGGGAACCGCCCCTGCGGTTTCTTGCGGCTGCAGCCTGCTTTGTTGACCTTTAACTTGTGCTTTACTCTTTCTTTCTTCCTTCTTAATCCTCGTCCTTGGCTCGTGAGCAAGGGTTCCCACTCCTTTTCCCAGCCTTACGTCCTTCTTGCTTCCTTCTTCATTCTCCTTGATCTTGTGTGTGAGTTTTCTTGAGTTTGCAAGAGAGTTGTGTGTGGTTGTTGTTGATGGTGTTAATGGATGTGTTGCTGAGCTTGAGAGCTAGCTAAGGTACTGTCTTGGATTAGTTCCTTGCTTAGGCCACAGCTATGGGTAAACTCCTTGTTCTTCTTCTTCTTTCTTTGATCTCTTTCTCTTTCCTAGGTTAGGATTAGATGTATGGAAGGTATATTGATGTTGGTTTGTATATGTATATTTATGTTCTTGGTTTTGGATGAGAGAAGACGTGATTTGATCACGTGAAGAGTGAAAGAGAAGTCGGGACTCTACGTTCTGCAGAGTCTCCGCCCCCGCGCCAGGGCGCCACCGCCCCTGCGGAAACCTTGTCACCGCACCCGCGCCTGGAAGCCGCCGCCCCTGCGGAAGCCGTGTCATAGCGCCTGCGCCCGTGCCTGCGCTTGCCTGCGGCCGCTGTCACCGCGCCTGCGGCCGCTGTCACCGCACCTGCGCCCGCTGTCACCGCGCCTGCGGCCAAGTGTCGCCGTGCCTGCGGGTTGCCTTGTTCCGCCCTTGCGTCCCTCTTGTCACGTAGGTGCGTCTTGTTCCGGGTCTACCTAGATTTGGGTAGATCATTTCCTTTCCTAGTGAGCGGTTTAGTAGCATGCTAGGTACGTGTATGAGGTTAGAATGATGATGAATATGATATCGTTTACGCCGGTTATGACTTTGAGGTTGATGAGTTAGGATACGATCCTTATGGATCCCTTGGGTCTAGGTGTGACCCCTTTATTTGATTGGAGATTTGATATCTTTGTATGCCTTGTATAGGCCGTGTTGTTCTCCAGATTTGGAGGCGATCATACTTGAGAGTACTTCGAGGTTTAGGTAAGTCCATAGGACTTACTTAGCTACCATCCTTATATTAGATGTATGCATGAGTGGTGTGTGTTATTTGCTTGATAGCATGCGATGTTATGATTACCTACATATGGTTTAGTGACTGCCCACTGTAGGGCTGTGACAACCTTACCCTGTCATCCCGTGTGGAGATGGGGAGGTTCTTTGCAGACAAGTCAGATTTGGTTCAGTGTGACGGGCTTTCTCCACTCCCATAGGGTATACGGGGACGGTGACCGATTCCCCACTCCAGCTGGCAACACCCCCGAGAGGCGAGGGTTATATTCCTCGTGTCACATATATTCATATTCGGATATTTATACGTTTAAGTGTTGGACTTTATAAAGATAATAAACCGGGTAAATGTGTGAAAGCATGATGATGTGTTATTATTCCTTGAGGTGTGATTGTGCTTATGCATATCTATATATACGTGTATGGTTAGCTAACGGTTTTATACCGTGTTGTAGATCCTTTGTAGGTTAGGAGAGTTGCAGAGTGATCCAGAGTGGGTGATCCGCTGAGGGCTCCGTACACTAGGTCGTTATCGTGGGATGTGGGATTTGTTTTGTGATGTATAGTTATGTTTTATTTGTACTCAGTGGTACTTCTGTATCACCTTTTGATACTTATATATATGAGTTTTATGTTTTGTTTTAATCTATCTGTGTCTTGTTGTAAGATCCAGTGAACTTGTTGTTAGGCTAGGGTCAGGATCCATTGTGAGATCCTAGCTATGTAGCGCCTCGAATCCTACGGATTCGGGGTGTTACAGTAAGGAGATTCGGGGTGTTACAGTAAGGGAGGGGAATGTGCCCCCCCCCCCCCTTCCTCGTTGTATTTCTAAGTAGTTTGGTTTAGATTTACATTGGTTTGATGGCTTAGCTAGTTTTCTACCTAAAGGTAGTTGATGTGTTCGTTGGTTCAAGCAAGATATCCTACACATTCTTCTTAATTTTTTTAAACAACTAATTTGCCTTCTTTTTTTTGCCGCCCTCCCCCAAAGTAATGGTTGGCTCTGCCACTAGACTTGAGTATTAACATATTGTGTATTACGGTTGAGTATTAATATATTGAGTACCACATTTGGGTATTATGATATTGGATAACAAAATGAAAGATTTTTTTTCTTCCTAGGATTATTAAAAAAAATATCATTTAACTTAACTAGTTATTTTCTTATTTATTTTCCCCTTATTTATTTTTCCTAGGATTACTTAAAAAGATATCTCATCCAAAAGTGCATGTTTTGTACACACTATAAAAAAGGGGATTGTTAGAAGTACCGGTGAATATCATTATTTGTCACCAAAACTACGCACTTCGTGTGCGTAGTTGGGTGGACTTCAACTACGCATATGGGGTGCGTGGAGTCCAGAAAAAATTTTAAAAAATTGAAAAATATAACTACGCACTTGGTGTGCGTAGTAGAAGTAGGGAGATTTTTTTTTAAACTACTACTACGCACCCCAAGTGCATAGTTGAGTGAGTTCTCAACTACGCATGCGAAGTGCGTAGTTACGGTGACAAATAGCAATTTTCGCTAGTACGTTTAAAAACCACGTTAAAAAGTACATGTTTTGTACACACTATAAAAAAAAGTGCATACTTATCATATTCACTCTTCAGGTACTTCAAGTATTATATCGTTGTCTTTTTATATAAAAAATATTGTTGATATGTACTTAAAATAATTTTTTGCTAGTAATTTATTTTTGATATTGTCTAAATATGTAATGTATATATTTAAGTGACTTAATTTTAAATTAAAAAAACTTGTTAATATTAAGTCACAAAATTGTATCACTGGGTATATAATATTATGAATGACCAATTCATAAGTTAGAGAATTTAAGAAAATCCAATTGTTTACATTCAAAATCCATCTTATTAAATCCATATAGATCCGATTCACAAATCATGTGACATTGAGCGACAACCCACTCAAAAAGAAGAGCATCCGGGTCATCCAAAGAAGAAGGACGAGCCTAAGTGTTTGGTACCCTGTAGTGAAGAAGTCCCGTAACATTTGGGTTGAGGAACAAAATAACGCATTGCATTTGGGTCCGGTTCAACGTTATAGCCGTTGACACTCACATACGTCATATTTGCCACATAACTCGCTTTCCCCCATCCTTCTTCCGGAAGATGCCCACTTCTCATTTCATAGTGCTGGTAGGAACGTTTCGGTAAAGCTCCTCTCCCCAACTCACGAAGTTTGATGCCACGGAGAGATATGATGTATGTGTAACACCCGAATTCTGGAAATCGGAGCGTTACTGGCTAGACCTCACAGTGGGCCCCGGCCTTAGGTTGACGTCAATAACGTCGGATCTTGCAACAAGGCACAAATATTTTAAATACAAATTATTTCAAGAGCGTAAATAACTCAACATAATCTAGACCCGTACATCAGCCAACTGTTAACAAACCACTCAACTGTAATAAAATAAATAAACTAGAATTATATAACCCAATACCCAAACTCCTAGTACGGAAACCCGGCTGACCACTCCATTCCCGATTTATCGGTAGAGATCTATCCTGCAAAAACCTAACAACACGGTAAAACCGTTAGCTACAATTCTAATACTAAGGTCACTAAAGCACACCCACATATAAGGAAATACTGTAAATCAATCAGCATGCAACATACAATGTCCACATTACGAGAATTTATTACGGTCTAATGATATGCATGTTATCATACACTTGTGCCTCTCTTAAGAAATGTAAAAGCGGTGATCTAGTTCGTTCATTTTATGTCACAATCATAACACACACTACCCTAGTGCACACTCGGTATTAAAATGTAGCTAAGTGAGTCCTACGAACTCACTTTATCGGTACTCGTCTCAACGTCTCGCGGTCTTGCTAGTCAAAGATTTGATTATCCTGTTCAATCATTCGTCAACTCTTAATACTGCGCAACTTATCGTTCTAAATGATAAGGTATGATATCTAGCATCGATACCCTGACCTTTCTTAACACTTAGGTTTGGAAACCTATGCGTCCATTTCTAATTCTCATATCACAATTTCTCCGTTCTAATAAAAATATCTCTATGTCGGAAATGTATTTTATTCTAGTATTATATCAATCGTTTAACTGCTCAACAACTCATTTGGGTTCCGTTATAATATATATCCATTCCGCTAAACCTAAAATTCCGGTTCTCTACCTAGTTCCACGTAATCACACTTTCCACGTTCCACTTTCATACTCCCATAGCATTTTTTCCAAAGCTCGTTCCAACTTTTAACATTCCGGTCATGTTAAGTCCACTATCAGAATTCACCGTTAACATTCATACTTAACTTTTTTTTTTTTTTTTGACAAACAAGGTAAGAAACTAGGAAAGGATCATATTCTCGAGACTCTCCGTCTACAGCATCCTTCCAGGATGAGTTCCTCCACCAGACCAAGGGAAGAACTGGACATTAACAAATCACCAAAGCCTAGCTCAGCCAGCGCGTCAGCAACCCCGTTGACTCTCTGAAAATATGTCGTACTCTAACTGACAAAAACCCAACAGAATAGAAGAGATGTCAGACAGAATAAGATCTAGATCCCATGGCGGTTTCAGATTCTATTGACAGAATTAATCAACACCAAACAATCACCCTCAACTTCAATATTCCAAAACCAAGATCATAAGCTGAAACCAGACCTTCTCTTAGCGCGTAAGCTTCAANGGTTATATTCCTCGTGTCACATATATTCATATTCGGATATTTATACGTTTAAGTGTTGGACTTTATAAAGATAATAAACCGGGTAAATGTGTGAAAGCATGATGATGTGTTATTATTCCTTGAGGTGTGATTGTGCTTATGCATATCTATATATACGTGTATGGTTAGCTAACGGTTTTATACCGTGTTGTAGATCCTTTGTAGGTTAGGAGAGTTGCAGAGTGATCCAGAGTGGGTGATCCGCTGAGGGCTCCGTACACTAGGTCGTTATCGTGGGATGTGGGATTTGTTTTGTGATGTATAGTTATGTTTTATTTGTACTCAGTGGTACTTCTGTATCACCTTTTGATACTTATATATATGAGTTTTATGTTTTGTTTTAATCTATCTGTGTCTTGTTGTAAGATCCAGTGAACTTGTTGTTAGGCTAGGGTCAGGATCCATTGTGAGATCCTAGCTATGTAGCGCCTCGAATCCTACGGATTCGGGGTGTTACAGTAAGGAGATTCGGGGTGTTACAGTAAGGGAGGGGAATGTGCCCCCCCCCCCCCCCTTCCTCGTTGTATTTCTAAGTAGTTTGGTTTAGATTTACATTGGTTTGATGGCTTAGCTAGTTTTCTACCTAAAGGTAGTTGATGTGTTCGTTGGTTCAAGCAAGATATCCTACACATTCTTCTTAATTTTTTTAAACAACTAATTTGCCTTCTTTTTTTTGCCGCCCTCCCCCAAAGTAATGGTTGGCTCTGCCACTAGACTTGAGTATTAACATATTGTGTATTACGGTTGAGTATTAATATATTGAGTACCACATTTGGGTATTATGATATTGGATAACAAAATGAAAGATTTTTTTTCTTCCTAGGATTATTAAAAAAAATATCATTTAACTTAACTAGTTATTTTCTTATTTATTTTCCCCTTATTTATTTTTCCTAGGATTACTTAAAAAGATATCTCATCCAAAAGTGCATGTTTTGTACACACTATAAAAAAGGGGATTGTTAGAAGTACCGGTGAATATCATTATTTGTCACCAAAACTACGCACTTCGTGTGCGTAGTTGGGTGGACTTCAACTACGCATATGGGGTGCGTGGAGTCCAGAAAAAATTTTAAAAAATTGAAAAATATAACTACGCACTTGGTGTGCGTAGTAGAAGTAGGGAGATTTTTTTTTAAACTACTACTACGCACCCCAAGTGCATAGTTGAGTGAGTTCTCAACTACGCATGCGAAGTGCGTAGTTACGGTGACAAATAGCAATTTTCGCTAGTACGTTTAAAAACCACGTTAAAAAGTACATGTTTTGTACACACTATAAAAAAAAGTGCATACTTATCATATTCACTCTTCAGGTACTTCAAGTATTATATCGTTGTCTTTTTATATAAAAAATATTGTTGATATGTACTTAAAATAATTTTTTGCTAGTAATTTATTTTTGATATTGTCTAAATATGTAATGTATATATTTAAGTGACTTAATTTTAAATTAAAAAAACTTGTTAATATTAAGTCACAAAATTGTATCACTGGGTATATAATATTATGAATGACCAATTCATAAGTTAGAGAATTTAAGAAAATCCAATTGTTTACATTCAAAATCCATCTTATTAAATCCATATAGATCCGATTCACAAATCATGTGACATTGAGCGACAACCCACTCAAAAAGAAGAGCATCCGGGTCATCCAAAGAAGAAGGACGAGCCTAAGTGTTTGGTACCCTGTAGTGAAGAAGTCCCGTAACATTTGGGTTGAGGAACAAAATAACGCATTGCATTTGGGTCCGGTTCAACGTTATAGCCGTTGACACTCACATACGTCATATTTGCCACATAACTCGCTTTCCCCCATCCTTCTTCCGGAAGATGCCCACTTCTCATTTTCATAGTGCTGGTAGGAACGTTTCGGTAAAGCTCCTCTCCCCAACTCACGAAGTTTGATGCCACGGAGAGATATGGTATGTGTAACACCCCGAATTTTGGGAACTCAGAGCGTTACTGGCTAGGACCTCACAGTGGGCCCCGGCCTTAGGTTGACGTCAATAACGTCGGATCTTGCAACAAGGCACAAATATTTTAAATACAAATTATTTCAAGAGCGTAAATAACTCAACATAATCTAGACCCGTACATCAGCCAACTGTTAACAAACCACTCAACTGTAATAAAATAAATAAACTAGAATTATATAACCCAATACCCAAACTCCTAGTACGGAAACCCGGCTGACCACTCCATTCCCGATTTATCGGTAGAGATCTATCCTGCAAAAACCTAACAACACGGTAAAACCGTTAGCTACAATTCTAATATTAAGGTCACTAAAGCACACCCACATATAAGGAAATACTGTAAATCAATCAGCATGCAACATACAATGTCCCGGTTTATTATCTTTCATTACGTGAATGAGTCATTCTATTTTCCAACTTTGGCTTGTAACACGAGAGTCTCCCGACTCTTGCCCCCGTCCCCGTTTACTAGCAGGACTGGTTTTGATGCATCTCCCCCGTATACACTACTGGACTGGTCGCGGGGCAATCCTCCGGCATCATCGGTCCGGTCCGACGGTTACAGCATGTTATCATACAGTTGTGCCTCTCTTAAGAAATGTAAAAGCGGTGATCTAGTTCGTTCATTTTATGTCACAATCATAACACACACTACCCTAGTGCACACTCGGTATTAAAATGTAGCTAAGTGAGTCCTACGAACTCACTTTATCGGTACTAGTCTCAACGTCTCGCGGTCTTGCTAGTCAAAGATTTGATTATCCTGTTCAATCATTCGTCAACTCTTAATACTGCGCAACTTATCGTTCTAAATGATAAGGTATGATATCTAGCATCGATACCCTGACCTTTCTTAACACTTAGGTTTGGAAACCTATGCGTCCATTTCTAATTCTCATATCACAATTTCTCCGTTCTAATAAAAATATCTCTATGTCGGAAATGTATTTTTATTCTAGTATTATCAATCCGTTTAACTGCTCAACAACTCATTTGGGTTCCGTTAATATATATCTCCATTCCGCTAAACCTAAAATTCCGGTTCTCTACCTAGTTCCACGTAATCACACTTTCCACGTTCCACTTTCATACTCCCATAGCATTTTTCCAAAGCTCGTTCCAACTTTTAACATTCCGGTCATGTTAAGTCCACTATCAGAATTCACGTTAACATTCATACTTAACTTTTTTTTTCTTTTTTTGACAAACAAGGTAAGAAACTAGGAAAGGATCATCTCCTCGAGACTCTCCGTCCTACAGCATCCTTCCGGATGAGTTCCTCCACCAGACCAAGGGAAGAACTGGACATTAACAAATCACCAAAGCCTAGCTCAGCCAGCGCGTCAGCAACCCCGTTGATCTCTCTGAAAATATGTCGTACTCTAACTTGACAAAAACCCAACAGAATAGAAGAGATGTCAGACAGAATAAGATCTAGATCCCATGGCGGTTTCCAGATTCTATTGACAGAATTAATCAACACCAAACAATCACCCTCAACTTCAATATTCTCAAAACCAAGATCATAAGCTGAAACCAGACCTTCTCTTAGCGCGCATGCTTCAACATGAAGGGCAGAAATGCTACCACACCGCCCAAAGCCAAGAGAGATCTTTCTAGCATTATGATCTCGGATAATGAAACCGTATGCTGATTCACCATTTGCTTTTTTTGCTCCATCAAAATTTAATTTAATGAACCCATTCTCAGGTTTAATCCAACTGATATTTTTTGTTTTTCTTTTCTTGGTTTTCAATTTCCCACTACTTTTGTTCGCTTTATTTGTTACATCATTCCATTCCCTGATTTGATTTCTAACTTTTAGGTCAATATTTTCTGGATCTTTGTTGCTGAAAATTTTTTGATTTCTGGGAGACCACAAGTTCCACCAGAATAGGGCTAGATAAATAAATTCAGTCTCAGTCATATTAGTCCATAACCAAAAAATCCTCACAGAGATTTTATCACTCGACTCAATGCTTCTCCATAACGTCTCCTTAAGCGAAAGGTTAGTGAGAGAATTCTTCAAAAAATGGCATTTAAAAAATAGGTGATCGGCTGATTCAAATTGGTGGTTACAGAGGCAACATGTCATAGGAACAACTACTCTTTGCTTTTCTAAGTTTTCCTTTGTTGGAAGTCCATTCATAGATAATTTCCATAGGAAATTTTTAACTTTTGGTATGGAGTTTAAATTCCAAATCCATTCATTCTCACATTTCTCAATACCCTTTTTTGCGTAAATGGCATTCAGCGTTGCTTTCGTTGTGTAATTGCCTCTTTCATCCGGGGTCCAATAGAGACGATCCCAAATGAAAGTTTTGGGAAGTTGATAAGATAAAATAGAGTCTAAAATACCAATGGTACAAGACTCCCCACTTCATCTCTAAGCTTCCTATCATCCCACTTATTTTCGTTTATGTAGTCATTAACTTTGAGCTCAAGATTGGTTGGCTCGTTATTAATCACTTGCTCTATCAAAGGTTCTGACAAGATCCATCTGTCTTTCCAGAAATTAACAGAGCTACCATCACCAATATTCCATCTTAACTTAATTAATGTCTGATATACTATCTAATTTAATTATCACCCTTATATAATCAACTAAAATAATTATACCCATAATTTAATATTCACGGAATTTTAATTTAACAGAAAATTAAATTAACGAAAAAGGGTTCAGGTTCGGGTCTAACCAGATCGGATGGGTAGTAAGTCGTTAACACGAGTCAAGTGACATCGAATGGGGCAGCTAGTGTGGAGTTTGAATCCTCTCCATGTCACACTAGTTGTTGCCTTTTCTAAAGTACAATTGGTTGTGAGTCACCAAGAGCGCCGTAGAGCAGCACGGCCTAACTAAGAAACAGAAACGTCCAGATTCAGTTGTGGCAGCGTCCAAGGCAGCCCAATTTTTGAGGTCAGCGGCATTTGGGTTCGATCCAATACGAAGGAATACAATCACCGTTCGAATCGCTGGGAGCAGAGAGGGAAAACACAGGCCATTGCCTGAGTTGGGTCCTCCCAGCATGGACCGGCGGAGACCAAGTTCCAGGGCGTCCTCTCGTCGTCGGTGGTAGCGAATAACATCGGAACTGGGCGGGGAAGAATAGAGAGGCACGATAGGCGAGCGGTCACGGTGAGGCTAGGGTCGGTGATGATCGAGTAAGTGTGTCGGCGTTGGTGTAGAGTAGGAGGTGCCAGGGCTGGTCGAGGTGAATGTGCGACGGGAAGCGAGGGAGGAGCCGGTTGGGCATGTATTTCCGGTGAGGAAACGATGGGGAAGGAGATCAGAGGACCTGGCGTGGAGTAGAGGAGACGACGAAGGGGCGTCACGGAGGAGTAGCAGTGGTGGGGCGTGGAGTAAAGACCGTTCTCGAACCTTCAACGTCGCCCACATTCAAGGCTGTCTTCAATGCTTGCCAACGTCTGCTTGACTCCCTCCGTGACGGTTTCTTGCCTTTGATGAAATCTGAAGAGGACAAAGCAAACGAGAACAGAAGAAAGAAAGGAACGGGAGGAGTGACGTGGAGAGGATGGGCCCCAGCAGGGAAGTGTGGCCCGTAACCCGTGCCAAAGGAAAGAGGAGAGGGTGAGATGGGTCGGCTTACACTTGGCCCAAGAGAAGATAAAAAAATGTAGTGGGTTCGAACCAACAATCCGGTCCACCTCAAATTCACATAGTAGTTAGGTTTAGTTTGATCCGAGATTAAAATAGAAGGGATTCGGTTGGTGTTTAACTAATGATCGGGTTTGGATCCGTTTGTTTTATTTATACATATGCGATTTGATTTTCCATATTTTAAAAAAATTAACTTAATAATAAATTTTAAAAAAATTATTTAAAAACAAGGGAATTTTTTTTTTTATTATTATTTTTTTTAAAAAACGGTTATTACATCAGTCACCCCTTAAAATAAGTTTATTCCCGAAACTTAGGGTGATATACGGTTAATCCGAATTTTGGACTTCCGAGTCATAATTACTGTTATTCTTCGGAGAACTTTTCCCCTTTCTTTCGACCCGGATGAACCGGTATCACACGCATCCCGAGGACAATCATCAATCTATATCTAATCACAAACTTTAAACTGTGGGGCATAAATAAACACATAACACATAAGCGAGTTTTAGACTAACTCGTCGACTTAAAGTCGCCACTAACTCAGCATGCTGCTCCTAATACTATCCTTTATTACCAAAGTGAACTCATCGAATCCGTATCGGGCCACTGAATCTTTAGGATCAGAAATTCCTCATGGTTGACCACTAGTCACGGTCTAGTATATATCCTCTAAGCTGCGATACAAGTAATCCGGGTATATATAATATAAGGCGGTGAGAGGTTAACCGGTATGCTACCTCTCCGACTCACTCCAATACCTTACTGCCGAACTGCTTGACACCTCGAGTCGGCGATACTCTCACCCATACTTATGAACCGACTCGGAACTCTAGAGGTATGCGACTCTGAAATGCTAGCATACACTCTCTTATCAAAGTTACCCGAAATATGTCATCCGGTATTTTCTCCTCAAAATCTCAAATTGAGCCGTCCCTCTTTGTCAGAAATGCTGGTCCTAGACATGTCATGTAGTTCCACTATCCGTCCCGTGAACTCCTTTGCTAACCGACTCACCTCCCCCGTATCCTTGGGGATTTAAGTGGCCGGTCTTGGTGAGTCTATCCACCACGACCCATTTATAGTCAAATCTCATGCTAGATCTCAGTCATGTGACAACGTCCCTAGCTATGTCTTCTCACTTTCATTGCGGAACCGGCATGGGTTAGAACTCTTCTTCGGTTGGGGTGATCAATCTTGATCTGCCGGCAAATCGCCCATTATGCCACAAATCCGGTCACCTCAGCTCAGACTACTCCGCCAATAGGAGCGTCTGACGTCTCTGTACATCGCCTTGGTACTTGGGTATAGAATGAGTCTCTTGTAGTACCCCCTATCTCAACTCCTCATCCAGAGGAACCTCAACACGTCCTTTGTATCTCATCACTCCACCCATACTTATCACAATTGTGGTGCACCATCCCGGGGTTTCCTATCCCGGATCCTGGATATGGTAAGGCAGATACCCTACTCTTGTCGAATCTCATCTAACAGGTCCGGCATCATCTCCAATGCACCTAAGTGTCGGTCGGCATCTAGGAGCTGAATCTCTACCTCTAACCGGCAAGATTCTTCCGTAGTTCGGGCTGAGCTGTCAAACGAGTTATAGCCCTCTCCCGAGACATCTTCCTGCTCAAGGCGTCAACGACTACCTTCGCCTTCCCTGGGTGATACAGAACTTCCAAGTCAAAGTCCTTAACCGGATCAAGCCATCTCCTTTGTCGATTATTCGACTCCCGCTGAGTTAATATTTACTTCACCCTATTATGGTATGTGAAAGTCTGACAAGTAGTCCCGTACAAGTAGTGACGTCAAAATCTTAAGGGCGTGCACTACTGCTGCTAACTTCAGGTCATAAGTGGGTAGTTCTCCTCTTACGTCTTCAACTGGCGAGACACATATGCTATAACCTTACCCATTTGCCTCAATACGCACCCCAAGAATAGCTTGGATGTATCACTATTCACCACAAAATCCTTTGTGCCCTATGGCTAGGCTAAGATCGGAGCGGAAGTCAAACTCCTCTTCAGCTTCTCAAAACTCCTCCGGCAAGACTCAGACCACACAAAGCGGGTGGTCTTCCTCAGTAGACCGATGAGGGGTCGGACAATGACTGAGAACCCTTCCTCAAACCGTCTATAATACCCAGATAGCCCTAGAAAACTACGCATCTCCTTAACGTTCCTAGGAGACTGTCATGACGAAACGGACTCAATCTTGGCCGGATCAACCTTGATCCCTCGTCCTTAACCACATGACCCATTGTAACACCCCGAATCCGTAGGACTCGAAGTGCTACTGGGCTAGGATCTCACAATGGATCCTGGCCCTCGCGTGACAACAACTTCACTAAATCTTACAACAAGACACCAATAGATTAAAACAAAACATTAAAACAAAACATAAAAACTAATATATATATATATATATATATATATATATATATATATATATATATATATATATATATATATATATATATATATATATATACATGTCAAAAGGATAATACAGAGTACTGCTGAGTACAAAGTCAAACTGAAATCCGTACAATAATGATAATCTCAAAAACCCCACGAATATGCCCCTGTACGGAACCCTCAACAGATCACCCCTCTGGATCACTCCGCAGCTCTCCTAACCTGCGAGGGATCTACAACACGGTATGAAACCGTTAGTTAACTATACACATATATAAGAAGATGCTAAAGCACAAACACACCTCAGTAATGATAAACACTTCAGCATGATATCAAACACTTACCCGGTTTCTTATCTTTAATAAGTTGAATCATTCAATCGTATAAATAGATATATATGAAGATAGGTGACACGAGGAATATAATCCCCGCCTCTGAGTACTCTAACCAGCTGGGGTAGTATCAAAACACCTCCCGTGTACCCTATGGGAATGGTGAGGGGCCTTCCTTTATACCAGATCTGACCTGACTACAGAGAACCTCCCAGACTCCACTACGGGATGAAAGGGAAAGGTTATCACAACCACTACAATGGGCGGTCAATATAACATAGGTCGGTGACCAAATAATAACACATGCTATAAAGCACATAACACACACCACTCAAGCATACATCCAATATAAGGATATTAGCTAAGTAAGTCCTATGGACTTACCTCGATCTCAGAAGTAACTCAAGTAGGATCCACTCTCAGAAACGTCCACTCCAAACTGGAGGACAACACAACCTATACAAGACACACATGTATATATCACAATCCTGTCACACAAAGGGTCACACCTAGACCCAAGGGATCCATAAGGGATCATATCCAACTCGTAACCTCAAGGCCGTAACCGGCATATCTATATCATACTCATCATAAACCGATATCTAGCATGATACTAGTTCCCTCATACTAGAAAGGAAAGGAACTACCTAACTATAGGTAGTCCCGGGACAAGACGCATCTGCGTGAACGGAGGACGCAGGGGCGGAAGGTAAGCGGCCGCAGGCGCGGCGGGACGTAGCCGTGGGAGCGGTGACAAGGTTGTTGGCAAGCGCAGGCACGGCGCGGGCGCGGCGGCACGGTAGCCGCAGGGGCGGCACGGTAGCCGCAAGGGCGGTGAGTCTCGGCCGCGGGGGCGGCGATAACGCATAGCAAGATCCCGTGAATCCTCTTTTACTCTTCACGTGATCAATTCACGTCTTCACTCAGCCAAAACCAAGCATATACATATACATACACATACCAACATTAATCTATACTCCATTCATCTAATCCTAAGCTAAGGAAGATGGATTCAAGGGAAAGGAAGAAGAGAACAAGGGAAGAGGCTTACCACAACTATGGCTTAGCAAGGGAAGGACAGAACCAAGGCCTCACAGCTGGCTTTAAGCTCAGCAACATACATCACAAGCATCACAACCCAGAAAGCCACACAAAACTCTTCCACACATCCAAGAACACAAGCAAGATCAAGGAGGAGAGAAGGAAAGCAAGGGATCGTGAGAAGCTAGAAATGGTGAGAAACCCTTGCTCATTCAGCCAAAGTGGAACTTAAAGAGGAAGGCAAAAGAAAGAGTAAAGCACGGGTTCAAGGGGTCAACGAAAACGGCTGCAGCCGCAAGAACCCGCGGGGGCGGCGGAGATGGCCGCGGGAGCGGCGACCCGCAGGTGCGGCGGAGGTGACCGCGGGAGCGGCTGGGCCAAACTCGGCCAAAGTCGAGCTCGGTCAAAGACCAATCTCTGTCCGAAAGATAGGGCTCTTACACCTCACCCCCCTAAAAACAAGTTTCGTCCCGAAACTTGCAAGATCCTGAAAACACTCGGACTCGGAAGCCGAGGTACAGTCTCTATAACGTCAAACATAAGCATGGAGGAAATCATCAACTCCAGCTGTAACCTATATTATCCAAGGCCTAGAGAAACCATCTCTAGCCAGCTATAAACACATCACAAGGCATAGAGGAAGCACATCTCTAGCCATATCATAACCATAACAGAAAGGCATGGAGGGAGAACATCTCCAGCACTACTATGTCTATCAAAATAGCATGGAGGTAAGAACCATCTCCAGCTAAACCTAAGCGTATCACAGTAGCATGGAGGGAAGAACCATCTTCAGCTATAAATAGGAAATCATACTAGCATAACAGGATCTAATAAGATCATAATCACATCAAAGCTAGCATGAAATAAACACATCTTAGCATATAAGCATATAAGCAGATAAGACTCACCAAGCTAGTACTAAGATCTACTCGGTGATCCTACTGGTGCACCTATCTCGGCAAAGAACTTTGGATAGTTCCTCTGGATACTATCCTCAGTCTCCCATGTAGCCTCCTCAGGTCCTCGTCTCGACCACTGTATCCTAAGCATAGGTATGTCCTTCGAACGCAGGCGTCTCATACCTCGTTCCAGGACTGCAATCGGATGCTCAACAAAAGTGTGGTCCGGCTCAACCACCAAATCCTCATAACTCACAATGTGTCTCGGATCTGGTATATACTCCCTCAGCTGAGACACGTGAAACACAGGGTGAACACCCTCTAATCTCGGAGGCAAGGTTAATCTATAAGCTGTGCTCCCAACTCGATCCAGAATCTCGAACGGTCCGACATATCGGGGGCTCAACTTCCCCTTAATGCCAAAACGCCTAACACCTCGTGTCGGGGACACTCTCATCCACACATGGGCTCCAACCCTGAACTCTAGAGGTCTACGCCTCCTGTTAGCATAAGACTTCTGACGGCTCTGTGCAGTCAGCATACGCTCTCTAATCAATGCTATCCGAGCCATATCATCCTGAATCTGATCAGGTGCTAAACCACTGATACTGCTCTGCTCATCCCAGCATAACGGGGTACGACATCTCTGTCCATACAGTGCCTCATATGGGGTCATCCCAATAGATGCATGCCAGCTGTTGTTGTAGGAGAACTCAACAAGTGGGAGATGATCCGTCCACACCTGTCCCCAATCAAACACACAAGCTCGCAGCATATCCTCCAGGGTCTGAATGGTCCTCTCTGACTGACCATCTGTCTGAGGATGGAACGCAGTCGTGAAGTGTAAACTCGTCCCCAGGGCAGTCTAAATTTGCTGTCAGAATCTCGAGGTAAATCGCCCATCTCTGTTTGAGACGATCGTCCTCGGTACACCATGGAGTCTCACTATCTGCCTAGTGTACTCCTCAGCTAATCTGCTCACCGGCCACGTCTCCCTGATAGGAATGAAACGTGTCGTCTTCGTCAATCTGTCTACTATGACCCAGATGGCATCAAAACTCCGGCTCAGCCTCAAGCCAGTCACAAAATCCATGGTGACATCCTCCCACTTCCTTTGTGGAACAGGAAGGGGATGGAGCTCACCTCCAGGTCGGAAATGCTCGATCTTGACCTGCTGACAGGTCGCACACTGAGCTACAAATATGGCTACATCGGGCTTCAACCCTCCCCACCAATATATACGTCTCAAGTCCTGATACATCTTACTCGTACCTGGATGTACCGAGTAAGGTGTACAGTGAGCCTCCTGTAAAATCTTCTTCCTCAGCTCTGTATCAGCAGGTACACAGACGTGGCCGTGGTGTCTCAAAACTCCATCTGCTCCAAGCAGGAACTGTGGTGCCTCATCCCGAGACATCCTATCTCTGATCCTCTGTAAAGTCGGGCAGGTCTCCTGTTTCTGTCGGATCTCATCCAACAGATCAGGAAGGACCTCTAAAGTACGCAGCTGGGCATCCTCATCAGGGAACTGGTTGTCCAACTCTAGCCAGATCAGGTCTCTCTGCAACTGATGTTGTATTGTCAGCCTCGCAATCGCCTGCTCTCTAGGTGTCTTCCTGCTCAGGGCGTCGGCGACAACGGTCGCCTTCCCTGGATGGTACAGAATCTCTAAATCAAAGTCCTTGATCAGCTCGAGCCACCTACGCTGGCAGTTATTCAATTCCCGCTGCGTGAAAATATACTTCAGATTCTTATGGTCTGTGAAGATCTGACATGTAGCACCATACAAATAATGTCTCCAGATCTTCAATGCATGAACTACCGCTGCCAACTCTAGATCGTGAGTCGGGTAGTTCTCCTCATACGTCTTCAGTTGTCGAGACGCGTATGCAATAACTCTCTGCATCAGAACACATCCCAAGCCTAGCTTGGATGCATCACTGTAAACCACAAAATCCTCAGTACCCTTTGGCTGTGCCAAAATAGGAGCAGAAGTCAAACGCCTCTTCAACTCCTCAAAACTCTGCCTGCACTGATCAAACCACACAAATCTGGTAGTCTTCCTCAGCAAACTCGTCAGTGGACGGGCAATCACAAAAAACCCCTCCACGAAGCGTCTGTAATAACCGGCTAGGCCAAGGAAACTACGTACTTCCTTGACGTTCGTCGGTGTCGTCCAAGCTGCTACTGCCTCTATCTTCGCTGGATCCACCTTGATCCCCTCAGTTGATACTATATGACCCAGGAATGCTACCTCTGGCATCCAGAACTCACACTTAGAGAACTTAACATAAAGTTCTCTATCCCGCAAAACCTGCAATACAGTCCTCAGATGTCCTGCATGCTCCTCTCCACTGCGAGAGTATACCAGAATGTCATCAATGAAGACCACTACAAACTGATCCAGGATATCGATGAAGATACTGTTCATCAACTCCATAAAGACGGTTGGGGCATTCGTAAGCCCAAATGGCATCACTACAAACTCGTAGTGGCCATATCTGGTCCGGAATGTTGTCCTGTGGCACATCCTGCTCCCTCACCCTCTGCTGGTGATACCCGGAACGCAGGTCAATCCTGGAGAGCACAGTAGCTCCCAGTAGCTGATCTAACAAATCATCAATGCGCGGCAATGGATACTTGTTCTTGATGGTCACCTTGTTCAGCTCTCTGTAATCTATGCATAACCTCAGTGATCCGTCCTTCTTCCGTACGAAGAGGACAGGTGCTCCCCATGGGGACACGCTAGGGCGAATAAAGCCCTTCTCAGCCAACTCCTCGAGTTGCTTCTTCAGCTCCAGCATCTCGACAGGCGCCATCCGGTATGGAGCCTTCGAGATAGGTCTCGTACCAGGCTCTAACTCGATACTAGAAATCCACACTTCTCCTGAGGCGGCAAACTGGACAGGCTCAGCAAAAACATTAGTAAACTCACAAACAACTAGAATGTCCTCTACAGCTGGACCCTCCCCCTCCTTCATGACATAACACCAGAAGGCCTCGCAACCCTGTGCAATCAGTCTAGCTGCCCGTATAGCACTGATAACTGTGCCTACCTTTCCAAGGTCCCAACCTCGGAAAACCTCTATCTTGCCTAACTCGGTAGAGAGGGTAACAGTCCTCCTACCTACATCTAGGACTGCAGAATGTCTAGCCATCCAATCCATACCCAGAATGACTTCTTCATGCTCTAATGGCATGACAAAGAAGTCAACTAGTAACACACGAGTCCCTACAGAAATGGGACAACCGTGAATCTCACGGGGTACCTCTGACCCTACCACCATCAGGTAACCCTATAATAAAGGGAATCCCCTCAACTGTATCTAAACCCAAGACGCTCTACACAAGCATCAGAAATAAAAGAGTGCGTAGCACCAATATCAAATAAAACTCTAACAGGTAAACCATGAATCAGAATGGTACCTGTAGTAGTAGGTGCAGCTGGCTCCTCTGCACTCCTCAGCTCAAAAACACGACCCTGTGGGCCTCTAGTATCAGTGGTGCCCCCACCACGGCCTCTGCCTCTACTCGGCCAAGGATCAAATCTCTGAGTCGTAGGGCGATCTGGGACTCTTTGTTGTCCCTGAGTCTGCTGTTGCTGCTGAGGGGGCCTCTGCCCACCTCCCGCCTACACTGGCAGGAGAAGAACCCTGCTGAGATGCAGCTCCGCCCTGGCGGCAGTAAACGGCTCTATGACCCTGTCTACACAGGTAAAACAAGTCACAACGGCCTCGTGCACTCGGGCTTCAGATGCCCTGGATCTCCACAGTTAAAACATTGTCGTCCCTTCTCTGTAGCTGGTGCAGATACAGAACGACCCTGACGTCTCTGACTACCCCCAACACTAGCAGCTCCAGCAGTACACTGGTCTGCTCCGTACGCTGTCTCTTTTCAGACCTTCCGGCCTGAGAAGCTCTCCTCTGCCAACTCTCTCTCTCATAATCTGCAGCTCTGTCCTGATAGTCCATCAGGACTCACAGTGAAAACCTGCCATGTAGGCTCGGGTACCATCCTCAATCATCGTCGAGAGAACAGATAACATGCTGATCAACAGGAGGTGCAACTGGACCCAGTAAAGCCAGCTCTCCTGGAATCTCTTGATGGCCTCTGAAACTAGCACATCATCAAATCCAGCCTCAACAAAATCACGCAGTTTCTCCTTCCTCAGTGAGGCAGGTAGAAACGCTCTTTGATCAAGGTCCTCATCTGGTCATAGCTGGTAACCTGACCCCGTACTGACCTCCACCAGTGTTGTGCCAGCTCTCTAAACAGAGTCTGCACCAACTCGATCTGCCTATCAGCAGCGAATAGACTCCAGAGCTGAGTCTACATGCCCGATCCAGAGCTCAACCTCCAACCCACCTTCCCGTGAAAGGAGTACACCCATTTGGGATGGAATGCCTTCAACCAGGTATTTGGTTTAGGCCCTCTATGCTCCTCTAGTGCTCTGGCAATCTCAGCAGTAGGTACCTGTACAACTGGTACCTGAGTAACGGTGTGGGACCTCTCAGATGGTCCCTCCTGTGCCTGTAAGTCTGGGGCACGCCTACCGCTCTGGCAGCCTCCTCAACACGTCTAATATAAGCTGAAACTCTGATCTACCCATAGAGACACGATCAGACTCGCCAGACTAGGCTCTTTGTGCCCCCTATCCCTCAGCTGCCCCGTTCCCAGTCTCAGGAACGGCGCTCTCAGCAACCTCCTCGTGATCTCTCCTGCTTCCTGGAACCATCAGCAGGTATCCTACCTCGTCCTCGCCTAGAGGGGGTCTACCTCTACATCTACCTCTACCTCGCCTAGCTGCAGGTAAGGCTCTAGTCTGAACCATCTGCAGAGGACGTAAACCTAGCTTAGAAGGCTATATATATGCATATGTATGTATCAAATCAATCACAACAGAATATCTATATATGTGTACTGTCGAGATTTTCAGAGGGGTGATGGCTCACGTACACGATAAACCAAAACATTTGTACTCATTTTAAAACCAAAACCTTTTGAAAAGTCAGACCCCTTCGGGTTCTGTTTATTTATCTATTTGAACTTTATTGCAGATTACTAGTGCCATTGTTGTCAACCTCCCTCTGATAGCAACTTTGTAACACCCCGAATCCGTAGGACTCGAAGTGCTACTGGGTTAGGATCTCACAATGGATCCTGACCCTAGCCTAACAACAACTTTCACTGAATCTTACAACAAGGCACCAATAGATTAAAACAAAACATAAAAACTGATATATATATATATATATATATATATATATATATATATATATATATATATATATATATATATATATATATATTAATATATAATATACATGTCAACCGTTAGCTAACTATACACATATATAAGAAGATGCTAAAGCACAAACACACCTCAGAAATGATAAACACTTCAGCATGATATCAAACACTTACCCGGTTTCTTATCTTTAATAAGTTGAATCATTCAATCGTATAAATAGATATATATGAAGATAGGTGACACGAGGAATATAATCCCCGCCTCTGAGTACTCTAACCAGCTGGGGTAGTATCAGCACACCTCCCGTGTACCCTGTGGGAATGGTGAGGGGCCTTCCTTTATACCAGATCTGGCCTGACTACAGAGAACCTCCCGGACTCCACTACGGGATAAAGGGAAAGGTTATCACAGCCACTACAATGGGCGGTCAATATAACATAGGTCGGTGACCAATAATAACACATGCTATAAAGCACATAACACACACCACTCAAGCATACATCCAATATAAGGATAGTAGCTAAGTAAGTCCTATGGACTTACCTCGATCTCAGAAGTAACTCAAGTAGGATCCACTCTCAGAAACGTCCACTCCAAACTAGAGGACAACACAGCCTATACAATACACACATGTATATATCACAATCCTGTCACACAAAGGGTCACACCTAGACCCAAGGGATCCATAAGGGATCATATCCAACTCGTAGCCTCAAGGCCGTAACTGGCATATCTATATCATACTCATCATAAACGATACCTAGCATGATACTAGTTCCCTCATACTAGAAAGGAAAGGAACTACCTAACTATAGGTAGTCCCGGGACAAGACGCACCTGCGTGAACGCAGAGCAAGATCCCGCGAATCCTCTTTCACTCTTCACGTGATCAATTCACGTCTTCACTCAGCCAAAACCAAGCATATACATATACATACACATACCAACATTAATCTATACTCCATTCATCTAATCCTAAGCTAAGGAAGATGGATTCAAGGGAAAGGAAGAAGAGAACAAGGGAAGAGGCTTACCACAGCTATGGCTTAGCAAGGGAAGGACAGAACCAAGGCCTCACAGCTGGCTTCAAGCTCAGCAACATACATCACAAGCATCAAACCCAGAAAGCCACACAAAACTCTTCCACACATCCAAGAACACAAGCAAGATCAAGGAGGATAGAAGGGAAAGCAAGGGGTCGTGAGAAGCTGGAAATGGTGAGAAACCCTTGCTCATTCAGCAAGGTGGAACTTAAAGAGGAAGGCAAAAGAAAGAGTAAAGCACGGGTTCAAGGGGGTCAACGAAAACGGCTGCAGCCGCAAGAACCCGTGGGCGGCGGAGATGGCTGCGGAAGCGGCGACCCACAGGTGCGGCGGAGGTGACCGCGGGACGCTGGGCCAAACTCGGCCGAAGTCGAGCTCGGTCAAAGACCAATCTCGGTCCGAAAGATAGGGCTCTTACATCCATAAAGGCTATCTTTAACATCCAGAACTCATACTTAGACAACTTACCGTAGAGCTGGTTGTCCAGTAGTACTTGCAACACCGTCCTCAAGTGTCCTGCATGATCATTACTGGAATACACCGAGGTATCGCCAATAAAGACTACCACTAATTGATCCGGGTAGTCGATGAATACTCCATTCATCACTCCATGAACACGGCTAGCGCGTTGGTGAGTCCGAATTGCATCACCACAAACTCACAATGACCGTATCTGGTCCAGAAAAAACTGTCTTAGGGTATCCTGATCCCTCACCCTCAACTGGTGATATCTTGGCCTCAAGTCGATCCTGGAGAAGGGTGAGGCCCCCTACAGCTGGTCTAGCAGGTCGTCGATACGGGGGGTAACGGATACTTGGTCTTGCTCGTTACCCGGTTCAACTCTCTATAATCTAAGCAAAGTCTCATGACTCCATCCTTCTTCTTCACAAACAATACCGGAGCACCCAAGGAGAGACACTAGGTGCGATGAATCCCTTTACCGCCAACTCCTCTAACTGTTTCTTCAACTCTGCCATCTCAATAGGTGTCATATGATAGGGAGCCTTCGAGATCGGTCTCGTGCCAGGCTCCAACTCAATACTGAAATTTACACTCCGTTGTGGAGGTAGGCCGGGCGGGGAAAGTCATCCTGGAACACCTCTGTGCACTCACTACTAGTACGTCCGTCCTCTAGCCTTGGACCCTTTTCTTTAGCCAGATCACCCCAGATCACACAAGGTAGTTAGTTTTACTCCGCAAACAAGAGAGCGATCAATTTTCTTTCCTTCTCTAGCTGGTCTTCTTGGGTATCGGATTGGTTTCTCGACTCATACTTCAACGTCGCTCTTAACTTACCCGTGATGATGTCGCTCAGATATTCATTGTTCCACAAACTGATTGATGTCTCCCCACCTTCTCATTTATTAGGTTATCATTAAGTCTTTCAACCCAGCCATGTAAGTCTCATTACAAGCCTTCTCACTCCATGTGATATCTCACCTTCCGACTTAATTAACTAGTTTAATTGTTGCCGGTGAACCTGCGCGCATTATTGTCCTTTGGTTGTGGCATCTTTACCTGTTTATGTTCACTATTCTCTTGTTTCTCTCAGAAAGATATTGTTTCCGTATGATCTTCCCGGTCCACGAGTTGTCTTATCGGTCTCACCCTTGCTATTTCCCGGTATCTTGGGTCGTTTGCATTCTTAACTTATCATTTCCATACTTGTAGTGGCTATCGAGCATCAACGCTACTCTTTGGCATCTTTACTCTTTAATTGTTCATTTTCCGGTATTTGGGTTTCTCCTCTCTTGTCCACTTGTCTCCACTGGATTGCCCACTTGATCTCAAAGAATCCATCTAAGGTGGATGTGTAGGCGTGACTAGACCATTTCATACTCTTAGCAAGTTCTATACTTAGAAATGATTTTCTATTCCTGTCATTCTCCTTCTCTCCCTTATCTCGGGTCTTTCTTAGACCAACTGTATTCTTCAATCATTACCTTATGTTTAATCAATCGCCGTTTAGCCATGGTGGCATCTTGCCTACTTCACATGTACTTATTTTCTTTCCTTGTGGCTTATGTATCATCACTCCTTCTTACTAGTTTCTTTACAGTATCTGGTGGTGATATTCTACTGTTCATCGGGGTACGTCACTGTTCTTACTTCCTTTTCCTTAACTCAGTGTGTCGGTCAAAGTACCCCTTTCTTTGTTTTGTTAAATTCCGTTGCCTGCTTCCTTCTTTGTACCCTAACCGGAGTTGTTCTTATTAGTGTCTATTTGAGTTCTTGGCAAGTGATCACGCTTCTTCACTCCTTCTCTCCGTTCAACCGACGTGATTGTACTTCATGACACCGTGTGATGACTTATTCTCGCGTTCCTCTAAGCACTATGCTATCCTCTTCTTCTGTTTCCGATTTCTTGGGAATATCTCTTGAAATTAACGTCTCTAGTCCTTGTCCCAAGGATTCCTTTATTGGATCTCGTGCCTTTTCTGCATCGTTGCAGTTGATGCTCTTCTTATTGACACTTGATGTAATTGCATTTACTACGGCTCCATTCGTTATTCTTGTATCCTTGGAGAATCACGACAATTATATCTCTGGAGTCCGGAATCATTATGTGACTTTGGCTCTCTTCGAGGCGTGACCTTATTGGTTGGTCATATCTTCGAATTACTAGTACCGTCGGTCATACTTTCAGCAGTCTCACGCTCCGTCCTCTCGTCTTTGGATAGCTTTTATCCCTCCACTCACGTGCTTGATCTGTAATGCCTTATTAATTCTACTCTGTATGGGAAGGGTAGAAAGGTAATTACCTTTACCCTAACCCGACACAGTTATTATCCTGGTGTGCGCCGTCTATACGCGACAGGCGAACATAACTAGTATTATTATTTCTAAGTATACATCACACTAACTAACTACTACCGAGATCTGTAGAGTGGAGCGGTGATTTCCGTACTACTACTCAACCCGACTCAATAGTAAACCAACTTTGAAATTCATTTTAAAAACCATATCCCTTTCGGGTTCTATTTATACTTGGCCTTTTCAGAAGATTGCGAGTGCCATTGTTGCCAACCTAGAGCTCTGATACCATGTTGTAACACCCCGAATTCTGGGAACTCGGAGCGTTACTGGCTAGGACCTCACAGTGGGTCCCGGCCTTAGGTTGACGTCAATAACGTCGGATCTTGCAACAAGGCACAAATATTTTAAATACAAATTATTTCAAGAGCGTAAATAACTAAACAGAATCTAGACCCGTACATCAGCCAACTGTTAACAAACCACTCAATTGTAATAAAATAAATACTAGAATTATATAACCCAATACCCAAACTCCTAGTACGGAAACCCGGCTGACCACTCCATTCCCGATTTATCGTAGAGATCTATCCTGCAAAAAACCTAACAACACGGTAAAACCGTTAGCTACAATTCTAATACTAAGGTCACTAAAGCACACCCACATATAAGGAAATATTGTAAATCAATCAGCATGCAACATACAATGTCCCGGTTTATTATCTTTCATTACGTGAATGAGTCATTCTATTTTCCAACTTTGGCTTGTAACACGAGAGTCTCCCGACTCTTGCCCCCGTCCCCGTTTACCAGCAGGACTGGTTTTGATGCATCTCCCCCGTGTCACATATATTCATATTCGGATATTTATACGTTTAAGTGTTGGACTTTATAAAGATAATAAACCGGGTAAATGTGTGAAAGCATGATGATGTGTTATTATTCCTTGATGTGTGATTGTGCTTATGCATATCTATATATATGTGTATGGTTAGCTAACGGTTTTATACCGTGTTGTAGATCCTTTGTAGGTTAGGAGAGTTGCAGAGTGATCCAGAGTGGGTGATCCGCTGAGGGCTCCGTACACCTGGGGTCGTTATCGTGGGATGTGGGATTTTTTTTGTGATGTATAGTTTTGTTTTATTTGTACTCAGCGGTACTTCTGTATCACCTTTTGATACTTATATATATATATCAGTTTTATGTTTTGTTTTAATCTATATGTGTCTTGTTGTAACATCCAGTGAACTTTGTTGTCAGGCTAGGGTCAGGATCCATTGTGAGATCCTAACCCTGTAGCGCCTCGAATCCTACGGATTCGGGTGTTACAGTAAGGGAGGGGAATGTGCCCCCCCCCCCCTTCCTCGTTGTATTTCTAAGTAGTTTGGTTTAGATTTACATTGGTTTGATGGCTTAGCTAGTTTTTCTACCTAAAGGTAGTTGATGTGTTCGTGGGTTCAAGCAAGATATCCTACACATTCTTCTTAATTTTTTTAAACAACCAATTTGCCTTCTTATTTTTTGCCCCCCTCCCCAAAGTAATGGTTGGCTCCGCCACTAGACTTGAGTATTAACATATTGTGTATTACGGTTGAGTATTAATATATTGAGTATCACATTTGGGTATTATGATATTGGATAACAAAATGAAAGATTTTTTTTCTTCCTAGGATTATTAAAAAAAAAAATCATTTAACTTAACTAATTATTTTCTTATTTATTTCCCCTTATTTATTTTTCCTAGGATTACTTAAAAAGATATATCATCCAAAAGTGCATGTTTTGTACACACTATAAAAAAGGGGATTGTTAGAAGTACCGGTGAAAATCACTATTTGTCACCAAAACTACGCACTTTGCGTGCGTAATTGGGTGGACTTCAACTTCGCATATTGGGTGCGTAATTGGAGTCCAGAAAAAATTTTAAAAAATTGAAAAATATAACTACGCACTTGGTGTGCGTAGTAGAAGTAGGGAGTTTTTCTTTTAAACTACTACTACGTACCCCAAGCGCGTAGTTGAGTGAGTTCTCAACTACGCATGCGAAGTGCGTAGTTACGGTGACAAATAGCAATTTTCGCTAGTACGTTTAAAAATCACGTTAAAAAAGTACATGTTTTATACACACTATAAAAAAAAGTGCATACTTATCATATTCACTCTTCAGGTACTTCAAGTATTATATCGTTGTCTTTTATATAAAAAATATTGTTGATTTGTACTTAGAATAATTTTTTGCTAGTAATTTATTTTTGATATTGTCTAAATATGTAATGTATATATTTAAGTGACTTAATTTTAAATTAAAAAAACTTGTTAATACTAAGTCTCAAAATTGTATCACTGGGTATATAATATTATGAATGACCAATTCATAAGTTGAGAATTTAAGAAAATCCAATTGTTTACATTCAAAATCCATCTTATTAAATCCATATAGATCCGATTCACAAATCATGTGACATTGAGCGACAACCCACTCAATAAGAAGAGCAGCCGGGTCATCCAAAGAAGAAGGACGAGCCTAAGTGTTTGGTACCCTGTAGTGAAGAAGTCCCGTAACATTTGGGTTGAGGAACAAAATAACGCATTGCATTTGGGTCCGGTTCAACGTTATAGCCATTGACACTCACATACGTCATATTTGCCACATAACTCGCTTTCCCCCATCCTTCTTCCGGGAAAATGCCCACTCCTCATTTTCATAGTGCTGGTAGGAACGTTTCGGTAAAGCTCCTCTCCCCAACTCGCGAAGTTTGATGCCACGGAGAGATATGGTATGTGTAACACCCCGAATTCTGGGAAATCGGAGCGTTACTGGGCTAAGACCTCACAGTGGGTCCCCGGCCTTAGGTTGACGTCAATAACGTCGGATCTTGCAACAAGGCACAAATATTTTAAATACAAATTATTTCAAGAGCGTAAATAACTCAACATAATCTAGACCCGTACATCAGCCAACTGTTAACAAACCACTCAACTGTAATAAAATAAATAAACTAGAATTATATAACCCAATACCCAAACTCCTAGTACGGAAACCCGGCTGACCACTCCATTCCCGATTTATCGGTAGAGATCTATCCTGCAAAAACCTAACAACACGGTAAAACCGTTAGCTACAATTCTAATACTAAGGTCACTAAAGCACACCCACATATAAGGAAATACTGTAAATCAATCAGCATGCAACATACAATGTCCCGGTTTATTATCTTTCATTACGTGAATGAGTCATTCTATTTTCCGACGGTTACGGCATGTTATCATACACTTGTGCCTCTCTTAAGAAATGTAAAAGCGGTGATCTAGTTCGTTCATTTTATGTCACAATCATAACACACACTACCCTAGTGCACACTCGGTATTAAAATGTAGCTAAGTGAGTCCTACGAACTCACTTTATCGGTACTCGTCTCAACGTCTCGCGGTCTTGCTAGTCAAAGATTTGATTATCCTGTTCAATCATTCGTCAACTCTTAATACTGCGCAACTTATCGTTCTAAATGATAAGGTATGATATCTAGCATCGATACCCTGACCTTTCTTAACACTTAGGTTTGGAAACCTATGCGTCCATTTCTAATTCTCATATCACAATTTCTCCGTTCTAATAAAAATATCTCTATGTCGGAAATGTATTTTTATTCTAGTATTATCAATCCGTTTAACTGCTCAACAACTCATTTGGGTTCCGTTAATATATATCTCCATTCCGCTAAACCTAAAATTCCGGTTCTCTACCTAGTTCCACGTAATCACACTTTCCACGTTCCACTTTCATACTCCCATAGCATTTTTCCAAAGCTCGTTCCAACTTTTAACATTCCGGTCATGTTAAGTCCACTATCAGAATTCACGTTAACATTCATACTTAACTTTTTTTTTTTTTTTTGACAAACAAGGTAAGAAACTAGGAAAGGATCATCTTCTCGAGACTCTCCGTCCTACAGCATCCTTCAGGATGAGTTCCTCCACCAGACCAAGGGAAGAACTGGACATTAACAAATCACCAAAGCCTAGCTCAGCCAGCGCGTCAGCAACCCCGTTGATCTCTCTGAAAATATGTCGTACTCTAACCTGACAAAAACCCAACAGAATAGAAGAGATGTCAGACAGAATAAGATCTAGATCCCATGGCGGTTTCCAGATTCTATTGACAGAATTAATCAACACCAAACAATCACCCTCAACTTCAATATTCTCAAAACCAAGATCATAAGCTGAAACCAGACCTTCTCTTAGCGCGTAAGCTTCAACATGAAGGGCAGAAATGCTACCACACCGCCCAAAGCCAAGAGAGATCTTTCTAGCATTATGATCTCGGATAATGAAACCGTATGCTGATTCACCATTTGCTTTTTTTGCTCCATCAAAATTTAATTTAATGAACCCATTCTCAGGTTTAATCCAACTGATATTTTTTGTTTTTCTTTTCTTGGTTTTCAATTTCCCACTACTTTTGTTCGCTTTATTTGGTACATCATTCCATTCCCTGATTTGATTTCTAACTTTTAGGTCAATATTTTCTGGATCTTTGTTGCTGAAAATTTTTTGATTTCTGGGAGACCACAAGTTCCACCAGAATAGGGCTAGATAAATAAATTCAGTCTCAGTCATATTAGTCCATAACCAAAAAATCCTCACAGAGATTTTATCACTCGACTCAATGCTTCTCCATAACGTCTCCTTAAGCGAAAGGTTAGTGAGAGAATTCTTCAAAAAATGGCATTTAAAAAATAGGTGATCGGCTGATTCAAATTGGTGGTTACAGAGGCAACATGTCATAGGAACAACTACTCTTTGCTTTTCTAAGTTTTCCTTTGTTGGAAGTCCATTCATAGATAATTTCCGTAGGAAATTTTTAACTTTTGGTATGGAGTTTAAATTCCAAATCCATTCATTCTCACATTTCTCAATACCCTTTTTTGCGTAAATGGCATTCAGCGCTGCTTTCGTTGTGTAATTGCCTCTTTCATCCGGGGTCCAATAGAGACGATCCCAAATGAAAGTTTTGGGAAGTTGATAAGATAAAATAGAGTCTAAAATACCAATGGTACAAGACTCCCCACTTCATCTCTAAGCTTCCTATCATCCCACTTATTTTCGTTTATGTAGTCATTAACTTTGAGCTCAAGATTGGTTGGCTCGTTATTAATCACTTGCTCTATCAAAGGTTCTGACAAGATCCATCTGTCTTTCTAGAAATTAACAGAGCTACCATCACCAATATTCCATCTTAACTTAATTAATGTCTGATATACTATCTAATTTAATTATCACCCTTATATAATCAACTAAAATAATTATACCCATAATTTAATATTCACGGAATTTTAATTTAACAGAAAATTAAATTAACGAAAAAGGGTTCAGGTTCGGGTCTAACCAGATCGGATGGGTAGTAAGTCGTTAACACGAGTCAAGTGACATCGAATGGGGCAGCTAGTGTGGAGTTTGAATCCTCTCCATGTCACACTAGTTGTTGCCTTTTCTAAAGTACAATTGGTTGTGAGTCACCAAGAGCGCCGTAGAGCAGCACGGCCTAACTAAGAAACAGAAACGTCCAGATTCAGTTGTGGCAGCGTCCAAGGCAGCCCAATTTTTGAGGTCAGCGGCATTTGGGTTCGATCCAATACGAAGGAATACAATCACCGTTCGAATCGCTGGGAGCAGAGAGGGAAAACACAGGCCATTGCCTGAGTTGGGTCCTCCCAGCATGGACCGGCGGAGACCAAGTTCCAGGGCGTCCTCTCGTCGTCGGTGGTAGCGAATAACATCGGAACTGGGCGGGGAAGAATAGAGAGGCACGATAGGCGAGCGGTCACGGTGAGGCTAGGGTCGGTGATGATCGAGTAAGTGTGTCGGCGTTGGTGTAGAGTAGGAGGTGCCAGGGCTGGTCGAGGTGAATGTGCGACGGGAAGCGAGGGAGGAGCCGGTTGGGCATGTATTTCCGGTGAGGAAACGATGGGGAAGGAGATCAGAGGACCTGGCGTGGAGTAGAGGAGACGACGAAGGGGCGTCACGGAGGAGTAGCAGTGGTGGGGCGTGGAGTAAAGACCGTTCTCGAACCTTCAACGTCGCCCACATTCAAGGCTGTCTTCAATGCTTGCCAACGTCTGCTTGACTCCCTCCGTGACGGTTTCTTGCCTTTGATGAAATCTGAAGAGGACAAGGCAAACGAGAACAGAAGAAAGAAAGGAACGGGAGGAGTGACGTGGAGAGGATGGGCCCCAGCAGGGAAGTGTGGCCCGTAACCCGTGCCAAAGGAAAGAGGAGAGGGTGAGATGGGTCGGCTTACACTTGGCCCAAGAGAAGATAAAAAAATGTAGTGGGTTCGAACCAACAATCCGGTCCACCTCAAATTCACATAGTAGTTAGGTTTAGTTTGATCCGAGATTAAAATAGAAGGGATTCGGTTGGTGTTTAACTAATGATCGGGTTTAGATCCGTTTGTTTTATTTATACATATGCGATTTGATTTCTCATATTTAAAAAAATTAACTTAATAATAAATTTTAAAAAAAATATTTAAAAACAAGGGAAAATTTTATTTTATTTTATTTTATTTTATTTTTAAAAAAAATCCCGGTTATTACAATATGAGTGAATAAGTCCAATATCTAACCCACAAATTTCCGAAAACAAACCATATGTTTTGAGCATTGCGATCCTTTTGTACAAGAATAAAAAATAAACGTAAGAAGATTAAAGTTATCACAACCAAAATGAAACCATCAAGTTATCTACGCAACCCATGACATTATGTTACAAACCTATGGATCGACCACATTACTCTATTTTACTCAAGAAAACCCAATTTGTGGAAAGTGTGATTCCTATTCCGAGCCGTAGGAACCCACTCAAACATTACCTTTATGTCGTGTAACAAATCCATGTTAGACCCCATTATTTTATTTGACTTGAGTATAACCATTTTGTTAGAATTATTATCCACATCTCGTAAAATGTAAAAAGTTATAAGTCCGAGGCCTCTAACCTACTCGAATAGTACATTTCATTTCCGTAACAAACTTGAGGATTGGGCATATTAGCTAATTTGACCCGATTACTCAATTTGACTAAAAAATAACCCATTGTCTAGAGTGCGAATATCACATTTGAAAATGACAATAAAGTTATGAATCCGAAGCACCGGACCAACCCATTGAACCAATCATTAGTAAATCATAATATTAGCTCTTGAAGTTATTCGAGTAATCATTCTTACCAGATACAATCCGAGGTGTATCTTGTATTGTGCTCCATTGTACGTAGAAATAAGCCATATCGTTGAACCGAGCGCGATCTTTTGGTTCACATACATAAATACTGTACAATCCATGTTATAACATGACTCCACCCCAATGCTCTGGTCAAATTTGATGAACAAAATAACCGTTAGTTGATTGAGAAAGGTGAAATATAATTAGTTTCACTAAATAAAAATACATTAAAAAGATTTAGTGTTTTCTTTGCCCGAGCACTTACCTTATACATTACAAAGAGTTGTGTACGTACGCTTGTCACCATATAGTTGTGAATTAACCTGCTATGAAGACACCAATACATAAGCTTATAGTTTTGCGAACAATTACTATCTCTTGTACAAAGAATTGAATTGGCATACCATCCACCCGACTATTGCACTTCCCATAATGTATACTCCCGTTACATAGTGTAGCAAGATCCGATTGATGCTATAGTCATTGTTCTCGGTTGGAGGGATCCATACGTTAAGAGCTGCACTCGTTCCATATATGTATTTCGTCGTGTGTAGCGTACTGAGGCTTGCATCCTGCATGCACAATGTAAGATGTATGTAATATACGCAAGTAGATGAAATCCGTTATATTTTGAGTGATATAGTTACTAAGACATATCACGCAGTTAATCTACCTAGAAATCGTCATTGGTTTCATGTATAAACCTAGAACCTTAAATCGGAATTGAATTACTTGCGGTTGATCTTCGGATAGGAATTGTTCCCACCGGACAATGAATACACATTTATTCTGGGTAAAGTTAGGTGAGATCCACATTAATGGAAGAATTGAGAATGATACGGTAATATTTAAACACTGTCTCATGTGAGAATCGAGATTGAGAATGATATATACGGTAATATTTGGCCTCATGTGAGAGTCGATAATGATATAAATATTTAAACATGGTGGGATGTAGTGAACAGGAGCAGGAGCTAGGTCTAATCAAACATTATTCGATCGTTGTGTGAGCACATAACATTATGCTTTTTTTCCATAGAGTTTCTATTAGGGGTGGGACACACTCAGTCTGAGTGAAGTGGAACTAACGTACATTTGTCCTAAATGGAGTGATAACTAGATTTACCGTTTGAATCAATAATCTAATAAGAATTATATAAGCTATTACCTAATACACATGATTTTTTTTTGGCTAAATTGGATGAAAATACATTTTATAAGAAGATAGATGAAGTAGGCCGCTAAATTTTATGTATATGACTTAAATTATGTTTTGGATGTTAAATTAGATTGTTGAGTTTCAATGATTAGATTTTGAGTATAAGGTTTGAGTATTGAATTTCAGATATAAGAATTTGATTATTACGTTTATTTGAATTCGAATATTAAAATTTTAGTATATGAATTCGGGTATTGTACGTAGTTAATATATAAGTCTAGGTTACAAATATTGTAATCCAATATACCGAGTTGATAATAGGATGAAAGAACCTTTAACCTAAATTCCAAACTCACAATTACTTAATTTGTATTTTTACATATCCAGAATACATGGCTTGTATTTTTTTATAACCAAGGTTATGTTTTAAGAAGGTAGAAGAAGATGGTAATTAGACGCAGTAGGAGAAGACAATAGTAAAGGAAACAAGAGGAGTGGAAGAAAGAAGAAGAAAGAAGAAGAAAAAGAAAAGGAAAAAAAGCTAAGCTAAGTGTTCTTGATAATTTGTATTTTTGCATATACAAAACACATGTCTTACAATTAATTAAAGAAATAGTTACCGTAACTTTTTTTTTTTCTAAGTCGACAACACATTCCAACTTCCTTCTAGACTCGGATCATCCTCCTGTGTTTTTTAGATGGTGTTGTTCTTTTTTCACTCTTAAACTTTCATTATAGTATGAATGCTTTTTATAATATCTTATTTGTAATTTATTATTATTAATTATGGTTTAAATAATTTGTCGTTTTTGTTTGTAATCATTGAACTATGTTGTTTGATCTTTACGTGAGCACATAACATGTTTTTTTTGGTAAGGTTTCTATTAGGGGTTGACAAACTCAGTCTGAGTGAAGCGAACCGACATATATTCAGCCTAAGGGTAGTGTGAGCTGTATTTGCCGTTCAAACAATTAATTTTAAAAAATTTATATAAGCCAATAACTAGTAAACATGATTTTTTTTGGATAAATTGGATCGCGATACATTTTATAATAAGGTAAAGGAAGTAGGCCCTAAAATTAAATATGCGACTTTCATTAAGTTTTTGGTATTATATTAGAGTATTGAATTTCAATTATTAGATTTTGGATATAATATTTTGGGTATTGAATTTTCAAATTCTTAAAATCCGACTATTATGTTTTGGGTATTTGAATTAAAATATTAAAATTTGAGTATATGAATTTGGTTAGTCTAGTCAATATATAATTCTAGTTTAAAAAGGATATGTAATTTAATTTATAGAGTTGATAATAGGGTGAAATAACCTTTTTACAAAAATTCAAAACTCACAATTACTTAATTTGATTTTTTGCATATCCAAAATACATGGCTTAAAACTTTTTTTTTTAAGAAAAAAACAACAACACATCCCAACTTCTAGAATACCACACAGAAGAGTCAAGACCGGACCCCCTTTGGATCAGGATGCGGAGTTTGAACTTCAGGGTGAGGGAGAGATGGGATAGGCGTAGACATCTCTTTGTTGTTGTTGTTTGTAAGAGCCTTAGTATTTCGGACCGAGTTTTGTCCTTAGCCGAGTTTGGCTTTGGCCGAGATTGGCCTTGCCGCACCCGCGGGCATGTCTGCCGCCCCTGCGGTTTTCGGCGGCTGCAGCCGGTTTTGTTGACTCCTTAGACCGTGCTTTACCCTTTTTCCTGACTTCTTACCTTGCTGAGCAAGGGTTTCACTTCACTTCTTATTTCCACTCCAGCCCTTGCACATCCTCCTTGCTTCTCCTTCCTCCTTCTTGATCTTGTGTTGATTCTCCTTTGTTTTGGAAGAGAATTGATGTGGCTTTGATGATGATGATGCTAGTGATGTGTGTTGCTGTGCTTGGAAGCCAATAAGGTTGTTGGTGATCAGTTCCTTAGCTAACCACAGCTGTGGTAAGCTTCTTGCTCCTTGTTCTTCTTCTCTTTTCTTTGATTCTTCCTTCCTTAGCTTAGGATTAGTTGTATTGATCATAGAGTGATGCTGGTTTGTGTATGTATATGTATGGGTGTGAATCTGGAATGAAGAAGACGTGATTTGATCACGTGAAGAGCTGAAGAAGAGTCGCGGGATCACGTTCTGCACCGTCGCCGCCCCCGCGCCTGGAAGCCGCCGCCCCTGCGGAAGCCGTGCCGCAGTGCCCGCGTCTTCCTGCGTTGCCTGCGTCCCTTGTCACCGCGCCTGCGGCTGCTCCCTGCCGCGCCTGCGGGTTGTCTATTCTGCCCCTGCGTCCCTTGATCACGTAGGTGCGTCTTGTCCCGGGACTACCTATAGTTGGGTAGCTCCTTTCCTTTCTTAGTATGAGGGACTTAGTACCATGCTAGGTATCGGATGATGATGAGTATGATATAGATATGCCGGTTAAGGCTTTGAGGTTTACGAGTTGGATATGAGCCCTATGGATCCCTTGGGTCTAGGTGTGACCCCTTTGTGTGATAGGAGTTTGATATATATATGTATGCCTTGTGTAGGCCGTGTTGTCCTCCAGTTTGGAGTGGACCTGAGTGAGAGCTGATCGTAGTGATACTACTTCTGAGGTTGAGGTAAGTCCATAGGACTTACTTAGCTACTATCCTTATATTGGATGTATGCTTGAGTGGTGTTTGTTTATGCTTTGTAGCATGCAATATGGTTCATTACCGACCTATGTTATATTAACCGCCCATTATAGTGGCTGTGACAACTTACCTTTCATCCCGTAGTGGAGTCTGGGAAGTTCTCTGTAAGCTAGTTAGACCTGGTATACGGGAAGGGCACCTACCACTCCATATGGTATACGGGAAAGTGCGCTGATACCACTCCAGCTAGCTATTGCACGCAGAGGCGAGGGTTATATACATTCCTCGTGTCACATATATTCATATACATATATATTATTTGAATGAGTAACGTAATAAAGATAATAACCGGGTAAATGTGTGAAAGCATGATGATGTGTTAAGATTTCTGATGTGTGTTCGTGCTCTAGCATCTTCTTATATATGTGTATGGTTAGCTAACAGTTTTATACCGTGTTGTAGATCCTTTGCAGGTTAGGAAAGCTGCAGAGTGATCCAGAGGGGTGATCTGCTGAGGGTTCTGTACACTGGGGCGATATCGTGGGATTTGGGTTATTTGTGTTGTACGGATTTCTGTTTTGACTTTGTACTCAACAGTACTCTGTATAACCTTTTGTTATTTATATATCAGTTTCATGTTTTGTTTTAATATATATGTGCCTTGTTGTAAGATCAGTGAAATTGTTGTCAGGCTAGGGTCACGATCCATTGTGAGATCCTAGCCCAGTAGCACTCCGAGTCCTACGGATTTGGGGTGTTACAAAGTTGGTATCAGAGCCAGGTTGACAACAATGGCACTTGTAATCTACGATAAAGATCGAATAGATAAATAAACAGAACCCGAAAAGGGGTCTGACTTTTCTAAAGGTTTTGGTTTTGAAATGAGTACAAATGTTTTGGGATACCGTGTACGTGAGCCATCGCCCCTCTGAAGATCTCGACAGTATAGATATATATAGATATTCTGTTGTGATTGATTTGATATATATATCTATACATATGGCATATACATAGCCTTCTAAGTCAGATTTACGTCTTTTGCAGATGGTTCAGGCTATAGCCTTACCTGCAGCTAGACGAGGTAGAGGTAGACCCCCTCTAGGTAGAGGACGGGGTAGGACTCCTGCTGGCGGTTCACATGCAGCGGGATAGATCCACGAGGAGGTTGCTGAGAGTGCCGTTCCTGAGACTGGGAACGGTGCAGCTGAGAGACAGGGGGCACAGAGAGCCCATTCTGTTGATTCTGATCGTGTCTCCATGGGGGGATCCGAGTTCTGAGCTTATATTAGACGAGTAGAGGAGGTTGCCAGATCCGGTAGACGTGCCCCAGATTTACAGGCACATGAGGGACCATCTGAGAGATCTCACGGAGTGACACATGTGCCAGCTGTACAGACACATGCTGTTGAGATTCCTCCAGTTCGAGAGGAGCATAGAGTGCCTAGACCAGATACCTGGTTGAAGGCATTCCATCAGATGGGTGTACCCCCTTTCACTAGGAAGGTGGGGTTAGAGGTTGAGCTCTAGATTAGGCATGTGGACTCAGCTCTAGAGTCCATTAGATGTCCAGTGGACAGACAGATCGAGTTGGTTCAAACTTTATTCCGGGACTTCGCACAACACTGATGGAGATCACTACGGGATCAGGTTACTAGTTATGAGCAGATGAAGACTATGATCAGAGAGCGTTTCTGCCCTGCCTCACTAAGGAGGGAGAAACTGCGGGATTTTGTGGAGGTTGGGTTTGAGGATGTACCAGTCTCCGAGGCTATCAGGAGGTTTCAGGAGGAGCTGGCATTGCTGGGTCCAGCTGCACCTCTTGTAGATCAGCACGTATCTGTTTTTCCGACGACTGAGGGATGCTACCCAGACTTACATGGCGGGATTTCATTGTGAGACTCTCACGGACTATCAGGACAAAGCTTCCGACTATGAGAGGGAGCGAGCTGGTCAGAGGAGAGCTTCTCAGACCGGAGGGTCTGAGAAGAGGCAGCGTACAGGGCAGACCAGTGGTACTGGCGGTACTGCTAGTGCTTGGCGAGGTCAGAGACGCCGGAGTCAGCCTTCATCTGCACCAGTTGCAGATAATGGACGTCAGTGTTTTAACTGTGGTGATCCAGGGCATATGAGGCTAGAGTGCACGAGGCCACTAGTGACTTGCTACACCTGTGGTAGGCAGGGTTACCGAGCCGTTTACTGCCGACAGGGCGGAGCTGCTTCTCAACAGGGTTCTTTTCCTGCTGGTGCAGTGGGAGGTGGGCAGAAGCCACCACAACAACAACAGATTCAGGGACAACAGAGGGTCCCAGATCGCCCTACGACTCAGGTACCATTCTGATTCATGGTTTACTTGTTAGAGTTTTATTTGATATTATTGCTACGCACTCTTTTATTTCTGATACCTGTGTAGAGCGTCTTAGTTTAGATACAGTTGAGGGGATGCCCTTTATTATAGGGTTACCCGATGGTGGTAGGGTCAGAGGTACCCGTGAGATTCACGGTTGTCCCATTTCTATAGGGACTCTTGTGTTACTAGTTGACTTCTTTGTCATGCCATTAGAGCATGAAGAAGTTATTCTAGGTATGGATTGGATGGATAGACATTCTGCAGTCTTAGATGTAGGTAGGAGGACTGTTACCCTCTCTACCGAGTTAGGCTAGATAGAGGTTTTCCGAGGTTGGGACCTTGGAAAGACAGGCACAATTATCAGCGCTATACGGGCAACTAGATTGATTGCACAAGGTTGCGAGACCTTCTGGTGTTATGCCATGAAGGAGGGGGAGAGTCCAACATTAGAGGATATCCCAGTGGTCTGTGATTTTACTAATGTTTTTGTTGAGCCGTCCAGTTTGCCGCCTCAAAGGAGTGTGGATTTTGGGATTGAGTTAGAGCCTGGTACGAGACCGATCTCGAAGGCCCCATACCGGATGACGCCTGTCGAGATGCTGGAGCTGAAGAAGCAACTCGAGGAGCTGGCTGAGAAGGGCTTCATTCTCCCTAGCATGTCCCCATGGGGAGCACATGTCCTCTTCGTACGGAAGAAGGACGGATCATTGAGGTTATGCATTTATTACAGAGAGCTGAACAAGGTGACCATCAAGAACAAGTATCCATTTCCGCACATTGATGATTTGTTAGATCAGCTTCAAGGAGCGACTGTGTGTTTCCAGGATTGACCTGCGTTCCGGTATCACCAGCTGAGGGTGAGAGAGCAGGATGTGCACAGGACAACATTCCGGACCAGATATGGCCACTACGAGTTTGTAGTGATGCCATTTGGGCTTACGAATGCCCCAACAGTTTTCATGGATTTGATGAACAGCATCTTCATTGACTTTCTGGATCAGTTTGTGGTGGTCTTTATAGATGACATTCTGGCATACTCTCGCAGTGGAGAGGAGCATGCAGGACATCTGAGGACTGTATTGCAGGTTTTGCGGGATAGAGAACTTATGCTAAGTTCTCTAAGTGTGAGTTCTGGATGCCAGAGGTAGCATTCCTGGTCATGTTGTATCAGCTGAAGGAATCAAGGTGGATTCAACGAAGATAGAGGCTGTAGCAGCTTGGACTACACCGACGAACGTCAAGGAAGTACATAGCTTCCTTGGCCTAACCGGTTATTACAGACGCTTTGTGGAGGAATTTTCTGTGATTGCCCGTCCACTGACGAGTTTGCTGAGGAAGACTACCAGATTTGTGTGGTCTGATCAGTGTATGCAGTGTTTTGAGGAGTTGAAGAGGCGTTTGACTTCTGCTCCTATTTTGGCACAGCCAGAGGGTACTGAGGTTTTTGTGGTATACAATGATGCATCCAAGCTAGGCTTGGGATGTGTTTTGATGCAGCGAGGCAGAGTTATTGCTTATGCGTCTTGACAGCTGAAGACGTATGAGGAGAATTACCCGTCTCATGATCTGGAGTTGACAGCGGTAATTCATGCACTGAAGATTTGGAGACATTACCTGTATGGTGCTACATGTCAGATCTTCACAGACCATAAGAGTCTGAAGTATATTTTCACGCAGCGGGAATTGAATAACCGCCAGCGTAGGTGGCTCGAGCTGATCAAGGACTTTGATTTAGAGATTTTATACCATCCAGGGAAGGCGAACGTTGTCGCCGATGCCTTGAGCAGGAAGACGCCTCGAGAGCAGGCGATTGCAAGGCTGACAGTTCAGCATCAGTTGCAGAGGGATCTGATCTGGTTAGAGTTGGACATCCAGTTTCCTGACGAGGATGCCCAACTGCGTACTTTAGAGGTTCTTCCTGATCTGTTGGGTGAGATCAAACAGAAGTAGGAGACCTACCCGACACTGATGAGTATACGAGATAGGATGTCTCGGGATGAGGCACCACAGTTCCTGCTAGGAGCAGATGGAGTTTTGAGACGCCGCGGTCGCGTCTGTGTACCTGCTGATACAGAAGATTATACAGGAGGCTCACTGTACACCTTACTCTGTACATCCAGGTACGAGTAAGATGTATCAGGACTTGAGAAGTTTATATTGGTGGGGTGGGTTGAAGCCCGATGTGGCCAGATTTGTGGCATAGTGTGCGACCTGCCAGCAGGTCAAGATAGAGCATTTCAGACCTAGAGATGAGCTCCATCCACTTCCTGTTCCACAGAGGAAGTGGAAGGACGTCACTATGGATTTTGTGATCGAGCTGAGACTGAGCCGGAGTTTTGATGCTATCTGGGTTATTGTGGACAAATTGACGAAGACGACACGTTTCATTCCTATTAGGGAGACGTGGCCGGTGAGCAGATTAACTTAGGAGTACACTAGGCAGATAGTGAGACTCCATGGTGTACCGAGGACGATCGTCTCAGATAGAGATGAACGATTTACCTCGAGATTTTGGCAGCAGATTCAGACTGCCCTGGGGACGAGTTTGGACTTCACGACTGCGTTCCATCCTCAAACAGATGGTCAGTCAGAGAGGACCATTCAGACCCTGGAGGATATGCTACGAGCTTGTGTGTTGGATTGGGGACAAGTGTGGACGGATCATCTCTCACTTGTTGAGTTCTCATACAACAACAGCTGACATGCATCTATTGGGATGGCCCCATATGAGGCATTGTATGAACATTAATGTTGTACTCCATTATGCTGGGATGAGCAGAGCAGTGTTAGTGGTTTGGCACCTGATCAGATTCAGGATGATATGGCTCGAGTAGCACTGATTCGAGAGCGGATGCTGACTGCCCAGAGCCGTCAGAAGTCGTATGCTGATAGGAGGCGTAGACCTCTAGAGTTCAGAGTTGGAGCCCATGTATGGTTGAGAGTGTCCCCGACACGAGGTGTTAGGCGTTTTGGCATTAAGGGGAAGTTGAGCCCCGATATGTCAGACCGTTCAAGATTCTGGATCGGGTTGGGAGCGCAACTTACAGATTAGCCTTGCCTCCGATATTAGAGGGTGTTCACCCTGTGATTCACGTGTCTCAGCTGAGGGAGTACATACCAGATCCGAGACATATTGTGAGCTATGATGATTTGGTGGTTGAGCCGGACCACATGTTTGTTGAGCATCCTATTGCTGTCCTAGAGCGAGGTATGAGACGCCTGCGTTCGAAGGACATTCCTATGCTGAGGATACAGTGGTCGAGACGAGGACCCGAGGAGGCTACATGGGAGACTGAAGATAGTATCCAGAGGAACTATCTAGAGTTCTATGCCGAGATAGAGCACCAGTAGGATCACCGAGTAGATCTTAGTACTACCTTGGTGAGTGTTATGTGTTTATATGCTTATATGTTATGATGTGTTTACTTTCATACTAGCTGGATGTGATATATGATCTTATTAGATCTTGTTGTGTTAGTATAATTATTGTTTATAGCTGGAGATGGTTCTTTCCTCCATGCTATGGTGATGTGATAGGTTCTGCTGGAGATGGTTCTTTCCTCCATGCTATTTTGATGGACATAGTATTGCTGGAGATGTTCTTCCTCCATGCCTTTCTGTTATGGATATGATAAGGCTAGAGATGGTTTTCCTCTACCTTGGATAGTGTTTTGTTGCTGGAGTGGATGATTTCCTCCATGCTTATGTTGAGGTTATAGAGAGAGTTGTACCTCGACTTTTGAGTCCGAGTGGTTTCAGGACTTTGCCAATTTCGGGATGAAACTTTTTTTAGAGGTATGAGGTGTAAGAGCCTTAGTCTTTCGGACCGAGTTTTGTCCTTCGCCGAGTTTGGCTTTGGCCGAGATTGGCCTTGCCGCACCCACAGGCATGTCTGCTGCCCCTGCGGGTTTCCGCCCCTGCGGCTCAAGGAACCGCCCCAGCGGTTTCCGGCGGTTGCAGCCGGTTTTGTTGACTCCTTTGACCCGTGCTTTACCCTTTTCCCTTACTTCTTATCTTGCTGAGCAAGGGTTTCACTACACTTCTTATTTCCACTCCAGCCCTTGCACGTCCTTCTTGCTTCTCCTTCCTTCATCTTGATCTTGTGTTGATTCTCCTTGGTTTTGGAAGAGAATTGACGTGGCTTTGATGATGATGATGCTAGTGATGTGTGTTGCTGTGCTTGGAAGCCAGTATGGTTGTTAGTGATCAGTTCATTAGGTAACCACAATTGTGGTAAGCTTCTTGCTCCTTGTTCTTCTTCTCTTTTCTTTGATTCTTCCTTCCTTAGCTTAGGATTAGTTGTATTGATCATAGAGTGATGTTGGTTTGTGTATGTATATGTATGGGTATGAATCTGGAATGAAGAAGACGTGATTTGATCACGCGAAGAGCTGAAGAAGAGTCGCGGGATCACGTTCTGCACCGTCGCCGCCCCCGCGCCTGGAAGCTTCCGCCCCTGCGGAAGCCGTGCCGCAGCGCCTGCGCCTTGCTTGCGTTGCTTGCGTTGCCTGCGTTGTCTGCGTTGCCTTCTTTCCTTTCCTTGAAATCATCTTGTTGTTTTGTTAACTCATGCAAAAGAAGCAGCTACCACTGAAATCCAAACTTTTCTTCATTGTCGAGTCTTGTGCGAACGGCCACTTTGAGACCAGCGTTGGGTACGTTTTACTTGGATTCAACGGTTGATTTTTGGATATGATGTTGTCTATATAGATACTATAACATGTTAAATATTTGGAAAGATCCAACGGTTGGATCAAGAATTGTGACCTTCCAAAGTTAGAGAAAAATCGGATTTCGGGACTAGCATGTTCGGATCTGGACTTTGGTGTTTTTGTGTTGAACTATGGTTTTAGGTTTGAGGACTTTTGATGCTTCTAGTATGTTGTAGTCATGACCTAGTATGTACAACAATTATTTCGGAAATTTTGAATAATGTTTGATGTAGTTAAATCGAAGTCAAAGTATTGCGAAATCTAGGTGAAGTTTAATGCTTTCTTTATGAAATTCCTTCTTCTATCGAAAGTTTAGGAATCTCTTAAACTCGGTTAGGATCGTCTAATGGATGATAGATGTGGTTAAATGTTTTCTGGAAGTTTAGAGACTAATTTGACCGTTAGAGAGTTTTAAGGAAATTCGGGGTCAAAACCGTAATTTACTCAAAAAGCTAGGTTTTGTGATTTAAGATGTAAGTTCGAATATACCTCATACCGTTATGAACCTTTTAGGGTTGTGAGATGTTGGACAATAGTTAGGATCTTAGACCCGTGTTGGACACTTTTTGGAATTATAGGAAAGTCAGGGGCATTGTGGTAATTTTCCGAAAAGTTAGAGTTTTACCGCTCTTTTTTTCCCAAGCCTTTCCGTTTGGTCGAGAAGCTTCTTAGACGTCATTTTCTAATGCTGAGACGTTTCCATTTTCACCAGGCGACTGACATCACGTACGGATCGGGTTTTTCGTTTTGGACTTCGGACTAGTACATGTAAGTCGTATGACTTACTTAACCGCTATTCTTGGTCTTATCATGTATTGCTAAGGTGGTGTGTGTTGGTTGTTTCCTAAGTATAACTTGACTAGGACGACGTTACGTTTATTAGACCCAAGTGTATACATAACGGGTCGTAGCATCAATGCTCATTCTCTGCCTAGAGTCTGGGAGGTTCCCTACGACTAGGCCATCTCGGTAATAGAAGTGAATCACTAATTCAAAGATAATAAAACGATTGAGTGCAGCATGCCTATGTGTTTAATGTCCGCATCTTTGTGTGATTTTTCTTTACTATGCATTCTAATGCTTCGAATAGTCTAACGGTTCTATAACGTCTTATGTTAGACGCACAACATGTTAGGACTGCTGCAGAGTGATCTGGAGTTGGTGGTCAACCAGGTGCCCGTACGAGGTAGTCGGGACGCTGGAGTTTCTTCTTTATTGCATGAGACTAGACTCTTTCTTTTCTTTTGGATTATATGTCTTGTAGAGGCTGACCTTCTTTCCGCACTTTATGATACTTGCATGTTTTCAGACTTATTTCGGTTTGACTATGTTGTGCCGTGTGGAAGATCTAGCAATATTGTCGTCAATCTAGGGTCGGGACCCACTGTGAGGTCCTAACCCATGATGCCCCGAGTTCTGAGAAATCGGGGTGTTACATGTATGATATATATATATATATAAATAAATTAATGGTTTTTCCTCTTGGTACCCTCAAGGTTTGGACTTTTCCTCTTGGTATCCACTAAGTTTTAAAATTCCTCTTGGTACCCTCATGGTTTCATTTGTTTTCCTCTTCATACCAATTTTTAATATATTACATTAAAATTCATTATAAAATAATTTTAAATGCTTGTTAACCTATAAAATTTCTGGCTCCGCCCTTGGATACATTCGTGTAACATAACACTAATAACAGTCATTAGTCACATACTAACGACCGTTAACCTATAAAAAAGAGCAACAACCTATTGTTCTCTTATTAGTAATATGGTGGGAGGGAGGGCCTCTGAACCAGAGTTAAAAACTCTAGAGCGATGTTTTTTTTAAATGCTTGTTACAAAAAACAAGTGACTAATGTGTTTATATGATAAAAATAATAACGATCGTTACTTTGACTTGATGGTTATTGTTAAACAAGGAATGTAAATATTTGCATGTAAATTATTTATTTATTTTACCTTAAATTGTAACACCCCGAATCCGCGGGACTCGGGATGCTACGGGCGAGACCTCACAATGGGTCCCGACCCTTAGTCTGACAACAATTTCACCGGACTTTTCCAACAAGGCACAAATAAAGGCAAAAATCAAACCGTTTATAATGTATGCGAGAAACTGAAATGTAAAGATACAAGGTGGAAACTCAGCCGAGTCCTCAAAACGACACAACCCCGATAAAAAAACTTAAACCGTACAACTCAATCCCCAATCCAACAATACAAGACATAACCCCAAAAACGTCCCCGTCCTATAATGTACGGAGACCCCGGCTGTCCACTCCACCTCACTCGGCGGCGTCCCTAACCTGCAAGGCATCTACACAAATGGTTTAAAACCGTTAGCTCATATTCGAAGCATTAGAAAAGAGGTGAAGGCACATACATACATATATCACATAACACATACATACTCCAAAACACACAAGTCCGGTTTATTATCTTTTTATTATTAAGTCGTATCCCGTTCTAATTCAACTTAGGTTTGTGACACGAGAACCATTGTGATCTCGCCTCGATCCCTACTTACCGGCAAGGAATGGTACTGATGCATCCAACCGTCTACCCGCACAGGCTAGTCGCCGAGAACCTCCGAGACTCTCGCAAGAGCTAGGCAGATGATGTCACCGCCCGTTATCATACACTTGGGCCAAAATAATATAAAGTCGGTGGTCCTATTACCGGTTTAGATGTTTATAACATAAACAATAACACACACACACCACCAACACACATCGATGCTAATACGTAAAATACAAGCTAAGTTAGTCCGGAGACTTACCTCGTCCCCACACTCAACTCACAACACTCTCGCTTCCTTAGGGAGGAAGCCCAGAACCTGCTCACAAGAAGATATACATATCAACACATGCTCACGCTCAAGAAGTCATAGACTTCACTCTAGTGATCTAAGCAAGATCACCTAACCCTCAAGCTAGGAATGCATCCTAGGGTCCAAGGTACTCACCACACTCTCAACACATGAAAGCAACTCACAACAGTTTATAACCTCACATGATTTAAACCTCAACCAAGAAGGAACAAGCTAGCCTAGAAGGTCCATCATGCTCAACAAACTCGTAATCATCAACTACATCGAGGCTTAAGGGCTCCTAGGTTCTCAACCACTAGGTGGCATTCTCAAACTACTTTAGGCCATCCTAGGCATGCTACTAACATGATATAATCTCAAAGCTAAGGGAGGAACGAAGAGGAAGGGAGAGGAAGAAGCCTACTGTTGAAGAAAACGCAGCCGCGGAGTCAAGCTGGCGTCCTTGCGGAGCAGTCACCGCCCCTGCTGCCTCCTGGCGCCGCCCCTGCGGCTGCTGGCGTCCTGGAGCCGCCCTCTGCGGTGGCCTGTGTAACACCCCGAATCCGTAGGACTCGAGGCGCTACTGGGCTAGGATCTCACAATGGATCTTGACCCTAGCCTGACAACAAGTTCACTGAATCTTACAACAAGACACATATAGATTAAATACAAAACATCAAACTGATATATAAGTATCAGAAAGTAATGCAGAAGAACCGCTGAGTACAAAAGAAATATAACTGCACAACAAAATATCCCATATCCCACGATACAACCCCGTGTACGGAGCCCTCAGCGGATCACCCACTCTGGATCTCTCTGCAACTCTCCTAATTTGCAAAGGATCTACAACACGGTATAAAACCGTTAGCTAACCATACACATATATATAGAGATGCAAGAGTACAAACACACATCAGAAATCATAACACATCATCATGCTTTCACACATTTACCCGGTTTATTATCTTTAATAAGTCCAATCACTCAATCGTATAAATATATATGTGAATATGAATATATGTGACACGAGGAATATAACCCTCACCTCTCGGTGGTACCGGTCAGCAGGAGTGGTCATCTAGGATCACTTCCCCGTGTACCCTAAGGGAGTGGAGACAGTGCCCGTTCCGTGTACCAGATCTTGACTCTCCGCAGAGAACCTCCCTGTCTCCTCGCGGGATGACATGGCAAGGCTGTCACAACCCTACAGTGGGCAGTCACTAAACCATAGGTAGGTAATAACAACATCGCATGCTATCAAGCATATAACACACACCACTCATGCATACATCCAATATAGGATGGTAGCTAAGTACGTCCTATGGACTTACCTCAAACTCAGAAGTAGTCTCAACTATGATCAACTCTCAACCTGGTCCACTCCAATCTGGAGGACAACACTGCCTAGTAACAAGGCATAACAATATATCAAACTCATATCCATCACAGGGGTCACACCTAGAACCAAGGGATCCAAAATGATCATCTCCTAACTCATAGACTTCAAAGCCATAACCGGCATAAACGATATCATGATCATCCTCATTCTATCATCATACACATACCTATCATGCCACTAAACCGCTCACACTAGGAAAGGAAAGGATCTACCTTACTCTAGGTAGACCCGGGACAAGACGCACCTGCGTAACAAGAGAGACGCAAGGGCGGAGCAGGCAACCCGCAGGCTCGGCGATGCTCGGCCGTAGGCGTGGTGACAGCGGCCGCAGGCAAGCGCAGGCACGGGCGCAGGCACTGTGACACGTCTCCCGCAGGGGCGGCGTCTTCCAGACGCGGGGGCGGCGACAATGTAGAATGTGATCCCGCGATTCCTCTTCTGCTCTTCACGTGATCAAATCACGTCTTCTCTCATC